>JAUCMT010000047.1:13569545-13585466 GCA_032357475.1 Enteromius thamalakanensis | reverse complement strand
CTCAAACCAAACAACACCAAATTCCCATAATTTTTCTTACCAACTCTACCTCTTATTAATGAGAAGGCGCGAACTAGTGAAATAAGAGTAAAAAAGACTTAATATGTATAGTACTTGTAGAGCTGTAGTCAGTCCAGCTTTGTCGAGTCAAAGACCAGACTAGTCGAGTCCGAGTCAAGACAGAGTCCAAAGAGGTCAAAGAAGTCCAAGTCTAAAAGTTTCGAGTCCAAATAAGAGGGAAAAAAAGGATCCTCTTCAAGTTTTGGCGCTACTGGGCATGCGCACTGTACAACAATTAGTATTTCATTATTGTAAATAAGTTTCGGGCTGGGGTAAGTGTAGACGTTAATAAAACACAGGCAGAAAATCAAATCCAAAACAAAACAGCCCTGAGTACTTGATTATTGTAGTTTGCTTTGTTAAAAAAAAGTTTTTAATTTGTAGCAATCTATAGTTTTCAGGAACACAAATAATGCATCTTAATCCAATTTTTCTATATTATAACATTCTCATCCTTTTTTTGCTGAAAAAAATTGTTTGCTGAATGTTTTTCATTCTGAAACTTTACAAAAAAAATTAAAAAAGAAAACAAGTAACACTTAAACATGATATTTTATAGATTTAGATAAAAACAATCTTGTAAAAATAATGAAATAACCCTTTTTTTATAGCATACTAAAATGACAGTATACTTAAACGTACTGTATGCTTGCGTTTAGAAGCCTTTGCAAGCAAACACAGAATACATTTTTTTCATACATCGTCTGTGATCAATACATCTTCAGCGTAGTTCAAACTTTATAGAGTAAACTGCTACTTCTATACTTTTCCAATAAACACTGATATAAGAACTAATTGGGCACTTTAAGTTCATTTGCTGGTATTAACTCTCTTGTTTTTCAGTCTCCTGCTGGAAGAAAACAGTAAAAGATAGGCCTCATTAGCACAAGGGAATTGTTTTTCATCAATCCTTTTTTGTTCCACACGTTTCGCCCTCAGACCTTCAGATAGAACTGGAGTGCCTCAGAGTTGGAATGCATGGATAGATGAGCTGAGCTTCAAAAAATATTAGCCATGGCCAGAGCCTTAGGGTGTGACACATCATCTGTGTTAACACTTCTGAAATGGTTTCTTAGGGGAGTTAGGGCAAAGTGTAATTTACTCCAAGAATGATAATAGTAGGTAGATAAGAGCAAGCAGTGCAAACTAGTCAAACAGATCAATTTGGGTGTTCATTCTCACGATCTTGACACTAATTGGCTTTGGAATATTACTGGAGGGTTTCAGCTGTCCATAACTTGTCTGAAAGATAACGCTATAGGGAGCCGCTGTTGTTATTAAGCTGCACTCAGTCTTGCATATATGGGGATATCTGACTTGTAAAATCTTACGAGGACTCTAGGAAGATGCTTTAAAAGTTATACCATGAACCCCAGAAGCAATAAAAAATATTGTAATACGAGGTAATTATTAGGGTTTGAGTGCTCCAGTAATTTTAATAACCAAAACAATGGCCAAAATTAGTTTTATTCTATCAGTTTTGCCATTAATACATTATGCATCTGGCAGAATGAAGGAAAAGGGTAAATAAATGTGTGAATGTAAACATATTCCTTTTAAAACTATATATTTTAAATAAAATTATATATATATATTTTTTTTAATACGTTTTTTTTGTTATTATAAGACTTATTTATTACTATGATCAAAATTTATATATTTTTAATATATTTTAATTAGTTATTTATTTCCCGTGAAAGCTGAGTTTTAAGCAGTCATTACTTCAGTCTTCGGTGTAACATGATCCTTCAGAAATTTCTTTTAGAACAACAACAACAACAAAAATCTTCTGTTTACTATTGTATAAATAAATAAATTTATGTTGCAAGCCTAGACTGACTGGGTTATGTGGGAGCGATTACAAACCCTGACAGATTAGACCTGTATGAAAAACAGAGAAAACACCATGAAATGATTGAATGTTAATCGTAAATGTGGTCGGTCATCAAAAGATCGGCGTAGCAACTTTGTTCTCACCATAATGACTCTAGTGGATTTTGGTGGATGTCTTAGTGGCACATCAACAAAGAGCAGATGTTGAAGATTAGATTTACTTTAACTACTGCTGCTGCCACAGCCTTAGACACTGCATAAAGAGTTACTAGTTTTGTTGTACACAAACAAAAAAGGTGGCGACATTTTAAGAAATATATATTTGGTCCTGATCACAATATTATCAATAAAATGTAGTTAAAGGATGGCCATTTAATGTTGCTTTAAGCATCAGGCTGATGTTTGTCTGTCTTGAAGAACCACCACTGCTGATTAATGCAAGTCCAAACAGAACTGTGTTGTAATTGTAGTTTAATTGCTTTTGGTTAACCCTTACAATTAATCAGTGAGAACATGCATTTCCGGCACTTATGATTTCTTTCCAGCTGGATGATGATAATTCATTAGCTCAGCCGGCCTTTTTGGGATATTATTTATGGGTGAAATTGTTACTGGCAAACCCAGGAGAGAACAGCAAGAATGGCCCTATTAACTGCCAGTAGATGGAAAGCCTCCTGCAAAACTGAAGGAAAACATTTGACTTCCTGCCCCCATGCCATGTGGAACAATGTCCAAACCTGCTGTTCATTCTTTCCTGGGTACCGTGGTCTCCACAGCACCCTTTTCTCCTTCTTATGGATTTCCATGATTTTTTTTTTTGCTCATGCAGTTTTCTACCACATCCATTATGTTTTCCCTGTAAGTCGGTGGGTGATGTGTTAATGGAAACTTCACTCCCCAGGCTGCTGGCTGTCTGTCTCAGTCTGGGGTTCCTGGTTTGTCCCCCCCCGCCCTTTTTTTACTACTCCAATGTGCAGTTTTGTTAAAATCCCCACTTAGTGATGGAGGCTCAAAACCACAGAGTAACTGGAATAAAAATGTGTAATCTCAATAAAATATCCAACTCAGATGTTTAGTAAATCTTAAGATAACCTGGTTTATTGCAAGCTGTATAAATGTGAATAAACTTTAGAAATGAAAGAAGAGAACTGTGAAATAGAAACTTTGCAATAGTTCACTTGAAATGTAAATCCTTTCATTTTCACAACTTCAAAGTTGTGACTTATTTATTTTTCAATTGGACACAAAATATGAAAATTATTATTTTTTTGTCCACTCTTAAATATAATCAAGGTTAATGGAGTTGGGGCCTGTCAAGCTGTAAAATGACAAAAGCACTATCAATTTTAATGAAAAAGTGACCATATGTGACTGTATATATATTTATTATGCAGTTTGTGTGATGACTAAATCAAAATGTACATAATTATTCAAAGAAAATCTCTTCTTCATGAGACTTTACAGTAGCAATGGTTTTTTAAAATCAATTTTGAATGAATCAGTTGATCCATTGTTGATCAAATAGTCTGAATGATTCATTTTTGATTCTGATTGTATAGACACTGACTATGAAGATTGTCAATGAATATCAACTTATATTTTGGTGTGATCTTCGTTCTTGTACTAATTAATAAACAGGACCCAAATGCAAAGGCAAATAGCTTGTCAACCGAATTCTCATTGACAACATTTCTTCCTACTTCAGTTCTAGGGCCAAAAGGTCTCCGTCTGATCAAAGCCACAGATGTATCTCTTCTGGTGGAGTGGGAGTCTGTGAGAGGAGCTGAGTACTACATCCTGTCCTACTATCCAAAGGGAGACAAGGGAGCCATTAAAGAGGTCCAGGTGGAAAACACGAAAAACTCCTACCTAATCACAGGCCTAAGACCCGGAGTCACGTACATAGTGGAGGTGTACGCTGTCATCAGGGGCATTAACAGTGAATCCGATGAGATTGTGGCTACTACTGGTAAGAACACTTGTTTGAAGACATTACAAAATATATTTGTAAAAAAAATTGTCAGTCAGAATAAGGTATGATGTGTTGTGTTGTGCATTTTTTAAATTTCTTTGCATAAACAGCTGTTTTTGGTCATCATTATTTTTTTATAAATTGGCCATATATATATATGCAAAATTGGCAGCAAACAAGGCCAGATGCAACTAAGCTATTAGAATTCAGTGAAAGGCATATTTTCTTGGAAATGAATCCTTACAGCTTTTGCAGTGGTACGATGAGCACTACAGCATTTTGATGTGGTCAATCTGACATTCCTCACAGCACATTAGACTCCCATGAGAAAGTGCTGATCATCTGGATGTGATGACAAAGATGAATGGCCAGCATGGCACACTGTCAGTCAATGGTTAACAAAGAATTTGAAGGTCTATAAGCATTTCCTTCTCACATGAGAAGTGTTGCTCAGTCTGAAGTGTTAGAATTCTTGGCTGCAACTCATTTCTGTCATCCGGTGGCAGAATATTGAGGACGGATGCTTGTACCAGAGTACCGGAGACATCCGATCAAACATATGAAAGAAATGGCATAGAATTTGCATTAATTTGTATTACGTGTACCCAAAAGTGTGTATGCAGAAGCACTGTAGAATTTAGAAAAAGGTATTTATAGTTGCTAATTTATTTATGAAAAAAAGAAAACTAATATCAATATTTTTTTATTTTAAACATGACATTAATGTGGCAGATGAGTAAAGCTTAGAATAGACATTACAAATGTGACTTCACAGAAAGAATTCATATTTATGTTCAGTATTCATTAACTTAATAACAAGTGACATTTATAATATTGTGAAAGAATTCTACATCAAATAAATTCTGTTTCTTTGAATTTTTCTAATTCATCAAAAAAAAAAAAAGTAAAAAAAGCACCAAATTAGCATATTTTAATCAATGTACTAATTTCTGAAGGATCACATGACACTGAAGACTGGAGTAATGGCAGCTGGAAATTCATATTTGTCATCAAAGGAATACATTTAATTTTAGTTTTATATTGAAATGGAAAACATCTCGGTTACGTATGTATCCCTCATTCCCTGAAGGAATGGAAATGTTGATGGCCACCATTAGGTTTCTGCTGAGGAGCCAACTGACTGTTGGGTCAGCGGCAAAAGTGAGAGAGAAAGCACTCAGCCCTCCCCGAGGCTGGAGGCACAGATGTTGAGGTCCCCCTGAAGAACAATTTTCTTAATCTTTGGGCAGCCCGTCTCAGGGTCTTCCGTTATGGATTTGGAATGGGCTGTGCCCCTTTATGCCCCCCGGTGGCTTCCACACTTTTAGTGCCTTGGCCTGGTGAAACTGCAGGATGGCAATGTCATGCAGGGCTGAAGCGGCCTGGCCCGCAGCGAGAGCGAGAGCTGACGACAGCTTACAGTTTTTAGACAGGAGACACAGGCGATTCCTCCAGGTGGCAACCGCTCTGCCTGGGGGATCTCCGTGTGCCCCTGGCTGCTCCGCCATCGAGGGTAGTGAGGAGGGAGGAGCTCAACCATGCCCTAGATGCCTTCCATGATTTGGTGAGCTCCTCATGAACTCAGGTACTGAGGCCGAGCGTGGCTAAGAGAAACGGATTGTCCAGCTTCGAGGGTTCAGGGATCTGTGGGGGTTTCACCTCCAGCACGATGCCCTTGGCTGCCTGGAGGAGCCTGACCGCCAGCTCCACCTCTGATTCTTTCACAGCAGTCACTGCTCAGTTTCCTCTTCGGCTGATGCTGACGAAAGCTCCTCCTCTGATGCAGCGAGAGACATCTCATCCTCTTCCGGAGAACCAAAGGAAATGCTAGGTTCACCGCAGGATGAACAGGCACCATCTTTCGGAAGCTCCACGGGACTTCGCATTGGGAGGTCAGGAGCCCGTGGGGACTTGCCAGGCAGATTATTCCCGATTGTCACCCTGAGGTTACCAAGCCACTAAAGCAGATGCAGTAGCTGACGAAGCTAGCCTTCTAATGAAATTGAGACAGTGATCGTGGCCGTCATCAGAGTTGAGGAAACTCCCACATCCAGAAGCACACGGTCGAAAAGACATCCTGGAGGACATGCTTCGTGACGGTGTAGCTGTAAAAATTAGCTTTTTTAGGGAGGACCGCACACACAATTGTGCACACAGTGCAGTCTCTCTAAATATTTTTCTTCTTTTCTTCTCCAACTTCACGAAAGATCAGCTCCAAAGCAGAAAGCTAATAGTGATTTGCATGAGTGGCTAGGCATGCAAAAACCACTGGCCAATTCTCATTGGCTTTTTCTCCAAAGAGTCGATTGGTCTCCCAGACAGGATCCCATGATATCAGTCAATGTCGTAACGTCATAGTGACTGACTGAAAGGGAACAGTTATTTTAAACTAAAATATTTCTTAATATTTCCCTAATCTGTTTTTTTCTTCAGAGGTCTCTGGGATAGAAGGAATCAAGGTGCTGGGCCAGACAGAAGACTCTATCCAGGTGGATTGGAAGAACCCTGCGATTACCGTGGACTTCTTCAAAGTGACCCATGCTAGCCCTGATGGTCAGGAAGGGCAGGAGAACGTGGCAATGAGCCAAGAGGCCAGAACCAAACACACCATTGTAGGTCAGTCCAATCTGTAGTCACAGGCCCCTGAGCTTCAGAGTGTATTGTCTTCAGTGGCTGTGTAGTGAGAACAACATGAATGTGTGTTTTTCAGGCCTCAACCCAGGAACAGAATATCAGATAGGCGTGCAAGCAATCAAAGGTGAAATGGAAGGAAAGCAGTCATATGCCACAGGAGTCACAGGTCAGTAATCTACCTTGATTGCAATGCAAAAATAGTAAATAAACTTTCAAGACACCACTTTTGATTTTCTTTCACAGTGGAGACATTCCATTGACTTGTTTTTATAATGAGCTAATGATATTTTCAATTCTGTAAACCCAGGACAAAAACCTATTTTTTGATTTTCTATACAACTATACAACATAAATATTTAACATGTTTATTAAGCCACTTCGTTGGTGGCTGAACACTTATGTTTGTATAGAGATTACGGCTATAAAATATGATGCAATAAATAAGACAAATAGATGCAGAAATTAGATTATTGTTCTGATGTTTTTGCTAGAGATAAAACCTTAACCACAACAATGTTGAATGGAGGGAGTCCTTTCATGCTCTCATGCTTTACTTTCAGAAAATATTTTCTACTGAAAGGCTTCAGTGTCCAATGGTAGTTAAAATCTTTACAACCCAGTGCATAAGACAGATATTTTCCTTGTCACCGTAAATCAATTAAATTGCTTCCTTGACTGAAAAAACAACAAATCCGTTTTATTATTTTACCCAGGGCTATTGAAATGTGGCAGTTCTAACATTACTTGCTCTGAAAAAATACACATGTCCAAAACCAACAAATATTCATGAAGAACCCTAGAGGCATCGGGTTCTGTATTATTATAGGTATCTTAGTGGTTGGAGCTGCAGATTTGTAAAAGTACTGCCCCAGTATGCTTTAGAGCTGATAGTCTGCCAACAATGAGATCTTTATAGTAACTAAACCTGTCAAATAATGTGGAAACAAATTAGTAGGGGACTGTAAATCTTTTTTAGAAGTGCCCAACCATGCCTAACGAAAATAAGTCTTTTAAATATGTGATTTGTGTATGTCTGTGCCTTTTGGAAATGTTACATAATAATTCTGATGGACTGCACATATAATATCCCCACTATTAAAATGTCAATTAGCTATGGCCCTTAAATCATTAAGAGGCATCTGTCATGTTTTAGCCTCAAATTTCATAGCCTAAACGCTTGGACTAATATTTATGTCTATTTAGCAGCTATAATATTCCTGTTTAATATTTATGCCTCAGTGCTTTTGGCCCAATAACAAGATCATCTCTTTAGAATTATTATGGTTTTGATGCAAAATTATGGTTTAAAAAGAAAACTTATCATATGTGACCACAGTTATGTTTATGGGGCGGTTTTAATATATCAAACACAGAGCAGGGAACTGCTAGATTTTGTATTCTACATCTGCATCTTTGATTTATTGCTGTTAGCATAAATATAGTTTGCCTTGTCAGGCTATTTACCAATGGGAATTAAGCTCTTAGCCAAAGGTACTTGAGATAAATTAGCTGTACTCTGACTTCCGCGATTGCTTTGTCTGAGAAGGCAAGTGATGTCTCAGTGAGAAAGCAATCATCAGTATAGCAATAAAACGAAATCTGAAATCAAAAAATGGTCAAACATGATTTTAACAGAAATGCATAGATGAAAGCTTCTTCTCCTAGTGTTCCTATTTTTTTTAAGTAGTCTAGTTTTCCAACTCTCCTAGAGTTAAACAGTTAAGTTTTACCATTTTCGAATCCATTCAGCTGATCCCCGGGTCTGGTGGTAGTGCTTTTAGCTGCAGCTTACATTCATTGAAGCATAAATCTATTTGCAAGCAGCGCCTGAAAATAGTCTACAGGATGTTCAGACACTGCGTAATATCATTGCACCTGCTGCACTTATGGTACTGCAGCAAAAGAGTGAGTGTACAGTTCCCAGTCACATCAGCCTAGAAAATCACTACTTTTTATTTTTCCTCGGCCTTAGTACACGATGTAATGATGATTAAGCAGTTAATCCTATTTCAGGAGCTGCCACCAATCTCCTTATTACTGATAACCCCGCGAATCTCTCCTCCTCCACCTTAAATACCACTTACTCCCTATCCTCGGCTTCTACGTTTTTTGAATTACAGCACCTAGCCTCCTATAGGGTTAAATCTCCTAGGGCTCGGAGGCCGCCCGGCTCCCTGCCTGTCCCCCGGACAGTTCGCCAAACAAGCTATTTTATCGCAGAGGTAGAACTAGTGAAACTACAGAAGAGTCAAGTTTTAAATAGGAAAAAAATCTTCTTTTGAGCAAGATGCAAATGGTCTAATCAGATTTACAGGCACGGAGACCAGCTGAATGGATGGATTCATTAAACCCGTAATGTATAAATGAATGAATGAGTGAAAAACCATTTACTCAACCTCATGTTGTTCCAAACTTGTATGTTAATGAAATTCAATGAAAGTCCATGGGATTCAGTGCTGTTTTGCATGCAAGCTGAACATTCTTCAAAATATCCTCTTTCACAGATGAAACAGTATTAAAGGTTTGCAATGATATGAGCTGGAGTAGAATGTTTTGGGGTGAACTGTTCCTTTTAAATGAGCCACGAGCTAAAGTGTACAGCTTTTTTATTTGATCCTTGTAAGTTAGCTAACATCTAAACTCTTTTTATTTTAACAGTGCTAATCTCTTCCAAGAAAAGAGAAAAGTGGCTGGACACTTTAGCTCTGTATTGGCTCAAAATGATAGTATGTTTGTCTTAGGGGGCTTCTATAAGAAATAGTTTGGGTGTTATTGCACATTTTATATAAAGAGCAATCTGATTTCTGTAGTTGCACACACGTCATGTAAGCCACAGCGAGATTCTCAATTTCAAAGAATGCTTGGGTCAGTGAAACTTCAATACTTGATTCTGTCTGTGAATTTAAGGTAGTACTACATCCTTTGAGTCTGTTCCTGACAGCTACAGCCGCCATTAGAGGGGCCTCCAGTAGATGGTATTTTCCCTCCGCTCAGCAACTTATGAATTACAGCACCAGTTACTCCTACACTTAGTCTCACCAAACCGTAGGAGCAGGGAAATGGCTTTTCAATGCTTCCTCATGGACATGGCATATTTTGCACATGTGCATTACAGAGAAGCCAGAGTGTATATTGTTCTTCTTGTTATCCAGTGCAATGTAGGGTGACCATATAGTTTAATGTAAGATTCCTTGTTTTACGACTGAATAACTGTAGCATTCACACTGACCCGAAAATGAAGAGTGAAATTTATAGATGTGATTGAAGGCCCCCAACCTGGTTTCTTTTAGCATCAATGACTTGAACAGCACCGTTGAGTTTTTCAAGTTCTTGGGAACCATAAACACAACTTTAAATTAACTGAAAAGACTGCCTCTATAAAAAACCCAAAATGGCTCAATAGGGGACGTTTCTTTTTTTTTCTTTAACAACTGAAGACATTCAATCTGCCACCGACATTGATACTTCTGTTCTAGCCTGAAATCAATGTGTCCCTCATCACCTCCTCCATAACAATAAGGTGTAGTTTTTCCTCCACAAGGGAGTTTAGTGCATCGTTTGTTCTTTGGAAAGAGTCATTGGATTGGACTGATTTAAAGAACTTAATGTCTGGAAAGTGGGTAAGCAAGACCTCACATATTGATCAGCACTACTTAAAAGAGACATATTATGCGCCTTTTTACAATATGTTTCCCCAGAGTGTGTTTGTGATAGAGATGCGCGGATGAGCCAAAACATCACTTGAATCCGCCGCTTCAAATAAATTATCCGCCCGCCACCCACCCACACCTATTTTTTCTGCCCGATCGTCGCATTACTATGATTCTAATTGTTAGTATTGTATGATGATATGATGAATGGATCGTTAATTTTTAACAGCAGGTATAGTGCCGTTAGAGCTTCTCTGCCCATCACTGCATGAGTCTGTAGCGCATTTACGGCTTCATGGCCAGTAATCAGCCAGGTCAAGCTTGTGTTTATACCGGACGTGCCACGACATGTTTCAGATGCGTTCCAAAATCTCATAGTCTCACGGATTCAATTGCTTCGCCTTAAGTGTGATTTGGCTCCAGGTGGAAGACAGGACAAAACCTCGTCAGGGGCGTAACTTAATACACCACACCAGAGGCACTATACGCTTGCGTCACCAACTTCACAAACAGATGAACACACACTAAAATTAAGTAACTGTGTCTGTCTTCCTGATTAAAAAAATACGTTTCAAACAGAAAATGTAGTAGAAAATGTAGTAAATATTTCTATTAATAATGATTTCTTTTACTTATCCACCCATGACCCACCCGCAATGTTTTTTTCAATTACCCACCGCTGGATCCGCGGATTGTATGCAGCGCACACGGATATAACTGCCATCCCTGCATAATTAGTCTGTGAAATTTCAGCTTAAAATGCCCCACAGAAAATTTATCATATTATTTTGAAAATGCCTATTTTGAGTGGAAACAGTCAGTAAGTGCTTGTCTTTTTAAATGCAAATGAGCTGCTAGTCCCTGCCCCCTTTTCCAGAATAGATCTGCGCTGTGACAGTTTGTAACTGCTAAAAACATCTGTTTTGATTTTGATCATCATGTTTATCGCACATGAAATCATTATACCATATTAATTAAAACTTCTAATGTGTTACGGTTTTCTAAATGCACGTCACAGACAGAAAGTGACTGTCAAAGGCATGTGAGTCCTAAACTGAGTTTTTATTCACACAAGAGGTTGCATTAAAAACACATACGTTACAAAAACAGTCTTATGTCTGCAATAAGATTAATTATGTCTGTGAAGGTAAGCAGCTGGTATATAAATCACATGTTTATATTAGATCTGTGTGGCAGCAGCAATATAACTTACAGTAAATAAATTAATAAATCCATTTATCTCTTGTCTCATTTAAGGCTTTGTTAGTGTGTATTGCTCAAACTTTCACTACGGCATTTGAAATGTTACACCATTGTCGCTTGTGAAAATAAAATAATGGCGCCTTGGGGGCAAACTTAAAGATTAAGGAGTGGTAATATTATAATGAGATCCCTTAGCAACGTGTGGAAGAATATTAAATTACATTGTTTATTTTTTTCTCACTAGAAAACAAACAAAACTAAAATAAAAAAGTTGCACGTTTTATTTGAATAGCTTATTTTCTAGTATTAAAACTTATGAAATGCTAATTGCAATGCAGAGGACATTACGAGGACATTTGAGGCTAACGATTAATTGCAGAAAATTTAACCGTATTCCGTGAATCATTTTCCATTGCACAGTTATCTACAATGCACATTTTATAAATCAGATTATGCTATTAATCTGCCCCGATTTTCATCATAGATAAACAGTTTTCCATGATTTAAAAGAGCTTCCAGCTTTTATCTCCCCTGCTGTGCTTTGGCTCGGAAACTTGAAATGTGTCCATAGAAATTTAGGAGAAATATTTCTAATCTGACCATACTTCAATGGTCAGAGACAGGAATATAGCTACAATTGGCAGCCATCTCAATCTCTCAAGCTGTGTGATAAAGTGCATATTATTTGAATAAGCTTTAACATCAAAAAGAGCTGTTTGGCACATATCTTATAATAATGACGAGGTTGTTTGTGCTCAGATATTGACTAGGTAATTGCAGGAAACATGAGGTTTTCATAATTGTCTCATAAATGCATTTAGCGTTGTCTGTTTTCCAGTGAGAATTGTTGCTTTATATTCTGGCCCATGTTTCAAACTCAGACGAGTCAAAAATGATAAGCCCATCTTGGCAATCAGACAGCATAAAATGAGAGCTGTGGATTCTAGCAATCTTGGAAGGCATCAGGAATCAGTTTCCATGATGCGGATAGCATGGTGACATTCGGCTAACCTTGCTGCAGTCACAGAACGGTAGCCCAAATGATGATTGCTTTTCCTTGTCTCTTTACTTCCTCTATTGCAATGCATGGGCACTTTCTTAGTTCCAGTGGAACTGCTCATAAATGCATATATGACCTCACACACATCCTCAGATCTTCAGGTCCTGATAATTGCTAATCCATAAGCCCGATGTAATATAAATCCCCTTAACAGCATCTTGTTCTTTAGTTACTTTCACTTGCATACAAAATACAGTGAAAACATTTAAGAAATGACTACAAAAGTTTTGTCCGGTAATCTAAACAATGTGATGTTAGATTAACTAAAACAGGAAAGGTCATGAAATTTTGCATAAATAAAACATTTTTTCTAATATTATTTAATAAATGATTCATGTTTTATAACAATTTAAATATTGAGAGAATAAAATATTAGATCTTTATTTCAATAGTTTAAATAAATTGTATTTGAACTATTTGAATATAATAATATACAGAAAAAAAGATACCAATTCCTTTTTATAAATATGAAAGATAAATAAAGATATAATATAAATAAAAATGAAATCTCTGAAGTCTTTTCAAAATTATGATCAAATAGTGCGTTTAGTATTTATCTTGTTCTGGGAAAAATAAATTTCCCCCCAATTTATTTGCAGTATACAATTGCAGTATTTTAATCTGAATGACTTGAATTATCTTTTCCAACAGACATTGATTCTCCTACCAATCTGGCAACCAGGGAGGTAACGGAGAACTCTGCAACCGTAACATGGGATGGTGTTCGCGCTGATATCGATGGCTACACGCTAACTTACAGCTCTGCAGAGGGCACCAGCCGAGAAATTAAAGTGGCCGCAGACGCTACTTCTCACCAGCTGACCTCTCTAAAACCAGGAGTCCTGTACACCGTTTTCCTCTGGGCCTACAAGGGCTCTCGTTCCAGTAGGAAGAGTATGACCAAAGCAGAGACGGGTAAGCTGTTCACCTTCTGGATGAGGATGTGGGGCTTTACCCTCACTGTTTTTATTTCCTCATTTCAAGCGTTCCCTCAAGGGATCCTACCACTATGCTTTGATCTCTTGAGTTTCGCAATGAATGGAAGAGTGGCATTCTCATGTTCATTGTTTTCTCGTGCATCTAAGCAGTCATTTCCGTACTTGATTTTATTTCTTTTGACAGAAGATTTTGTCTCTTCAAAAAAGCTTTTGCATGCATTCCTAGCAAAAGAAAACATCTACATTTGTGCATTTGGTTATCCGCGAATCAGACCATGACTGTGATGTTGCAAGCACCAGCAACCTCCCAGTTGTCAACAGCGTATTATGGAGCCATAATCTTCAAGTATTTTACATTCTCCATAAGATGAACTATTATTAACAAATCTCTTTTAAGCTCTTTTAAACCGCTAACCCTGTAGCAGTTCAAGTTTAAGAAAAGGAAAGAGGTATTTCTCCAGTGGGTGCCTTCTGTAGACGGTATAGCAGATGGTCTAAGTGCATTACCAGCTGACAGTCAGAGGTAGGAAACACAACCCAAACAGAAGCACTTGGATATATAACAAATGTACCCATGCGTTGTTGGGTTTCCATAATCATTTATCACTGTCCACATCACAGCGTCTAAAGAGCATTAGAAGAAATCTGTGCACTGCAGTGTTAGCTGTATTGTGCATTTCTGTTTGCAGCATTGTTACTGATGCAGCCTGTAAACAAACTGCATGAATAATTGGAATATCTATTATATTGAGGATATATGCTTACTGGAGACAGGGAACTGAAAGTTTAGATTAGCCTTTAAATAAATTAAAGTTGTTGTGTTTTTTTGACAGGAAAGCTTATCTCGTTGCTTACAGTAGCTGGTGCCTATAGTTACAAATGACAGTGAAGCATAATATTTGCTACTGGCTTAATTAGCTGCTTAATTCAACCATCACTCATGTTTGCTCTAATATCTGTGATAATAATACTCTTAAAGTAGTAGTTTTTTTCCCCATTTTAGCATGATTGGTGTTTGCAATATTGATTTTCTTGTGATTATAGCATAATTTAAAGGTTACAAAAATGTTTTGTGCAACATTCTACCAATTTTATACATTTTCCAATAAAATAAAACATTTTTTAAGTGTTCATTTGTAATATTCAAAGAATGTTAAAATATCCAGTACAAATAACAACATTCAACATTAGGAGAATATATATATTTACAATTTTCTTATTTTTTTAATTTGTCAGTATTCATATAAGACATGGTATTTAAGAATACTGTTAGCATGTTGTACTGTTTTCTTCTCTGTCTCTGTGGTGTTTTGATTAATTGCAACATTAAAACAGACCCCACTGGCTGCATTAATCAAGCTAAACACTAATTTGAGAAAATTACACTTTTCATAAGCATAGAACCTTTCCAATTTTACATACGTTTTTGCTCAACATTTTGAAGAAGCAAACAACATCAGATAAGATGACATCCTTTATTGATCCAGGAGGGAAATGAAGTCAAACTGTGATAGGAAATAATAGGACTTACTTTCTGCATCCTGGATTTATAGCTAATTGTCTCAGCATGAAAAGGATAAACTGTCCACCTTAATGGTTCAGTGATGCATTTCATTACATGGACATGCATCTTCTTGCATCTCCTCTGCTGCACTTTCTATGCCTGCATGGCTGAAATGCAGCAATGTTGTGCGTTAACCTGTTGTACAAATGGCTTTTTAGATATAGACGCTCCTACTAACCTCATGACCAGGGAGACGACAGAGGACTCTGCATTGGTGACGTGGAACAAGGTGCAGGCTGACATTGACGGCTACATGCTCAGCTACAGCTCTATAGATGGCTTTGGTCAGGAGGTTCGAGTAGGAGCTGACAGCACCTCCTACAGGTTCACTGCTCTGAAGCCTGGAGTTATCTACACAGTCTATGTGTGGGCCATCAAGGGCCCTCGCTCTAGCAAAAAGAGCTCGACAGAAGCAGAAACAGGTTTTTGAATCGTGTCTTCCCAGTTGGCTCATGCAAACTAACACAACGTTTTAAACAGTTTATCTGTTTGCATAAGGCATATTTTTTGTCATGAAGCCTTAGGTGTCTTTCTACAGATAAACTGTCCGTCTGTGCATGGCTTTTATGTAGAAAAATGGGTGTTAAATGTGAAGTGTGTCAATTTTTTATGTTTAAATACTTTCTAATGTCATAGATGTCCACCATTGATTACTTGGTCTGAGTTCTTCTTCCTATATCATTCCAGTTAAACATCAGTGTAGATGGTATGCAACAAACTTGCGTATTCTGTAGAACAGGGTGCATAGTTTCTATCTGCTTTGTTGAATATAGAGCTTAGCTCAAGATGTATTTAAAGAAACTACCAAAGATGAACCTAACCAATGTTTAGATTTGTATCTAAATGTTTTTATTCTTACTAACATTCAGAAATTAAAACTTTGGTTAGCTGTTCACCTTGGAAGGCCATATTGCTGTACGTTTGTACTGCTATTAAAGTGCCCCTATTATGCTTTTTCAAAAATTATTGTTCATGCAGTGTGTCATGTAGCTGTATGTGAACATAAA
>JAUCMT010000047.1:13547637-13569445 GCA_032357475.1 Enteromius thamalakanensis | reverse complement strand
CTATCTATCTATCTATCTATCTATCTATCTATCTATCTATCTATCTATCTATCTATCTATCTATCTATCTATCATAACTATAATATAAAAAAAATAATTCTTTTCTTTTCTTTTCTTTTCTTTTCTTTTCTTTGTTTAATACTTTTTCCATTTCTCAACAGAAAAGGTTGCAGAAGGAACTGCTAGCCTTGCAGAATGATCCGCCTCCTGGAATGACCCTAAATGAGAAGAGCGTACAGAACACCATCACACAGTAAGACCATCATTTCCCGACTCTTTGTTTAATCTTATACTGGTGTGTGTGATCACTGTGTACTTATTAACAGGCTAGCTTTCTCAGGCCGTCCTGTACCAGGGACAGTCACAAGGGAAACATTTAAAAGCACACTGACTCATTGTTTTTTTTAAAACATATTATTATGTGTTATTCATTGTTGTCACGTTAAACCTGGAAACTTTTCATCCATTGTAAAGGTTATGTTATCAATTTTAAAACACACTTTTTCCATTTGGATTAATTTGTAAGGCTGCTCTGCCTGATGGATAGAATGTCTGCTCAGGCTAATCAAAAATTAAAGTTGTCAGCTCGAGAGGGTAGTATTGCCGTAACAAACCTTGCTGACCTCTTTTTGGCCCTTGCATGCGTTTGTATCCATTTCTGGAAATATCTAGCAGTCTTTTATGGGAAAAAGCTGTCACAAGGCAAACAAAGTTCCATCACAAAAGCACTGCTAACTGAATCTGAGAATAACCTATATTGTGCTCAGTGGTGTGGAGATAAGTCAGAAATTGGAAAAGAGCTGTCTTTACACTTTCTGTGTAGCAGTAATAAAATAAATGATTGATATCATCACTCTGTTTCAGAGAGCTAAACTTCGACAGCCATGGGTTATAAACATGTTTTATGTCACTGTGGTTGTTGTGGGAACATCAAAAAATTAGTTAGTTTACTATTTTTGTTCAGGAGCAGCTTAGTAGCCTTGACTTGGTGCATGTTTTGTCAAAGAAATGTCAGGTATGTGTTACCAGTTTAGCAGCTCGCCAGACGTGTTTTTCTTGAACTGATTGGTCTTTGTGTTTGTTGCGGTCCATCAAGTTTTTGAAGATTTGTCAGACATGCTGACAAATCTTAGGTTTAACCTGAATGTAAACTATTTCTTTAGACTTTCTCTTAGTGTCTTTTGAAATATATTTGCATTTTTTTTAAATGATGTTCACAATAGATGCTTTTTTATTATTTACGTATGTATTTATTATTTATTTCTTCTCCCTTTTTTATTAAAGATATAATACAACAATAATATTATTTAAGTTTAAAATAACTGTTTTCTATTTCAATTTATTTGAATTTATTCCTGTCTTTTTGGGTGGAAAACATCATCATTATTATTGTTGTTGTTTTTTTATTTATTTTTTATTTTTTTGCAGAATATGATTATTTATTAATTAATATGTATTTGAGGTTTTACCACAAACAAAACAAAACAAAACTGACCATAAACATTTGAATGTATCGCAATAGTATTTTCCATAATTTTCCTGTTTTTTTTTTATCCAGCAAACAATCGTGAAAAATAAAATGAGTCACAGTTTCCACAGAAATCAACACAACTGATTTCAACATGTTTCTTGAGCACCAAATCATTGTATTAGAATGATTTTTGAAAAATCATGTGATGTAATGCCCACTTTTTTTTTTTTAAACAACCTTTAGAAAAAACTACATTTTAAAACTGGTAAAATAAAACAAATTTTTAAAAAATGTTAATTATATTTGATAATTACTTGCATCACTAATAAAAAACCATGACCGTTAGTGTAATAGAAACTAAAGGGCAGAAATGTGAGCTCCTTTGACGACGCAGCACTGATGGTCCAGCAATATTTCCGCTCCATCTCTGGAATGTTCTCTCTCTTCTGGAAAACAAACGGCTGCTGGAGATATGATAATACTGTGGCCGGAAAATGACGTTGATGACACTTTATCTGACTCTGGTATATTGCAAGAATTTTCTGTTAGCAGATGGTCTGACATAGATATTCCAAATAATAATGCCTGTTACTAGGAATAGCACAATGAACACATTAACGTGATGAATTAATTAAATATGGTTACACAGCTGTTAATATTTTTGATTAGTTTATCTGATTCAACATTATAATGTACTCATTTTGATGACGCCATTTAAAAATATTGTTGGACATTATGTATAGTAATAACTTATAAAGATATAAAACGTTTTAAATAGTTCAGCTACAATACAAGCCAAGTCAAATTTTATTTTAGGCTAAATTGTCGACATGAGTGATGACTTTTTTTATTTAATAGGGTGCATTTCTGTTCCTAAAAATTGCAGTTCATTAATCTAACTAAATTTATATTGCCCTCCATTCCAGATGTTTCCAGTTTCCAGCTTTCGTCTTGTCTTTTATTGCTCATAATCTTTCCACTTTCTGTCTCTCTCTTCATGTTTAATTCTTCTCCAGGCCTTAAGTGGCTGAAGTGAAACACTCTGCTGGTTTGGCAGTAGAGTAGTTCTATATGCTGTTGCTGTAGGAGTTTAAGAGACCAACCAAAATGCTTCATTATTGATGTCTTTCTGTTTCTTTTTACAGATGGATTGTGGATATGGAAGGAGCCTCTGGTACTCTTTATGAGGGGGAGAAATTTCAGCTTCTTTTTAAATTTAGTAGTCGATATCCCTTTGACTCACCTCAGGTAGGTCTAAATATTAAATATTAACTCTATATTTCATAATACAACTAGAATGTTTTTATTTTCTATTGTTTTTAGAATATATATTTATTTATATATATTATATATATTTTTTACTTTCAAAGAATGCCACATTATTATAAATTATTATTTTAGTATTATTTATTAAATGTAGTTTTAATAATATACATATATATATAATTTGTAAAAAATATTTTGCTTTTATTTTTATATTTTCAGTTTTCATTTATTTTGTAATTCTGTTATGTGGTTTTGGTTAGTGTTTTTTTGGTATTATTTATACATCTATACCTTTTATTAATATTTTTTTTACCTTTTTGCTTATATCACTACTTACCACTAGTATTAGTTTCTACAATACTTTTCTAAATACTTTCTAAATGACATTTTCATGTATCATTTTATTATATCTAATATGTGGACAGAGACAAATCATATAAACAAGTAACTTATCCATTATAACTTTTCCATCTTACTTACACTCAACTTCAGTATCTCACATGTGGCAGCTCACGTTCACCCCTGTCTATGCTGCTCTCAGTAGTTGCCACATCGCATTGCTTTCCATTTGCATAAAATGAAATTTTGTGAGTGGCTGGACACCGTTTATTGTACATTTGTAGAAGCCAGAAGAACATTTAAGGCTCAACTAAAATCTGTTTTCCATCTAAACAGTAAAATAATAGGATCAAGCCGCACAAGGGCATTTTGAGTTTGTAGATTTAATTGCCACACATGAGAGGATTAACTCTGCTCTTATTTTACATATCAGTCCCACTATAAATAGCAGAGTGGTATAGACCAAATTAGCTAAACAAGCTCACACGCCAATACAGCTTTTAGGGATAAGAATAGCATATGGATACTGTTTTAGTGGAAAACCATGTCAAAGCAAGTGACAGAATGTATAAATGGAACAAAAGTAAGTCTTTAAATGCAAGGGGCAGCACTTAAGATTAAAGGTGACTGATTAATAACCTTTTTTCTTGCTGAAGTGGCCCTAGAAGAGTTTGTGCGCATTAAGTGCATTTAATCGGGAGTGAAGCACTGGCTATTTGGTTCTGTCTGACCGTGAGCGCTCTATGCTTTTTCTTATGTAAGTCCGGATCTGGCGCCGGCTTCTCATTCAGTCGCCTGTCTCTGTCTCTACCTCCTAATCTAGCAGCCTCATGCCAATTGTGAGGACTAAGCACCGGCTTATGATTTAAAGGGATAGTTCACCCCAAAATGAAAAGTTCTGTCATCATTTACTCACCCTCCTGTTGTTTCAAATCCGTGTGATTTACTTTGTTCTGTGGAACACAAAAGGAGATGTTTTGAAGAATGTCAGTGCTGCTCTTTTCCATACAATGAATGTGGGTGGGGACTGGGGATGTCAAGCTCAAAGAGCACTATAAATGATCATTTAAAATAAGTCTATACAACTCATGGAATATATTTCAAGGCCTTTGAATGTTACGATGGTTTAGTTGAGAGATGTAGTTTTTCACGAAAAATCTAGCTCGACCACGAAATTCCTAACTTTTTCTCAGAACTGTGAAAAATTGCAAAGAATTGAGAAAAAACTTTGAAGCTTTGAAGCTGAATTGTGAGAGAAATTGAGAATTTTCCTTTGTCTCAATTCTTATAACTTTGTCTACATTTTTATATGTTTTTCTTGCAATTGTGAGTTAACGTGTCACAATTCTAAATTTATGACTCATAATTCTGAGAATCCAAAGAAAATTACTTTTGCTACCTTTGGTGAAAACAAGATTTCCACAGTTCTTGCAATTCACAATTCTTACCTTTTTGTTCTTTTCTTTTTGCAGTTGCGAGATTTCTTGCAATTCTGAGGGGGAAAAAGTGAATTGTAAAATTTAAATTAAATTTAAAGTAATTTTGGCCAATCACTTTTATGAACAAAGTGTACCCATCATGTGGTGGTTAATTCCAGCAGAATAAATACAAAACTGGTTTCTTGAACACTATGAGTTCACTATACTCAAATGGCCTCCACAGTTACCAGATCTCAATCCAGTAGAGCACTTTTGGGATGTGATGGAAGGGGGGGGGATTCATATCAAGGACGTTCAGCCAACAAATCTCCATCACCTGTGTGATATCTCTGAGGAGATTTCCAGCACCTTGTCACAAAGAATTATTTTTGCAGTTGCGAGATTTCTTGCAATTCTGAGGGGGGAAAAAAGTGAATTGTGTGAAATTTTTGTTTAATTTTATTTTGTTTTGATTTATTGTACTCTTTTATTTTATTTTGTTTCATGTTTTTGTAGTGTTTTTTTTATTTAGTTTTAGATTATTATTTTATTTTATTTATTTTTGTATATTTTGGTTATCTTGTGGAAATACGGTTCCAGAATGTTCCCTTTCATTGTATGGAAAATAGCAGCTTGAAGCAAGCATATACAATCATCTAGTGTACTGAAAATAAATGTCTTTATGTTGTGTTTTGACAGGTAATGTTCACAGGAGACAATATACCGGTCCATCCCCACGTTTATAGCAATGGCCATATCTGCCTGTCCATCTTAACGGAGGACTGGTCACCAGCTCTTTCAGTGCAGTCTGTTTGTCTTAGCATTATTAGCATGCTGTCTAGCTGCAAAGAGAAGGTAAGCGTCTCAAGCTAAACTTACTATGTGCTATTTTGTAACTTTAGTCATTATATCTCTTTGGATTTTAAAGTTATAGTGCGGCATAATATGTATAGATAACACGTTTAGCTTCTAATATGGGACATATTAGACAGATTTGTTTGTTCATTAGTTACAATAGTAAGACATTAACCGGCATATCTGGTGTCTTTCTAAATCAATGGCTTACTAATTATAGTAGTGTCTTAAGGCTTATGTTTTATAATTGAAAGTCAATATGACCTTAGGGACAGGAACAGAAAACAGAGTTGTCAGTCAAACCCAAAGCATTTATTTTCAGTTTACATAAAATATACAGTTTAAACACACTTATCAGCCTCTTTCAGATACACTTGTAAAAGTGCTCATTAATTAAAATATTTAATCAGCCAAACACATGGCAGGAACTAGCCTGGCTTCTGTGACTTTAAAGCTCATAGGAGCTTAGTCTGGCCAAGCTACCTTACTACCCGCCTTCTGGGAGGCGAGCTTAACCTGCGTCCAACAGATGCCTGCGTATATTACTGGACGAATCTACAACCAATCAGACCACTCATTCCGATGACGTACAGTATGCGTAGCGACAAAATGAATGCTGCGTCAAAGGAAGTATGGGCGGGTCCAGGCTAGGCAGCCAACATTATGGTGTGTAGACATGGTCAAGAAAATTTAGACCGAGCATCAGAATGAGCGAGATGATTTAAGTGACTTTGAATATGGCATAGTTGTTGGTGCCAGAAAGACTGCTCTGAGCATTGCAGAAACTGCTGATGTAATGGGAAGTTTGTGCGTAATCATCTCTAAGGTTTACGGAGAACTGTCTGAAAAAGATATGAGAAGCAGATCTGTGGGTGAAAAGGCCTTATTGATGTCAGAAGAAAATGGGCAGAGTGATTTGAGCAGATAAAAGGAAATTAATAACTCCAATAACCACTCGTTCTAACTGAACTTCTGAAAGCACAACATGTTAAAAATGCGGCTATAACAGCAGAAGGCCTGGTCTGATGAGTCTTGATTTGTGCTGTGACAATTGAATGGCAGGGACAGAATTCGACGTAAACAACATGAAACCATATATCCATCCTGCTTTGTAATAATGGTTCAGGCTTGTGGTCTACCTGGGGCCTGTACCATGATGGTGGCTAAACAAACTCAGAGTTACAGGATTAGTTTTGGGTTGACAAATCCAAACCGATGCAATCAGGCATTATTGGTACCATGATGAAGCTCATCAACTTTCTTTGTTAACCCAGGCTAGATCCTGAGTTAATGTAGCATGTGCACATGAAAGTGTGACATCAACAATAAGCAGCCAATCACATGCTTTTAAGCTTTCATTCACTTCTTGTGAGAAATTCAGATTCACCACTAAAGATTAAAAGATTGAGCAATATGAGGAATTTAATCACATTTACACAGCAAGATGAAACAATCTTTAAATGAAAGAGGAAAACTTGAGAAAAAAAAACACAAAAAAAACTTGCAAGTAAGCTGTATTATCTATGTTTATATTAATTTAAAAGCCTATTACTATTAAACTAAACTAGCTTGTGTAATAGATTGAGATAATAATTATATAAATAATATAAATATATATTTAATATATATTTAAAAAAATATAGAAATTTTATAAATAAGTATTTATAAAAATAATGATCTAAAAAAACAGATGATTTTATCTTCAAACAATGTTTTACTATGCAGCGTCCTTTAATATGGAGTAAGAGAAGCTGGGGGAGTGGCTATATTGCATCAGACATGTGTCATCTTGTTGCAAGCTGATTGGTCAAATTTTGACCAATCAGTTTCTTTCATGGTACCTAAAACCCGGGATTGGTGCAAACTAATTCTAAATTTACCTGGCTATCCAGCTAATCCGGCTTACAAGCCCCAGGTCTAAAAGTATAAAAAACACAGTCCACAATAAATATAAAAATAATTTTATTTAATTTTGCAATTCACACAAACAAACAAAAAAGACAAAGCTGAAAACTGACACTCACTTTCATGCAGGACTGGGCTGATCAAAGCCAGAATCAATGAATTACAAGTATGATCCAACTGCAGTGATTACGTAATGAATAATTCAGTGGTTGCTTTATCCCAAATGCATGGTACTGAAACACAGCAGTTAAGTGAAAAAAAAAAACATGATGACATGCCTAATCAGAATGTGTTGAAGTACCACATAAACATCTAATTATGGCACTGCAAACTTTCCAGCATCTGAAAAGGGCAAGAAGATCAAACTTTGTTTATCAGCAAGCTCAATTACACACAACTGTGATGATAATAGTGTATCTATCAAGGTGAGCTGCGTTGTGAATGAAGGTGTTTAGGAGGAAATTATGAGATGGTGTTATAGACATGTTTTTAAACTTCTCTCTAGTAAATCTAACCATATACATCACAGATCCAACACAGACCCCCCCCCCCCCACCATCTCAGGCAAAATAATGGTTTTCTCAGGCGTATCATCAGAGAAGGAAAGGCAGGTCATATTTATAGAGACACTGTTTTTTGAGGAAACTACCAATTTCTGAAGCCATTTAAACTCATTTAAGATGCATTGCATTCTTCAAGTGAAGGACAAGTGGCTGCGACCCACTAAGCGCGTCACTAGAAGTTTTTGACATCTGTATATTACAGCATCTTTGGAGAATGATTTTATTCAAGATTTGGTTTAAGTGCAGCTTTTAGAAGCATTTGAGATTGTGGTAAGCTCTTTGGAAATCTGACATATTTCTAACATTTGATCCTTTTAGAAATGTTAAAGAAGCAAGATCATCTCTGTTGTTCTAAAATATCCAAGAAATCACAATAGCGCTGACATTCAGAACCAAAAACTGCGTGTGATATTTATTTTCTACAGCAGTTCAAAAAAATTTACATTTCTTATAGCTTACAATATTGTATTTTCACTCCATTAACTAAAACCGTCTCTTACCAGTGGTGTGTTTCATTCCAGAATGAATTTGTTATGTAAATGATTCAATGACTCACTCATATAGTTGGCAACTAGTTTTTTTTCTTTGTATTTTACTCACACATTTAGAAAAGTGCAGTACTACTAACTCATAAAAGTTGCTCTGCTGCTATTCAGACCTCATTCAAATGTGGAAATAAAGCTGCTATGAACTGGATATGTTCATTCACATCTGCCACGTAAGTGAACAGATCAGATCAGATATTCCTGTCAATGCCAGTCATATGCAATTTAAAATGTAACAATAGTGAATGACAGCTCAGGTGAACATCAGCATGATTTCAATTCTACTAAAAGGAAATTCTAGAGTTTTCAAAAGCTTGTATTATCATTTCATCTGTCTTCATTGCAAATAATGCCATGCCAATCATTTTTTTCTGCCAAATTTTTTCCAGGTCTGTACATCTACCTTGGGCT
Source organism: Enteromius thamalakanensis (assembly GCA_032357475.1). Taxonomy (NCBI): domain Eukaryota; kingdom Metazoa; phylum Chordata; class Actinopteri; order Cypriniformes; family Cyprinidae; genus Enteromius; species Enteromius thamalakanensis. The sequence continues at coordinate 13,560,672 of JAUCMT010000047.1, read as the reverse complement.
GTTTTGCCAAGTGTATAGATAGATTATCAGATATGATAAATATAGTCATTAAACTGGATATTAGTCATCAATGCCTGCAGTGTAAATACATGCTAAGTAGCCATTTAGACAGAATGCTTAATGCTGCTCAAAAATGTTTAAGATATGCATTTCTTTTCTCGTTTTTTAAAAGCCTTTTAGGATCACACACAACATTCATTTACTCTTCAAACTATACAAAAATTTTGTTTGAAATTCTATTTAGAATTGTTTACATTCAGGCACATATTAGTAAACACTGCTGCAATGCTTTTGTACCTTTAAACGTACCATGAATATAAATAAATCTAAAATTATTCACACCATAGTTAGTGCAAGTCTTTCATTACTCAAAGGATCTGCTTTGACAGAGATCCACAAGTCTTCATTATTCTGGCTGCCGCTTTTCTTTTTCTTCTTTTCTGTTTTCGTATTTGTGGCCGAGGTCTCCACTTTTTGACAACAACAACGGCATCTGACAGCATTACGACAGCAGCAACAATGACAGCAGACCAGCAGAGATGTAAAGAGGACAACCAGCGGTAGAGTCAGAAGCACCACCAAGCACACCGTGTTGTAAACGCCCTGGTCATGCTTGGATGAAGTGAGGTTCCATATATCATTGAAAAACTGCAGGATTTCCTCCTTCATGGTTCAGCGAGAGTTCTTCAAAATCCCTTTGGAGTTCCTATAGAGGTCAAATCCAATGGGATCTGAGATGTAAATCCACCGAAGACCCGATTATACCAGGTATTAACATGGGATTTCTATCTTGAAATCGAAAAATTGTCCTTTTGATCCAGATCCAACACCTGCTAAGTGTTCTATTTAGGCCTGCTAAATTTTCTTATGTCATAGCAAGTCCCATCCTGAAGAAAGCCAAGTGGCGGATGGACAATTTTAAAATCCTTGATGCACACTGTTATTGCTTCAATCCCAAACTACACAGTTTATCTCATAAAACGCCTTGCCTTTGGGGTCTAAGAACCAAACGATGCTTATAAGATGTTTCTCTTTGAATTTTCACGATTCATATCTTGTGGCTGTGAGAATTGGAGAGATCGTGGGTCGTGTTTATACTGGGTGGATTCCTCTCAGCATCGGTCCCTCTGGAGACTCCAACTCTATTTTAGTCTCTTCTGCCTTGATTCTCAGAGATGTGATGGAATGAGGGCATTTCTGGAGAGCGAGAGAATAAAGAAATATCAAGAAAAAGAGAAAGAGAGAGAGAGAGCAGAAGTTAAGTCAGCTGTGGATCCTCAAGTGACTACATTGTCTCTCTTGAATTATGATTCTCATCACAAGTGCACAGCTACATAAGTCAAACCAGGTCTAAAGAATTCTGTATAAGCTGCTGAGTGGGTCATTATATATATATTTTTATGTGCTTTAGATATTTACTTATTTTACCATGTCAAATATGTAAACCAACATCATATTTAAATAAAAAAAATATCAATATTTGAATGGTATATTATAGATGGTAAAATCAGACTCTGGATAGCTAATTCTTACAGCGATGCTATTATGTTCATTGTTTTGTGATGTTGTTTCAATGTAATCCAATAAAATTATGTTATGAGAACAATGAAAGACAATATATTATTTTTAAAGAATGAGGAACATAAATATACTCAACTAGAAACACTCTGACGTCAGTGCATATACCACAATGATGTTGACAAAAAGATATTCTCAGCAAAACCACCATATAACAGATAACTGACAGTCAGAACAAATACCAGAGCAACATAATCTTATCAATGTAGCAAATTTTTACTGCAAGGTAGCTAAAGTTGAAATACTGTATCACATGTGAACTTACATTAGTATTAGTACGTTAGTACTAATTTAATAAGAAAATGACATTTATTTTTCCACCACCCTGTTACTGATACTTGCCCTTTGAAACCCTAACCATGTGCCCTAAATTATGTGACTTTTTAGAAGTGACATCACTTCTTTGGAAGGGCAGAACAAAGTATTAGGCAAACTTTGCTTTGATGACGCAAACATGTTTCCTGTTATATATATATATATATATATATATATATATATTAGTTTTCAGAAGAACTGATGTATAGCCTAAAAAAACACGCCCACCCAGTTGTGACAGTATATAGAATATATTAATAGATTTAATAGATACCATTATTTTAATAATCTGCTAGCATATTGTTTTTTATAGCTAGTAACGGTCATTCACTTAAATGTCTGCTAGGCTTTTCTCTGAAAGACAGAAATTTTCTCCCACAGGCTAAAAAATAATATATTGTATTTACAGTTTTTCCTCGACTAGGAATTATCCTGATGTGATCCTGATTTGGGATGTTTGCTTACTCACTGATTTTTGTAAATGATTTGTTTATCTTTTGTTTCTTTTCATCAAATACTACATGCATCCAGACAATGGACAAATTCACTTTTCCTATAGAGATTATTATGAAGGCAACACACCACTAGTGAATCGGGTAAGAAAACTAACCTCTATATCACCACAGTTACTCTGCTAGTGAAACACAGTGCATTAAGCCATTATTTTCTTGTACACGTTTTCTAAAATGTTATTTGAATATTCCAATGAATACTTACATAACTGAAAAGCAGGTTCAAAGTTTTTGTTTCATTTTGTTGAGATATTTAGTTTTCACAAAGAGGCTTTTAGGAATATATTTCCCCCTCTACTAAACCAAAAAATCCTCTGTTTCCCAAACGTTGTATTGCGCAAACTTTTTTAAAGCCTCAGCATCTTGTGTTGACTTTGCACGGTTCATGCGGGCGATGTATTCTGCCTGCTTCCTGCCGACAGTTTCACAACAGGAAATCCGTTATTGCAGCCTAATTTCTTTTAGATCCGGTAAATACCTATACAAGAAAGGCAACTATCTTCTCAAATATAGACAATTAACAAAACCCTCCAAGAAGCTTAGCACTAAAAGGCATCATTTCATGTTTCCCGTTTTGAAGTTTGAGCCATACACTTGCTTAACACTTCAAGAGCATTCAACTCTACATTCTTGCTCTCATCCTTCACCTCCTCAGCACGAATCTTCTGAAGAAGAACAATCACTTTAAGTAATTCTCAGATCGGCAGAGGAATGTTAAACAGGAAGACTCTCTCAGCTTCACACAAAGCCAGGATGGAGCTCCGAATTTCACTGACAACATCAGTTACATGCAAAGACATGCTGTCGTGCAAGTCAAACTCCTCCAAACATCGTGAACAGATCTTTAGATTAAACCAGGTAGACTGTATTTTTATATAAGGCTCTCGAGCTATTTAACACATTTAGAAAAGACAAATACAGGGACGTGATTAACCTCACACAAGAGAGGACACTGTCTAAATACAGCACAGGCCCTCAGGGTCCAAAATGTGTGCGAGAGAAAGAGGGCGAACAGAAAGTCCTGCGCAATTACTTAGTTTCATACATCAAACAAAAGCTAAAGAGTGTGTCTTATATTCAAACACTTGCATGCTTCTAGACCCGTTATGGAAATATTTACAAAACCTGTATATACCGCCACCTGCCCTTCATTTACGATGCCCAGTTTATATTCATGAATGATTTGTATCTCCTGCCTTCCTACTTTGGTGATGTCAAACAGCAATATTTTTCAGACTTGAAAGCAAAGTGCCTCACTATAAACAAAATGGTTTTACCACATCTATTCCAAGACTAATCTGGAAAAAGGTCAATGGCTATTTAAGGAATATCAGCCAGACAGCAGTTAAGCAAGTCGTATCGCAGGATGCACAACATGTGGTATATATCAAAATTAGAAAAACATATTTCTCAGCATGTCCACAAGCTTCTCCGTAACACAGAATGTCAGTTACGACTCAGGAGTTAAAGGGGCATATGGCCTGAATTGAGTTGCCACATGTGACAAACAGATGCTCACCAGGCCAGCAATCCATCATTTCTCAGCCTATAAGCACTAAACCTTACCGGCTCTGATGAGGGGTCAGTCCAGACGTCTCTGCGGGCATCACACAACCCTCGTTTCAGCAACACATTCTGGACGGCACATATCCACTGCTGTACATGGAGCCTGAGTGTGAGAGGAGGAGTCGAGTCACTGTTTCTCAGTCTTGCTGGGCCGTACAGTATAAGAAAGAGCCCTCTGTCTGCTTGCAACTCTTTTGCCTGAGACACTGCATTCTTGTGGTTACTTAAAAACTCAACTTCCCTATGATGTCACAGAATGAAGGGAGGGGAAAATGTGTCACCGTGTTTACATAGTGCCCACAAACAGTTTTTTTTTACATGAAAGAGAATCTAGAGTTAAGTAAAATAGTTTCTCTCTCTCACTTTTTAACTTGTATTTTAAGTAAGTTTTTTGCTTTTAGACTGAGGTGCATTAAAACGTTGCATTTATTCACACTGAATGAGGGTAAAAGTAATTTGTGCATTTCTTGCAACATTTCTAAAATTCTTTACTCACGCAGGAATATACCAAAACAGAAACAAAATAGAATTATGCTTGACTTATGACAGATTTTTTTTTTCTGGCAGTTTATCTTTATTTCGTTTTATTATTTCCTAACTTAAAACATTTCCTTTTTCTTAAGTGTACAAATTATAGTAGTGGATATTACACTACCATCGAAAAAATCTTATGCTCACCAAGACTTTTGTTTCATCATCCAGTCTGTCTGACACGAAGAACAAACTGAGACAGACTAAATCCAGAAGAACTGTGGCAACGTCTCCAAGACGAAGAAAAAAAAAAGAAAAAACTTGGAACAGAAGCTGTTTTACCGAAAGCTGTAATACCAAATATTTATTTGATTTCGTTAATAGAAGTAAATTGATGAATTACATCAGAAAATCTTAAATGAAAGCATCCTCATTTTACAGCATTTTCACACGAGTGTCTAAAACTTTGAACAGAATTGTAGCTTTGCATGTATGTTTTTTTCTTTCATCTTGGAGACGTTGCCACAGATTTAGTCTGTCTCAGTTTGTTCTGTTACTTCATGTGACTCCAGACGGACTGGATGATGATCAGATCAGATCTCTGCGTGGAGCACTGGCTGTTGTCAGACAATAATCTCACTGCATCATTATAATTAATGACAAAAATAATGTTTGGAAATGAAAACTGATATTTCCAACTCACACGCTACCACAAAAGATAGAAATAACTCACTTAAAATCAATTTATGTTGTTTTATTTAAAAATACTAGACTTTTGCAAAGTACTATTTATGTATATATATATATATATATATATATATATATATTATTAATCATTTTTATTGTTTTTTTTTTCAGAATTTTTTGGGCAAATTAAATTGAAGTAAATAACTAGTCTACAATTTTTGATTACACGTTGTTTTTACTATACACACACACACACACACACACACATACAATACATGAGCAATGTCACATGAGTAGACATGACATATTGCTGTATAGGCAAGGCTGTGATTTGGGAAGTGGTTGAGGAGAATACAGTATATACCTACACATACAAGTATACACTCAAATATATATTTAGTATACATGTATGTGTGTGTGTGTATATATATATATATATATATATATATATATGTAGGCTATGTGTATATACACAAACACACATATTGTACACAGATTAAAGCAACACAAAGACTGTGTCCTTTAATCTATCAAGCATGGAAAAACAGAACTGAGCATCTATTTTGGGCACGTTCAAAAGTTGAACTTGTTTTGTAGTCTACCAAGCAAAACAGGAAGGTTTTGAACCCTGCAGATGCTCATTTTTACAATTTTGACTGTCCTGGCTGCTTTGTTAAACTTAAACAGAAGCAAGAAAAGCATCGTCTGGATTTTACATGTATGAATCTCATGTACTTCTACCAGACTTGGGTTGTTCTGTCCATGTTCATGTAAACCTGGACTCATCATCTTTGATGCCAGGTTTGAGGTTACTGTGGCTATTCACACTCAGTTGTATAGATCTATGCTGAGACAAGAATGCTAACCCAGGAAGGCAGAACTCAAAACTTATCTCTCTCTTCCATCATCTTTCTGTCTGATGTTCTGTCCTCTGATTGGATCCCTCAGAAGCACAGCACATGCCAAAGGCAGAGAGTGTGCTTTGGAAACATTAGGGTGTTGGGTTTAAGTGTAGTCCCTTTAATGAAAAATAAAGCAGGCTGCCTCTGAATCCAAATATAGCCCAGACCGTTTCTAACCAGTCACAACTGTAGCTCATGAGTCATTCTAATGAAATGTATCAGAACAGTGCTATGAAAACAAGAGGAGGGACCGGTGAATGCTCAGTGCTCTGCCATAAATGGACCTGCTCCCTCCTAACTCACAATATACTGTTCTGAAGAATTGGGTAATTTAGAGTAATTTCAACTTTTTCCATTTCTTTTTTGTGTACTCTTTTACTTTGAACCAAGAGTGAGGTAGAGTTTGTGTAAAACATATACATTTTATTAGACCTGAGGGACACATTTCTTAAAACAGGGAACTACCCAATTTAGAAAAGACGCAAGGCTACACGAAATTGTGCTGAACCTTGAAATTGAGCTTCCTGTTTTCACACTCGCCCCACCTATCCCTCCCACTGTCACACTCAGATAATGATCAGTATGTTATGAGAGGAGGACAGTAATGTGAAAATATGTGGTTTTATAAACTGAAATAGGACTGATTTAAAGATTTGATTGATTTAGCCATGTTTAACATATAGTCAAAATACACACTGCACCTCACAATAATTTAATATGAACGGCATATATGACTACACTGCCCTCCAAAAGTTTGGAAACACTATTGGCAAAATGTGGTTTTGGATGATATCAGCATAAATCCTTTGGTGCAAATGCTTTAAAGTAGTTTGACATTATCATTGAAGATAATCATTTTTATTTTGATTACATATTAATGGCAATGTCAAAGTCAGACATGTCCCTTTTCCAGCTGTGATGACTGGTTACTGATTTAAACTTGGCCCAGGATTTTTGGGGGAGCACACCTTAATAGCTTCAACAGATCAAGTTAATGTTTGTATAAACTAACAGCTCGGGTGCTCAGATTATGCAGAGCTCTAATAGCTACTAATATTGGATATTTGTTGAATCAGAAATTGAAGTATTGTTTGTTATGTATATACTGTTTGCCATGCCAATATTGTCCAAAGCCCACTTTCATAGGACGTTTCCAAACTTTTGGAGGGCAGTGTAAATCAACATTTACTTAGATTAACTGAATATTTCTATCAGACACTGGGGGTTTGCTTCCTTTCCTGTTGAGTTGATTACCAAATGAATTGCAGTTAATGTGCTTGTTTTGTTTTTCTATTCTTTCGTTTAACAGAATTTCTGCTTAAAGAATAATGAACAACAACATCACAAACAAGCACACATAAAATAAGCATTTATTTTCTTAATCGCAAAATTCTGACTAATATTTCTATAATTTTAATAATATTCACCTCCTTTTTTAAGACATTGGTAATGAGCACTATACTACGGCAATTTGTGCATATTATTTAGATTTAATATTCAGATAATGTTTTAGATAATTACCCACAGAAGATGACTTTATGTTAAACAGGTTTGGTTTCTATAGACCAAAAATATCATAGAAGTTCAATAGAACACACACCTCCAAAGAAGTTCACACTTTTTTATTCAGCATTGTTTAAGATATCTTTCTTGTGTGTGTTAAGCAGGTTTTGTTATGACTCGAGAGTGAGCAAATGACAGAATTGAAATTTTTGAGTGAACTACCCCTCTAACATTATCGAATGCTTCTCAGATGTTTATTTAGATTATGACAGCAGTCTTGCTAACACAAGAACATCAAGTTGTTAGGTAGTCTAAACAGACGACACAGATATGTTAGTATTGTTGACATTGTTATATCAACCTAAATTACTCAAAACATATATACAAGCAAGAAGCTTAAGAAAGAACGAATCATATGTAAATGTTTACTTCTGCTTTTGATAACATTAGCACAAATTAAACAGCCTAAACAGGCCACATTTACTTTTAAGAAAGAAACATTTGAAGGGTTTTTCAGATGGTCATGTTAAGGTCAGTATAGTTTCTGTACTGTCCTAAATCTTTTTCAGCTAACAACAGAAAGCTTGAAATAGAATAATTCATGTGAACCAAAGTGCTGTAACACAAAGATTTGGTTCACCCTGGACCGTATTGATGCAAAAAGACAAAACCGTAGCAAAATATTGCCTCCCATTAAAGGCCTCAGGCCTGTACTTATTATTGGGTTTCCAGCCCTAAAGGGCACTTCTGTGGTTTTGTGCACCGTATGTTGAGACATCTTGATAAAAGGACAAAAGCTAGGGCATGCTCACTACAAGAAGGTTGATGTTGCCTGAGAGCATAAATTCCAACATGGCTGAGGAACTCAGAAAAGCCTGCTTTTGTATTAAAAGCTTCTTTTCTGGTAAGCAATATTTCATACATCAAGCTGAAGCGTGCCCTAGAAATCCAAACAATATCTTTTCAACAATTGTCACGCATGCCACATAACGAGGTGCAACATAAACATATCGTCTTTCTGTTTGAATGACAAAATGTCTCCGGATTGACACTTTTCTAAAAGCAAAACAATGACTAATTCATCACAAATGAAGAACGCTCATTTTTTTTTTCAGTTAGTTTACCGCTCATACTGCAGCCTGAATGAGCCGTGAAGTTAGGCTTGCTGAAAATGATCTTATTTTGAAATAAATCTTTAAAGACAGGTAGTATTATAATATAAACTTCAATGATTTGCCTGATTGGTTAACCTACATAAGAAACAACCACAATTTATACTTAACAGGCTAATTAAAGAAGTGTAGATGACAGCATGCTTTGAAAGTATATCATCTCATTTGTTTAGTTTCTCAGTTCCACAGCAATTGCACGCATGTTGCTTACCTTCAGATGTACATCGATTGCTGGCATTTCTCCACAACACGCGTTTGTGACACCGAACATACCTCCTCGGGTTCTGTTGAAGCTGTTCCAGAGATTTGAACTTGGTTTCTGATTTAACCCCCGTGTGTGTCCTACTACAGGCTGCCGCCCAGCCTCTTATTCTGGTGTCAGAAGTGATTAGTTCGCAGCGTTCAGTGACTTGTGAAGATTTGGGGGGTGGTGTATCTGCCTACTTACATCAGACTCACCCTGGGCATGGTGCATACAGGAACTCTGATAACATAGCGAAGAGGTACTGAGGCCAGGGGGTTCAACCATTACGAGAGCCTTTCGGTTGGTCATCAGGCCATAGAGTGCATTATCAGGCTCCTCTAAGTGTGCTCTGTAAATACCTGCAACATGGCTCTCTTCTCTATCTCATACCGCCTAGAAAGCATTGAAAAGGCCAGCATTAATATTACTTTAATGCAGGACCTAGCAAGTCAGTTCAAGACTGCTGTCCACCTGCTTCAAGTAGATAAAAGGTGTTATTACGGCAGTAATGGTGAATAGAATCATGCGCAAAGAGGATTTCTTATGTATTTTTAGATTATAAATTAACACCTAGCAAGAGTGTGTCTATGGCTGTGAAATGTATGACGCACAAACGGGAGAGTAGCACAAATAAATGCCATGTAACATTTTGTCGCCAGGCAACCTCCACTGACTCTATTTCCTTTTTTTATTCATCTGAGCATCTCCTATAGGAGTGCATGCATTTTCTATTCAGTGTTCTTGCATATTTAGATGGCTCGATTGTGCGTTATGTACATAAAACAGTTCAATAGTGATGTTACAGTCGTAACATTTCACCTATATTTTTTCAGTGCAGAATAAAGCTATTTTCGTTGAATGTGTGAGACAATTCTAGCCACTCTGGGGATAAATAACAAAAAGACTACGAAGTTCATTTTAAATGGTACATTTAACAGGTATGAAATATGATCAGCTGATGAAAAATACTGTTCATTAGAAGGCGTGCTGCCAGGGGAGTGGGCTGGAAGCTCAACGGACCCCGAGCCCTAGGGATTTTAACCCCTAGGTGGTGAGGGTTGGGCAGAGCTTGGTGTCGGACCTGATCCCCGCATGCTCCCCGGGAGGAAGTTGAGATGAGTTAATTGATTGTTTAAATAACGCTTCCGGCGATGCAGGCTGTAGTGAAGCACTGACCATTAACGAAATAGGATAATGGGATATATACGAGATAAATATATTATTATATATTAGATATATATTATTAAATGCAGAGACTGTCACTGAACCAAACGACGACGATTACTGGAAAGTAGGTTTCCCCAACTAAGCAAGCCAGAGGTGACAGCTGCAAGGAACCAAAAAACCAACAGGAGAAACCTGGCTTAGTTGGAGCCAGTTGGCTGGACGCCCAACACTCAATTTTCCTTATTTTAAAAAAATATATATATCGAGGCCTGGAGGCAGAGTAAGGGGCGGCAGAGGGATGCAAAAAATGAAGATACCGGGAAAGGGGAGTTTGCACTATTTAAAGGAAAACCTCTTAGCTCTGATAGGGTAATCTGATTGGAGAATGAGGCAGCAGCTGTAGTTAATCCTTTGTACGTGTACCTCCCGAAATTTAATTGCAAACATCTTTTTGTAAGTATAAATAGATAAATAAATAAAACAACTAATTCAAAAGAATTTAACTTTTTTAACAATTATGTACTTTTCAAATAAAGGCTACAAATAAAGGTCATGTTGATGCCTCTGATGTGAGCTTTGTTTAATATTTACTTCAATTCAATAAATAAAAGTTAATATTGATTAACTAATGTGGGTCTAATGGTGACACAGGCAATTTGAACAAATTGTTTGAACAAATGACAAAGTAAATGTTACACTCATAACTTGCCAACCATTATATACTGTAAGCGATACAAAACTGCACAATCCACACCAGAAACGCTGTTTATCTGATGAACAAAGACAGAGGCTGGCACTATACAAACCTATTAGTTTGTCAGTATATATGAGGTATATTCTTATTCATTTATAGCCTTGTATTTAGCTCCTTGACATCCAATGGTTAAATAAATAAAAAATAAATAAATTCACAGTCAAACTCAGATTTTTTTATTTGGAATATTTTATTAATGTGTAGAAAATGTATTAAAAAAGGAACTATACAGCACATTTTAAGTTAAACTAGAGCTAATTTGATCTGTTACAATAATATCCAAGGTTATCTGACAGTGTGGTTAGCGAGTTAGGGACAAATGTCTCAAAGACCGTTCTTTTGCACATGACCTGCTTCATTAGTGTTCATGCTAAACACATTTTCCAAGAGCCATAGAGGTTAAAGGACAAGCAGTTGAACATTTTTACTGCTCTACAACATCCTCTTAGGTACAAAATGTAGGGTATTTTTACAGTATCATAATGAAATTAAATAAATGTATATGAAATGACCTAGTTGCCTTCATAACACATAGTTAGAGTTCCTAGTGTTGTGTGAAACATGTGTTTAAGTGTATTCCCGTGACAAATGTTGAACCATAAGTGGTTTGGTGGATGGGGGGCGTGTCAGAATGAAGGAGATTTGAAGTGCCCCCACCATATGCTGAGTCAATGAATAATGAAGGAAAATCTGCTGTCTCTCTCGGTCTCAATCAGTCACCATAACACTGAAGTCTCTATTCCTCTTTCAGAAATAACTACAGAAGGGCTGCTTCACTGTGAATCCACAAACAATTAGTTTTCTGACGGAAATGGTTAGAAAACAGAAAAAAAACCCCACATATTTCCACCCATGTTCTCTACAGAACAGAAACAGGAGAAAATGACGCCTTCTGGTGCAAGCAAAATGTAAGTATTTTTCGGTGTTAAATGCAATTAGCTTGAGCTAATTAAGAATTTACTTGGTTTCTGGTTCCCATCCCAGCTGTTGTTACATTCTCTAATCTTACCCCTCAAAAAGGAAAGAAAAAATAGAAGCAAAGGAAAAGCGTAGAAACTCTTTGAAGACATCATAGTGCTGTCTCTCAGAAGAGGCTCATTAGGAGATTTGCGACTATGTGAAACAGGTGTTTTGAGAAGCAGAACTCTGGAGAACGGAAGAATATTTGTCTACAGCCTTACAGAAATGGGTAGAGCATACATATATATTAATGAGGAAAAATCAGAGTTATTATCTTGCTGAGGTAAATGTGCATGAGTAAGGTTTAGAAAAATATGACATGGTCGGACTCCTTCACAAACCTTTCCATCACTGTACAAAATACACTGAGGCCATGTTAAACTAATAATATATTCTTGTCAGGTACAAAAAGGTAAAAGAAGAAAGGCTATGTTTTAAGTTGCACTAGGAGTTGCATTACTTTTGTGACCTATTGTGTGTACGTCAGGTCTTGAAAGCTAAAGCTTGACTGCTCGTCAGCAGGTGTCTGTCCAACTCCATTTTACAACGACTATGCATGAAAGTAACAGAAGATCTATGAAAAGAACCCTTCAGATGGTCTTCACTCTGCATGTACTACTGCAGTGCAAAACAGACTCCAGCTCTCCTGCACTCCTCTATGAATGACTAATCATTATTCTTTCAAGTCTACAGGAACAAAACACTCAAAAGTGTGGAGGGTGGGACATACTGTGTCAAAATTCTCCTTACGAGTTTTTCATATGTACATTTCAGTGCTCTTTAGGTTTACACCTAAAGGAAAAAAATTGATGTAAAAGTATTACTAATCAGATTTGCAGAAAATGGAATAATTTTAAATAAAAATATAATTAAATTAAAATGGGGCAAATTTTATGACTGAAAAGCATGTGATATTTTTTTTCTCCAGATCAGTCTGATTATACCTCAGATACTAAACATTTCTTTGGTTTCTGAGATTTCAATAGTAATACAACATTTTGAGTTTTTTTCCCCCCAGAAAACCCTGCAACATCATTGACTGCATCGCTTCAAAAGTACAATGGCAAACTGTTGATGTAGGTTTAAATATGAAATGAGTACAATTAAGTACAATTAAAATAAAAATAGTGGGTAACACTTTAGAATAGCGGATGGTTATAAGTCATTTATAAGAGATTGGTTAATGATGAAATATGCATCTACA
>JAUCMT010000047.1:13512381-13531322 GCA_032357475.1 Enteromius thamalakanensis | reverse complement strand
TGAAAAGATATAATAAAATATTCACAAAAATGTGAGGGGTGTACTCACTTTTGTGAGATACTGTATATATATATATACAGTATATATATATATGTAATACGTTAAAATATTTTTAACAGACTGGGCTAAACATTCTGCCCTCGATAACCCATTACTTTAAACTTGACTGAGCGGGCAAACTAACAAAGTGCAACTATCGAGAATGAAATCCAACCGTGGAGAAATGGAGAGAGATTCTCCTGAGCATATCTGAGGAACACATTCATATTCCTGTCCTCACCTTAATCTCTTTAACGATGAAGTTAGGACTGTAATCTAAATCAAAGTGACAGACAGTACTAATCCTGAAATAGGCATGAAATTTGTTAGTTGTTGTCATCTTAATTATCCCCTTAAGCTTCCATAAGCCTCCTCATAAATGCCAAAATGATGCATCTATGACACTTCACCTCCCTCAGGGTGGGAGCTGGCAGATTCTTAAACACCACAGGATGGTAATTTCAGGGACGGTTTTTCAGGCATTGCAGGCAATGAAACATTTTTATCAGAGCATGGCAGGATCTAAATCCACTGTTATTAGAGCAGAACTGTTTCCGGATTAAATTGTCATTAAGTAGATGAAAAAAAAGTTTGAAGGCAAATGAACACAACAAACCTCATCAAGCGATTATGTGTCAAGATTCTGCACGTCACTGAGCTGGCACTGAGGTTGCAAAGCCAATGGCCTGTGACATTTTTATGTGCAAATTAATTTCCTCTAAACAATCCAAACTAATGAAGTATTCTGGGAGGGCCGTTTGATTAAAGTTGAGGTCTAATGCATCTGAAAGCGGTCTGCCGCTCCACCTCCCCTTTAATAGATGAGCTGAAACTTCAATGCAGAATAAAGCAGCTTGAAATGAAACAGCTTGTTCTAGTTCAGTCTTCTGTGTGGACAGCCTCTCTGTGAGGAAAGATGGATAGGGATGCTGATCTCTTCTCTATTCTCACACGGAATCAGAGTTTTGCTGACTTCAGGATATTGTTACACAAACTACAAAAATAAAGTCAAGGCCTTGTTTCTGCTTCGCATGAATCTCATCTCTGCTAAACTTGAAGACTACGAAGAAATAATAAGAGAAGTGCTTAATCTTGTCACCATGATTTTGCCAAGTAAGACATGATTCTGGATCAACATTTCTGTCCAAAAATATAAAATTATCCCAAATCTTACCCTTAAACCTATCCCTAGCTAAAATGTATGCCTAAAATCAGTGGGAAATGATAGCTGATTAACAAGGGTGTAGAAGCACCTAACCATGATTATAAGCCTAAAACAGATATTTCCAAAAAATGATTCCTCAATTCTGATTGGTTGATTGGAATGTTATTCCAGGATCAACAAGGATGGTTATCCAGGAACATCTTGTACTTGGTGAAATAGCGCTCAACGCTTAATCTTGCAGCTGTCTATTGGATATTTAAGCATGCATACTGTTTTTTCCTGGATATATTATATACGGCAGGTAATGCGTAATCATATAGGTAAAATATAAGCACTCTTCGAAAGCTGGTTGTCCAATAAAATGTAAATACTGGAACAGTGTATAACAAGTTGTAGATAATGAAGTCAGCAATTTTTACTTCTGCTAAACCAGTGTTTCACAATCCTGCTCATCTCAGCAAATTTTGGATGTCTGATTCAACTCATCATCTCATTAGTGCTCCATGACCTGGAGACATTGTGACGGTGCACCAGGTTAGTGAAACACCTTGAATGTAGGCCATTAGCAGCAGGATTGAGAAACGTGGCACTAAAGTGAAAAATACTGTGATTTGATAGTTATAAAAACTTGTCACTGCTTCCCAGTATTCATAATATATCTAAGCTTCAGGGTTCATTGACTGATGACTGATGTTAATATGTTCCTTGAAAAATTTTAGCTATTAAAATAAATGTTGTATGTATTTTTTCCCTGTTATGCTCACCATAGCTGCATTTATTTAATCCAAAAAAGAGAAAGCACGTTTTCTTAATATTTAAATATACTATAGCAAACATTTTTTATACAAAAATGGTTTTAATATATTCTTTGTGTCATGCCGAAAATATCAATACCAATTATGCCAAAATAGGCAGAACTTCCTGATTAAATTTTGATTCATCTTGAAAACTTACCTGAAAACGTTCCAGATTTTGTGTCAATATACGAAATGGTTTTTGTTTAACGCATCAGTGAATTTACTGGAAAGATGCCAAACTGCATCTGAGGCTGTGTCATTGCAAAGCATTTTTACATCAATATTTACATCAAACTTTGTATGTGCCATTGTCACCTCACACTGACCATGCCACATTAATAACAGCGCCACCTATTGGTCAAGAGTCCTAAACCATTCATTATGAAGGATGCTTTAGAAATCATTCTCATAGAATATCTTAATTTTGAAAATATAGTAAAACACTGCACTCCAAACAATCTTATCTTTACCTCTTGTATTATATTTAATTATATTTATATTTAACCATGAAGTAAACGTGTCAGTTTGAATGTCTCAAGTTTGGTTAGGATCTTTTGTTTGGAATCTGCTCTTGGATTCTCCTTAGCTTCTATAACCGAGCTATACCTTTCTCAACAACTGGGGTAAAGGCCATTAGACCTGTTTTGAGATGACGAGGGGAGCATAACTGGAACTAGGATGCCTTGACCTCCTCAGTCCCCCCTGTAATTAGAACACAGGGAACAGAGATGGAGCACTTACGTGTGACAAAGTTGGCAATGACTGTGCCACTGGTGAGAGGACCTTTAGTGGCATAAAGAGCCACTGAGTAGGTGGTGCTGGGGATGAGCTGACTTAGCTGGTGCTCCTGCTTGTTACCCTCCACTAAGAAGGTGTCTGCTGTAACTGGAAAGATAACATCCATTAGTGCAGAAGCAAGTGAAAAACTGGAGTGTTTGCAAATATTCTTGGAGACCGATTTATTTCAAATTAGCATATCAATAATTAAGTAAAAAACATATTTTAAATTCAACTATTACCTACATTGAATTTTAAATAACACATAAACAGCGACATAACAGTTTTATTGTACAAAAATACATAAATTTCCTTACTGTGAACTGGATTGAACCACCAAAATTAAAACTATTACCACTCAAGCAATGAAATTATGGTTTCTAAAGGTCTGTTCAAATCAAATATTACAAGTATAATTCTATTTATATGTGATGGGCATATGGGAAGGTACACTCTACAATGATGACAACACTTTCAGGTAATTGTTTTTTCCAGCTGATAAAAAACAAATTTATTTTTTAAAGAGCATGTGCATTTAAATCACAGCACAATGCATATGCTTATAGTAAACAGAACATTATTGTCTGTTGGTGTTGATGCTGATAATTACTGCTATAGTCATTTTTATAGAAATGCTGTCAAATGATTAATGGTAACTAATCATATCCAAAATATGTTTTTGTTATAAAAAACGTTTTTGTTATATGTATATGTACTGTGTATATTTATTATGAATAAATACATACACACACATACAATATATATTTTGAAAACATTTACACATTTATACATTCATATTTTTATATTTTTTTGATTATACAAAAACAAATTTAATATACAAAAATAACATATTTTCTTAAATATATACATGCATGTGTTTTTCATTATACATAACAAATAGGCACAGTATACACACATTTATTATATAAACAAAACCTTTTATTTCAGATGTGATTCATCACTATTTTATAGTTGTTGTTCTTTGTGTGAACAACCCTTAAATGTACTATTTGGATGTTCTCAGAAAAATTCACAAATGCATGTTTTTATTCACTGTAAGTAAGAGCATATTAGCCTGGGTTGTATTTTCAATTGTTTATTTATTTTTTCAACTGGTCAACAACTGGTCAATGTTGGCAACTACCTAATTTGCCTAGCATCTAACAATTTAAAGATACATTGAATGCAAAAGTTCGACTGGATGTGCTTTTTTTTAAAAACTAAAATTGTAATTATAAAATAAACAAATTGCAGTAGAAGCACCTTTTTAAAAGCCAATAAGCCAATAATTTATTTTTCTACCCCAACTATGCATGATAATATGGTTAATTGCATTTTATTATTGCCATTTAGTGAGACTCATTTGCATATCTGCATTGCTTTTTCCCTGCCTCAGACCTGAAATAGGAAAACTGCACATATCTTTGTCCGGCGAAAAGATAAGTTACATTTCAATCTATATTTATAGCTGTGGTTTTGGGGGTGTCATTTAAAGAGCAATTGATGCCGATAAATGATGGACAGAGAGGTTGTTTCAACATACCTTGGTTCCGGGTGAGGGTGAGCACGTAGTTATCAACACTGGAAACAGGGGGGTTCCAACGCAGCAGAGCCCCCTGAGGTGTAACATTCAATGCAGTGAGCTCCATAGGCATGTCCATAGCTGTGCGGAACAGAGGATTACGTGCAGGTTACAGACAGAGAGTCAGAGATAAGCTCAGCCAAGGTAATTGGCAGCAGTCTCATCTTCACCTTTTTGTTTTTTTCCTGTGCAAACGATATTCACCGGCAGTTTAAAAATAGAGCACCTCAGCAGCTTGGAACTAATTTGTTGTGATTATCTGGCTGGAGAAGATCACAATTTCCTTAATTAGCCGACATCGAGGGGGGAAATTAGACAGTCAAATGTGTGCAGAGCTCATTCTCAACAGCATTTCTATGCAAGTGAGTAATGAGAAATGTTGTCCTCCGTAATCCTCTATCCATGCTGTGACTTTCACAGATGGCCTTTCTTTTTTCAGACAGGAAAAATCTCACTCTCCTCCTTGCGCTACAGCGCTTAGATGAGGTCAGTGGTCTGTAATCGCACATTACCATCTACCCATCCTGTTCCACATGCATATTTGTTCTGCCAGCCTCTCTGGCAATAGCTGTATCCCTTCTACAGCTGTAGAGAGCTGACCCTCCCATTAGGCACCATTGACTTTGTTCCAAGAAATTCTATGTCTCTCACAACCTTCCAGAGAAGCTGATCTCCACTGCCTGACAGCAGTTCACAGACAAAATCCCCCAATTCCCCATCGCACCTTCTTTTCTCTCTGCTATACCAAGTCTTGACATGCCCTGCTGATAGACCGGGAGGAGAATATCAGTTTTCGCGTATGCAGTGAACGTGAACTTGATGATCCTCGGCAGGTCATTAGGCAGAGCTGTGAACCAGAACGTAGCTCTGAACCAGATTCATCATGTCTCATCAACTCCTCTTGTCACCCTTTACATAACAGCTGAAATAAGCCACAATGTTGTCTATATACTATTAATATTAAGCTGTTTCTAAAAGATGCATTTTTAAAGGAGCAGCTTGCCACTTTTCATTGTTACAGCATTGGCAAGATTCCTGTCAACATGGGCAGTTTAAGACTGTTTGCCTGTCATATTTTTTATTGGTTTGAACAAAACTGTCAGGCTTTAAGCAGCGATGGGGGGGTAGCTGTGTTTTGATGCATAGGCAAACACTTCTTACCTAGTTATTAAGCAAGTCAGCCTTGCATCTGTTTGTTCTATTGTACTGCATCAAATGATATGACTAATTAGTTAACTTCCTAAGCTTGAGACATAGACCTATTAATTCATTTCAGTGATATAATGCACAGCTGGAACACAAAGACTGTTCTGTGAGATTTGTTAACTGAGACACAAGTAAAATATCCATTTATTAAATGTAAAGCACTATTCAATTCTGAAGATAAGCTTTTAACAATAAAGCAATAAATGAGAACAGGTTCACTTGGCTTTAGAAATACTGGGCTTAATTCGCCAACTGCATATGCGCTAATTTGTGTGATTTTTAAAATATTAAATATTGTTAAATATAATTTATAATTGTCTCATGTTTATTTTAAAAATAATAATAATAATAATAATAATACAATTAATACAATTAATACTACTAATAAATATGTAATATTTCATTAATTAATTAAAAATAAAGAGTAATACGTTTTTATTGATGCTGGGCAACGATAATCATAATTAATCAAACTAAAAATAAAAGCTTTTGTTTGTGTACAGTGCATATTTATTATGTATTTATACAAAACACACATAAAGTACTTTTTTCTATTTCTATAATTTATATTATATTAAAATATATTTAATATATGAACATAACATATTTTTCTTAAATATATACATTAATATAAAAATAAGTGATATAGACAGTGCACATATATACATATATATATATATATATATATTATGCACACAATTATCATTATTATTTTAAAATTGTGATTAATCAATATAAATATTTGCCCAGCACTAATTTTCATTCAACTAATTATATATGCTGATATTAGGGGTGGGCATAGATTATTTTTTTTAATCCAAATTTTGAAATTAATATAGATTTATCTAGATTAAAATGACTCATTTGAATTCTGCCAAAGGCATTCAGAATATGTGTGCTACCTAAAAAATGACTAAAGTAAAGCTCTATTCGGACGGGACTAGTTTTACAGGGGGTCGTTAGAGAATGTTTTGTTTTACAGATGTACTTGGTGATTTTAATCCTGTCTGAATCTGCCATGTCTGTTTTTTTCTCTCACAACCTGGTGATAATTCTAGATTCCAAATGCGATGTCTGTGATATTATTTTTCACAAGGCGCTTCCTTGTGTGTTTTGGCCAATGCAATGTCCCGTAGATACTCCTACCGCACGCACGTGTCATATATTTTGATATACAGTATAAAAGAAAGAAAGAAATGCAAATAAAGAGCCAGATAACGTAAACTGCTAAGACTGGATATTGTAATATCAGTATCAGGTTGGATTACTCAAGTTCATTCTTGCACTCGGTTACATATGTTTTATTTATCAGAATTAAACATGGGTTTACTACAAATAAAATTCATAATAGTTGAACTAAAGTAACCACACATTAACATGGTTTTGCTATACTAGCCATTTAGCTTCACCATGGTATTTGCTATTACACTAATTGTAATCAATCTGAATGACTATAGCAATGCACGCATACAGAGCGCGTGATCTCTGTGACGTCCAGATGTACAAAACAGACCCTCTCACCTCTGTAATAAACACGAAGGTGTTAGTCCTGAACCATTTAGTCTGAAATGGTGCATGCAGATCACGGACGTCAGGTGATAAGAATCGAAGCTCACATGTACAGTAATTAAGGAAACTAGTCCCGTCCGAATAAGGCTACAGAGCAATTTGGCTAGGTATACATCCGTGCTAAAATGTCAAGGTGAAAGTCATCATAGCTTGCGTAGTATAGACCCAGCTCCCAACCCAACTTTGTGAATAGATTAACGATGATATTTTTTTTATCATGCGATAAGAGTCTCGAGTTAGCGCCTATAACGTATGGTGGAGTTTTAGTGCCACCAAAAATATATAAAAAATCTAAAACTACGAGAATAAAGTCATAATATTACGAGAATAAAAATCAAAATACTACGAGAATAAAGTCAAAACTACGAGATTAAAGTCGAATATAATATTTAGTATAGTGCATATGTAAATGACCCGGACTGAGACAAGGCCACCAGATATAGGCATATTTGAATATTGTTGCGTCCGAGCGGCTGCTTGATGTTACTGGGATGAGATCTAAGAACTCGCGGAAACCACTTAATATCAAGAATATGAAATGTATTAAAGCGCTGAAGCTCTCTTATTTAACCCTTTTTAATAAAACTACAAAGACATTTATGTGGCATTATTAGCAGAAATTATATCATGTGTAATATTCGCGGGATAATATGCTTGGAAATAATATTTAATGTCTTCCATTGGATTCATTAGAGTGCGTCACCCAACAGCAATAAGATTAGTCCCTTTAGTAATTTTATAACAAAGTCTCAGCTTTCAGTTTTACAGCGAAACACAGATGGTGTCATCCAGTAATGTGTTGTTCTTTACTCATCAGATCACTGTATTACATATGTTCATTATTTGTAGCATCCCAGATACCCAGTAATCACAGTAATGTTCTGTTTTGTTTCTTTTGTAATAATAAGAAATAAGTTCAGCGCTTTAATAAATTTCATATTCTTGATATTAAGTGGTTTCCACGAGTTCTTAGATCTCATCCCAGTAACATTAAGCAGCCGCTCGGACGCAACAGTATTCAAATATGCCTATATCCGGTGGCCTTGTCTCAGTCCGGGTTACAAGTGCACTATACTAAATATTACATTTCGACTTAAACTCGTAGTTTTGTGTATCTGATGGAAATTTCCTGTCAGTACCTTGTCTGTGCATTTAAGCACAAACACTCACCACAATTAGTGAATAAGACAAGCTACAGTACTAGCTGCCTGTAACCGCCGTGCGGTGCTGTTCAAGTAAGATGGCAGGTGAGCATCTCTGCTGATCACTGATTCCATTAGTAAAATTTCATTGCACTGCTGTGAGATGGCTGGCAGCCTCCCAGAGGACGGGCGAAACGCACAGGGTGAGAGATGGTACTCATCACATGGTAAATGATGTGCATCATTCCTGAGACTGTCATCCATATTTCTATCAAATCAAAGTTCTGTGACGAACGAGGCTATATGAGAGCACATCCTTCACGAAATACCAAAATACATTTTCCTACGGTAAATTAGAATACAAGTTTGCAGAATGTGCAGTAGGATATGATGAGAAACAGAAGAGAACAGAAATACCTGTAAAGACAGTAGTGGTGATGACCTTGCTCTCTTGACTTCCTCTCACTGCATTCAGTTTGATCTCGTACTCCGTTGCTGGATGGAGGCTGGTTAGGGTGTAGTTAGTGACGTCATTGTCAATCACCACATTGTCCATCCTACCTGTGATGACAAATAGTAATGCTGACTTATTTGTTTAATTCGTTCTGATTGGACATACTATAAATACAAGGCAGCGGAAGTACCTTTTGGTGATTGGTAAGACATTTTGTAGTAATCAAATGATGCGAGTGGTTGAATCCATGATATTGTTACAGATTCCTCAGTGACGTACAGCATACTCATATCTCTGGGAGGGTCCATTCCTGCATTATGAAGAAAAGAAAATGTATCTCAGATTCGGCCAAATATTAAGCATAAAAATTTGCTTACTGAACAACAAATCAGTATATTACAATGATTTATGAAGACTCATGTGACACTGAAGTCTGGAGTAGTGGCTGCTGAAAATTCAGCATTTCACAGAAATAAATTGCATTTCATATTGTAATAATATTTAGCAATTTTACTGTTTTTTTTTTATCAAATATATTCAGCCCTGTAAGCCAGAGAGACTGCTGTAAAACGTAAATAATCTTACCAACTTTTGAACAGTATTGTACGTGAATCAATAATGTTGCACTGATTGAAGAAAAGATTTATTCCATTTTAGACATGAACTAAAAAGGAGTAGTATTCATTAGTATTTACTCACCCAAATATACTGTATTATCGGTTAAAATATTTGGCAACAGTTTTTGGAGATTTTTACTTATAACTAGCCTATTATCAACCCATTGGCAGTTTATTACTACTTATAAAACGCACATTTTGTATAATCTTGTTCAATGTCCTTAATACTGTCCAATACCGAAACTGAACTATTAATAAGTAGTAATTAGGTAAAATGCATTGTTAATATTAAATTAATGGTGAGAACTAGAACCTAAAATAAAGTGTGAACAAATATTTGATTAATCACGATTAATTACATCCAAAATAAAAGTTTTTGTTTAAATAATATGTGTGTGTGTGTGTATAACATACATATTTATATAAACATATTTTTCTTCAATATTGACATGCATGTGTGTATTCGTATATACGTAATGAATATATACAGTATAAACACAATATGTCAATATTATTTTGGATAACATTGAACACAATCAGTCGTTTGACAGGATTAAATTAATATTATTAAGTCTCCATTGCAATGTTATTAATTTCAATGGAACAGTCATTGTCATTCTTTTCTATTCTCAAGTAATTTATTTTCTATTTCTGTTTGTCAGCAGCCCCAGAGAAGAGCAGTATGAATATGCTGGACACACGACACTCTTCACAAGGACATTTGCATTGTTATTGTCCGCTGCTTTCCAGCAGGGACTCCTTCATGATTTGTTTATCTGTCCCAATAGCACTTAGCATTGCTAAAGTAAAGGTTACACTGCCTCAGAAAACAGTTTAACAGACTAACAGTGGTTCTGGAGCATTCTGACAATTGAGAGGAAAATAAACTGATTTACTCTTGCCATTATTGATGTGGCCAGTCCTTAAAGCAAGTAAAAAGCTCCCATATTCATTAGACTAATGCATTCCATTCATAAACTACGGGTGGCAATTCATAAACAGGTTGTCAACCTCATTTAAATCCTTTCAGGGTAAAATATTCCTCAACTAATGAGTTGTGATTATTCATGTATGCATATCTTAATTTATTTTCTACTCAGCAGAGCAGTCAATAAATATATATGCAGACTTTGAATAAAGGGCACCAAGAACAACTTTCTTCAGCCTGTTCCATCTGCATTTATTCTGTTTCTTATTGTTGAGCATATGGTGACCTTTTTTTCACTTATGTTAATGTAAAAAAGCATTAATGTGTGAAAGTATGGTTTCTAACTAAAATTGTACTAAACACATTTCAATGCTAACGGGTTTTATAAAACACTAGACGGCAACATGTGCGAGTGCTTAACAAATCACAGCATTACAATAATAATAATAAAACGAAGCAAAGTAAAAGCTGAAACTTTTTTATTTAACTAATCAAGCTTCTGTGCAGGTGGCCCGCTGCAGAGTTAATTTCTATGTTTAGAAATAGCTCCAAGACAATATCTTCTTTGGCAACTGCAAATATCAGTTCACTGACAGAACAGCTGAATAATTCTTGACACCTCCACACTGAGAGAGAGGTAATTAGGGGAGGATTACACACTGTTGAATTAATTAAGACACAAAAGGGTGAAAAATCTGCTGTGCAGCTGTGTGCAAGAATCATAATGAGAAAATCCAGGAGGTGTGGACGAGATTTTGTACTGAGCACGCTCGAAAATAACTGGTAAATGACTAAAACAAATGCAAAAACTTACAAGGGACAGTTAACTAAAAAAATTCCATCACCCTTCACTTCTGTAAACACTAGCTATAACGTTTGGCTACTGACATTCTTCAAAATATTTTATTTTGTGCTCAACAGAAAAAACAAGAAATGCATACAGTTTTATAACAACTTAAGAGTGAGTAAATTGTTTACATTCTTGGCTCAACTATTCTGTAAAAGAGCACCCTAGGAAAAACGTGTTTTATGATTTAAGTTATATTTGCACTATTTTCAGTACATCACACAGTGTGAAGTATAATTGTTGTTTTTATTTTCAACAAAGGGCATTCTTCCTTTTAAAATTTGTATGCATTTGCATATTCATTAAGCCTCTCATGTCTGTTAAGCCCGAGAGTCTTATTCACATCAAATGGTACGTGGACTCAAGGATAGAACAGTACCAATGCTGAATAAATGGATGAAACAATTGTAGTTCAATATCTCTTTGTTCAATATAGGTTACTTTGTCATATGTGGCTGAACACTTTTCATATCTTCAACTCAACAACTGGATTCAGAATTTAGAATAGGTGAATGGAGAATAAATAGGCTACAGTTCCATCACAAAACAGGTTTTCACAGATGACTCCATATATACTCTAAATGGCGAAGTCTAGTTGTGTGAACAATTTTGTAAATTGCACTTCCTGTGCTGTGTGCATTACAAACCCAGTAGGTATCAATTCGCTGCTGTTTGACAGCATGCCATGAATATAGCATTTCTTTGGTTTCTCCATGTGAATTGTTTTTAGGAATCAAATGTACAGTTCATGGCAGTTTGCATGAAAAAGTGTTCATGTTAAAAAGTGTTTTGGGTCTAAAATCAACTGAGAAAACCGTTTTTTCAAACTAAGCATATACTATATGACAACCTCAGTAATAACATGATATCCTTGAACATCACATTCATTAGTATTAATACCTGTTGCGACTGAGCCTAAAACTGGCTTTGAGGTCACATTGCCGTGCATGGTAACCAGGGTAACAGTGTACAGCCTGCAGGGCAGGAGACCAGTGAGTGTGATTCTGGTTTTGGACCCGTCTAGAGCAATTTCAGAATCATCACTGGAGTCCTGAGCACTGTAGTTCAAGATGAATGCGTCAGCAGGCGGAGCCGGTGCACTCCATGCCACAGTCAATGAATCAGAAGTGACATCGGAGAAGAAGAGCTGTGTGATAGGGCGGAACCCTGAAATTGAATGACAACAACTATATTACGAAATGCTGGCTGCTGTGATTAAAGATCTCTCAGTTGATTGGCACATCCTCAGAGGAAGGAGGAAAGAAGAGTACAAGAATAAAGAACAATAAGTGACGCGATCGGATGAAGTTTGCAGAATGGGTGCAGCCAGTTAGTAGACATCAAGTCAACGATGGAAACTGGATGAAGAAAAGTGAAAAATGGTGATGGAATATGATACAATCTTGATAGTGTAGATATAAATGTGTTGATGTGGCGTGCCAAAGCAAGTGCGTGTCAACGGCAAATATGATATGCATGAGGAAGATAAAGTCTGAAGAGTTATTACTTTGATAGAGTAAATAACAAAGTAAAGTGAAGTTTGGGGCATTCTCAAAGCCCCAGGGGGCTCATAGCTGAAGGGGGTTCTAGAAAGTTTGTGAAAGAAATGTTGGTAACACTTTATTTGAAGGGGTGTGCATAAGACTGACATGACACCTTCATAATCATGACATGACATAAACGTCATGAATATGAAGGAGGAATGTTTATTACAACTGTCATTAAGTGTCATTGGCTCAGTTATGTCATTTTTAATTCAAAGATGACATTGTTTGAGATGCCTTTGTTATGACAACTTGACATCATTACCTGTCATTGTCTATGTCATGCAAGTAGGGCTTGCTGCAGCCCACAAGATCCAGGGGGGCGTGGTTGGATCCACATCTAGGGGGTGGAGATTGGTAGGTTTAGTAGTGGGGATGCATTGGTTTAGGAATCAGGGGGTGGAGATGGGTAGGTTTAGGTACATGTAAAGTGGGAGAAATTGGATCTGGATTGGAACACGCCCCTGGATCTTGCTGGCTTGAATTTGTCATTAAAATGTAATTTAAATACTGTCAAATTATTTCATGACAGCATCATGAAAGTAGTTAGATAGTTAGATAGTTTATTTATTTTCATTTTCAGATTTTTATTTATTTGTTTGATTAATTTTATATTGTCCAAATAATGTCAAGTTGTCATGGCATAGACACCGACAAGTTATTAAGTATTGGTTTATGTCAAGTTGTCATAACCAAGGCATCTCAAACAATGCATAAAAAATTACATAACCGAACGAATGACACTTAATAACAGTTGTTATAAACATGCACAAAACCTGTGTCATGTCAGTCTAATGCACACTCCTTCAAGTGTTACCGAATTGTTAAATTAAATGTAATTAAATTAGCGCTGTTAACTTAACGCGTTAATATAGTCCATTCATCAAAAATAATAGAATTAAATAAAGACAAAATGTTGTAGAAAAGGAAGAAGAGCAAAATGATTGAATGAATGAATTGAATCTATTTTGCTGATAAAATAAGGTTGAGTAAATGAAAGATGATTAGAAGCAAGTACAGTACGAATGAACCTGCTTGAAAAAGAAAAGCTGCGAGAGCTATTATATCTTCCTTGCACATGGTTAACAATGAATTAAAAGTCTTACATCCACCCCATCATGAATCTGCACTTAATTATCCAAGAGATTAGCGATGTCTCTGGCCAAACCAGACATGACATTTGACGAGGCAATGCTTTGGCTACTCAACAGTGATGTCTGTACTCCATTTCCCAAAAGATCAAATTACCTGTGAAGGCATCAATAGTAGCTGCAGTACTCTGCTGTCGGCCTCTCTGTGCTGCAACTGTAATGGTGTACTCGGTGCCTGGCTCTAGACCTGTCAGTGTGGTGGTGTCGACATTCTTGGGCACCGTCAGCTCAGTTGTGACTCCAGTGGAGGAAGTGTAGGTCACCCTATAGTGATCAATAGGCCCTTGAACTGTGCCCCACAAGAGGGTGATGGTGTTGTCAGTGGAGGCTGTGACAGTCAAATCCAAGGGGATATCGAGACCTACAGTAACAAACAGAGTACCCTGTGGCTGTTTCAAGGTTTGCAATGGGAATATTAAACTTTGTGGTTCAGTAAACCTTATTTCAAGCATTATATATCAGTACTGATAAAAACAGGTTTGCACAGAGTCAGCAGCAGGAACACAAACTCGATGCAATTGAAAATATATTTATTTCCCTGTGATCTGGCAATGGCAGATCTATAATTTTATCCCTTACCCGTTCTGGCATTCATCGTTGCTGGGGTGCTTTGGTTGGCACCTAGAACTGCTGAAATTCCTATGCCATATTCTGTGGCAGGCAGTAAATCTAAAGAGGAGAAAAAGTTAAATAGCAAAGGATAGACAGGGATTTAAATAAAAGAGCAATACATTTGCTGTCATTAAATAAGTAAGTTATTTGTAAATGTAGATTTGTGGGTGCTTACAATTAGTTCTCATAATGAACTGAATGAAACTTTATGATGTTGATCTTTATGTGACTTGAACGTAATTTATTTTCAATACTTATTATCAGAAGTGTTCATTCAAAAGCTGTTTGCAGAGTAGCTGTAGAAAGTGAACTAGACTGAGGATTTGGAGTCTTAAAGCTGCCCATAAAGTTAAAACTGTCTGTATTAACAAACTTATCAAAAAGATAAATATCAAAAAGATTACACATATATATCAAAAGTCTTCTTTTTGGAGAAAATGAATGCCTTTATGTTGTACTAAACACTCCTCACCTCTTATACTTACAAAGGAATTAAAATAAATGAAGACCTTAACCCATTATAATGACAAAACAATATACATAAATGATATTTTTATATTTAATATGTTACATGTAGAATTAATGGGAATGCATGATGGCATGCTGATTTGTTATAAATAATATAATTAAAAGTTTTTTTTCAGTTTCAGTTTTAAGGCAACAATTGTATTTAAAACAAAATGCAAGCATTTATATTTAGAATTTTAAATTGAATTTACAAGAAATGTTGATTACACTTTATTTTAAGGTCCAATGCTTGCTTTTAATAAAATGTTAACTATGGCATTTGCCTCATTAAACCCCCAACATGCTGCTTATTGATAGTTAGTAAGGTAGCTGTTAGATTAAGGTATTGGTTAGGTTTAAAGATAATATAGTCATGCAGAATATGGGCTTTATAACTATTATTAAACAGTCGACATGTTAATAACAAGAATCCTACTGATCCTTAATAGTGAGAACTGGTCCCTATACTAAATTATTACTGAAACAATTTTATTATGAATAAAACCATTTTACAAAGTACTGGTTCCACATCCTGCATATTATCTAACCGTCAGTTATGGTAGACATAATAATATGCTACATAGAAATTTCATAGAATATTACAGTATTGTGAAACAAAGGAAAAAGTTTGAGTTTACCAGTGAGAGTAGTTTTGGTGATGGCACCATCGTTGCGTGGGACAATGACTTTGTCATACTGATCACCAGCCAGTGTGCTATAAACCACCCTGTAGCCTTCTATATCTGCCTCACTGTTGTCCCATTCCAGCTCCAGGCTAGTGGAAGTTTTTGACAGCACTCTCAGGTTCTTTGGTGCATCGATTTCTAAAACACAGTCGATAAATGTACTACTCACTCAGATGGATAACAGAAAGCTGCATATCTGTAATCAAATCTAAATGTTTACTGCTGTGAAGCAGACCTACTGCATTTAAAGATGTCAGTTTAGCTAAAATAAAGAACGTGAAAATCCAAAGTGAATGGAAAAAGATAATTCACATTCAACTGCTTTCATTCACCTGTGGTAAACTCTGTGGAAATGGCTCCACTCTCAGTGCCATTCCAGACTCCACTAACTGACACTTCATACGTGGATCCAGGCCTCAGGACTTGAAGGGAGTACTGGCTCAAAGTAGGCTGAAGGCGAAAGGTGGTCTTTGGTCCGTCCACCCCAACCAGCCCATATCGCAATATAATCTGGTCCACTTTAGCCTTGGGTGAGCTCCATTCCACAAAGGCAACCGTGTCTGAGACGTCTCGTACAATAAGCTCTGTTGGCCCATCGATCACTGATGGAAAAAAAACATAAAACAGCATCACTTATATGAGAGAATTCTGAGCTTCTCAATGTGCTAGAAGGGTTTTTAATCGGGTGTCCATACAAGCCTACATTACAGTTACTACATTACAGGTGCTCCATGGAGAAGACATTAAAAACATATAAAATTTTCTTTTGAGTTCTGACATTTGTATTGATTACAAAATAAGCATTATTTAATCTAAATATTAATGCTGCTACTAAAAGTGATACTGAAAAAAGTCTTTGGATCTGTAAAGGTTTAATAACATTAATACAGAAGTTATAAAAGTTTCTCTAACATGGTAACATAGGAACTTTTGATTGAGGTAATTTGTGCCTAAGGGTGTTTATTTCATGGTGTTTTATATATATATATACAAATATAAAGAAGAAGAAAAAAGATGACTGTATGGATGAGTAAATCCTGTGATTAATGATTAACATAAAAACATCCCTTTTTGTACCGTTAACTACAAATGAACACAAATGAAAAAACTGTGTATTAGCTTGAAGCATATTTTTCTACAGAAAAACATAGCCCTGAGCTATAGATCTAACAGGATTTGGATTTTAGTATTTTAAAATTGTTTTTATTTTGCTATATTTTATCTATTGTATCATGATAATTTCACAAAGGTAATAGTACAGGGTCAAAAAGTGTTGGGAAAGAAAAAAGAAAGTGCAATGTTGTGAGAATGTGCAGAACCTGCTAACGCTAAATTTGCAAGTTAAGGTTGAACTTTAAATAAAGTGAACTGTGACTGTGTCTGATTTAAAAGGTGAGGTATGTAATTTATGTGACACAAAAAGTACCAGAGGAAATTGCAAAAATAACACTGAATCTTTGGACAAATGCCACTGGTTGAGGAAAAAGTTGAACTGCTTGAACCAAAAAAATTAGAAAACTCAGAGCAACAGTGCTTACCTCAAGTCTTATTATCCACCAATATACAATATTACTGAAAATTACACACTTCACCTTTAAGTAATATCTGGTTTCAAGTACAGTATACAAGAAAGTATCAATACCATTCCCCAGCAGGCAGTCCCGCTGCAAACACGCACTCAAGCGACTGAATCAAGATGCCATGCTGAGCCTCCAACAGCTCTTGTAATAAGTCTCTAACTGACTGTGAGAATAATTAACCTGCTTCTTTATATAGGGCAACATGACCATCTGCCTCAGAAACAGGTATTGTGAAGGAAGATGAACATTCTGAACTCAAGAGTTCAGCTCATCTCCGACCTTGACCTCATTCTGCTGTGATATGCAAAATGCTACTAATTGGACCAGGTGAGACTGCGCCGAATCCCACATTTACCTTTTTAAATAGGAATCTACAACATACACTTTGCACCATAGTGACTCCCTAAAGAGCATTACAACTACATAATGTTACCCGTTAATCAAAGACGAGGGACCCCCAAGTAAATGAGAAAATGATGTCACCTCAGGTTTATGGGAATATTTAGTTTAAGTTCTCCACACAACCTATCCAATCCACAAGGGTGATTTCATGGTTTTATTCAAGGCACACCAGCACAGACTCATTTTTAAGTCCAGGCACACCAGAGACCAGGCAGTAGATTACTGTTTATTTTTTCCTGAAAATGTTGTATTTTAGCGCTTAAGCATAATTACTGTGAAGCAAACTCATGAGGCGCAGAGCACACGCTTAGCAAAAGCTCGTCTTCCCGGGCTTTCTCCAGGGATAGATAAATCTTTGCACACATAAATAATTAAGTGACATCAAATTTGTCTTTCTTTATCCAATAAGGTATCCGTAGTGGACGTGTGAAATATTAATGGACTCGCATGCATAATTAATGCCTCTTTAATTATGCTCGACAGTGAGGCCCGTAGAAATTAATGGCGTTTTCACAGCAGACATGCAATTTCAATTGTCCAGGAAAAGTTCAATTGAATCTAATCCTCCTGTCTGTAAGTGACAGAAGAAGAATTCTTGGGAGAAGTTTACATTAAGTGCATAATTGCAGGCAGACTCAGCCATTCATCATAGTGACATTTTCCATTAGCTGAAGCAATGTGACACCTCCTTGCAGTTTATGCCTTCCCAGCCCAGCTCGGCCCCTCTCATATGCCATTTGAAAGCTCTGTTTACATACCTTCCCTCGTGAGTGTACTATATCACTAGCTGCATGTTTTTACTACATGTCTTGTCAGACACATTTGCAATAGCGTTTCATTCTGACAACACATTGTCAGCAGACTAACAGTAAAATGACTGTATTCGTAGTATAGTTTGAAGGTGAGCCCTCTGTTCAGCCTCACTGCTGCACTACTGATTTCAGCACCAAGGACAGGGGAAAAACAACAGGACATGGCAGATGGGTGGAGGAAATCACTGCTCAAGCCACTTCCAACTTGTCAGCTCCATCTACAAAAGAGACACAAGTGACTCAGCTGGCTGAGTAACCTGAAGGGAAAAACACTTCATATTGTTCGCTCTTTCATCTCCTGAGCACACAGAAAGCAACGGTAAACTAGATCTCCCTGCACTGTGCATCCGCCCGAGGAGCATTTGTTTGCTTTGCAAATTTTTATGTCTCCATCAATGATGAAACATTCTGTTCTGCCACTCCACACTAAGGGCATCTACACTGTCCATCACTAAACGTACTTGCTTGGTGAGCGTAGTTGTTCCTTAAATAGGAATGGCTGAGATCGGAAGAGCAGACGTGTG
>JAUCMT010000047.1:13483197-13512281 GCA_032357475.1 Enteromius thamalakanensis | reverse complement strand
AAAATTATATATATATATATATATATATATATATATATATATACACACACACAATTAGTGCTATCAAAATATTAATCACAATTAATCACATCCAATATAAAACACATAAAACATAAAACAGTACATTTTTTAAAACATGCATACATGTATATGTGTTAATAGATAAATAGTATAAATATACAAAGTACACACATTTTATGTAAACAAAAACTGTTTTGGATGTGATTAATTGCGATTGCAATATATAATAAAATATGTCAATATGTAAAAAAGATATAAATCTGATATAAAAACTTAATATATTTTTAAAAACGATATGTACTGTATGTATATGTGTGTATTTATATTAACTTAATAAATATACACAGTAAACTCCTTTATTTAAATAAACTTCTGTTTTTGGATGCAATCCATTGCAATTAAGGAAAATAATAAAATATAATAACACTGAGTGTCTTTTGAATATTGTTTCTTTTTGCAGTGAATTGAAAACTTTGCAAATAAGTAAAAAACACATTAATGGGAACTTATCAGTAATGTATCGATAAAATGGACAAGAGGTGTCTTTTTTTCAATGTCATGTTGAAACACTGGCACATTTTATGACAGATGACAAACCTCATTTATAGATAATTAATTGCCATACAAATGTATTCGCTTTGTCACTGTGGAACCATGCAAACTGACGTTAGGGCTTCAGAAACAAATTACTGAACAAAAGGCTTAAGTTGCACTATAGAATCTAACACAGAACTTATTGAATAAAGGTGCAATACACTGACATTTTAGGAGGAATGAGAAAATGCATGCATTGGGATGCATAAACCACTTTAGGTAGGTCATTAAAAACCAAAGACATATACAGCAAGTTCAAGAAAAACATGATTGAGTTATCGGAGAATGAAACAGCAAGGTGTGGGTGTTCCTATAGATTGGCTGATACAGCATGGTGCTAACAATGCCAAGGTCATGAATTTGATTCCCAGGGAACACACATACACTAAACATAGTACTTGAATGCACAGCACAATGCTTGGAATAAAATTAGTAAGAGGCGTACGTGTAACAACAGTTGCAGTAACAGGCTGGCTCCTTCCCTGGTCCTTCAAGGCCACCAGGTTTACGGTGTATTCTTCCCCAGGCCGCAACCCTGTTTGGTGGAAGGACGTGATGGTACTGGGTAGTTGTGCTGTCATCCCTCCATCATTGTCCTTTGACATGCACAAACACATACAAAAATATCACATTTCACAATTCTGGCTTCAGAGTGCAGGCAGGCATGCAGGAACATACAGTACACCGCTCAAATCAACAGAGATTGTTTTCAGGAAGCAGTCGGCTGTGTAAAAAAAAAGAAGCTGCTGGTATTTCATCGTAGATACATTTCGCCAGATGTTTGATGTATTGAATCAAGCCTTGTTTTTTCCTCAACTCGCTTAGCAGAGCACTTTGTGAGTGTGATGCATCACACTCCACAAGACATCAACTAACCTCCCCTGGAAAGCTTATGAAATCAAGCAATATCAAAGTGCGAGTGGGTTTCTGAAAATGTGACCGTTCTAAAAAGCCTCTTTCCTTTTGTTCTTTGCCATTGACTCGGTGAACGCACACTTGTCCCTGCCCTCGCATCCATTACGATATTGTGGAAAATCAGTATGGCTCTTACGCTTTGTAGGATTAAATGCGCAGAGGATAGGACTTCCACTTCTAATATGATTTCCCCAGTGGCGTAGCAGAGTTGGCTCTCATGCACAGTACTCTTAGCGGATCCTCTCACCGATGGAAGATTGAAGTGCACCATGATCCCCCACCCTCGACTGTCGGCTTCTTTAAATTCACTTCCTATTCCCCCTGAAAGAGGCTTTTGACTGTTTCCAAGGTATTTTCTTCTTTTAGTCCAAAAATGAAGGATTTATGAAACTCACTTTGCCAGGACATAAGCTATGAATTTTGCTGAGAGCTAAAACAGTGGGATGAGACCCAGACTTCCCAGCACGGGACATAAACTGCACTCTTCTAGGGGTCCTAAAATCAGTGGCTAAGCTTTCAAAACTGTCTGCAAATAGATTTGCCAAATCATCTCCTGGCTGAAGAAAATCCTTTGTGTGAACCATTTAAGCAAACCATAATCCCCACTTTACCGGTTTCCAGTACACATAAGCACACCCCTGATATGTCTTTTGTCGGAAGGGAAGAGCGTGTTTACATATTCAGTGGCTGGGTCTTAATACTACCAAATGGAATAAACAAGGCCTTGGGGGTTGTGATGTGTATTTGTTATTATACATAGGGAGAGATGTTTCACCTCGATGTGAAATGACAGGTATGTTGCACAGGAGACATGCTGTTTTGCATACAGCGATGTCTCCCACAGCTATTTCATAATGAGGCACCAAGCACAGGCTCCTCATTTTGCTGGCATGCAGGACGTTTTTCTTCTTCCTGTGAGGGTCCAGAATGCACATGCTGAAAATGTTTTGTCCTTTCTCCAGATGGAACATTTGAAAGGGGATTAGTGGGAACATCTCTGCCTGGATGTATTGTGTTTCTGCCATGATGCAGAATAATTCTCTTTCAAACAAGGACAGATTGACATTTATCATGCTGAGAGGCACCTGTCAGAAACCGAATCATCTTTGGCTTCAAAAAGCACTCATTTATCAGCTGTGCACAGATGTCTGTCGAAGCCTTACATTGCAGTTTTCTTGTTTACTGTTGTGGAAATACAATGCAGCGGATGTTGAAGTCCACGAATGCTACCAATTTCCACAACCTTAGTGTTGTTACGCCAGAAGCTACGGCAGGGGCAGAATCAAATGAAGTGTGACCTTCTAAGCAAAGCCTTACCTTGGGAATGAAGCTTATTTCCCAACCATCAAACAAGTAGTCTAAGGGTTGCCACTGAACCTCCACGGATGTCTCCATGATGGATTTGAAGAGTAAACCGTCTG
The DNA here is from genome assembly GCA_032357475.1 of Enteromius thamalakanensis. Lineage (NCBI taxonomy): Eukaryota > Metazoa > Chordata > Actinopteri > Cypriniformes > Cyprinidae > Enteromius > Enteromius thamalakanensis. The sequence continues at coordinate 13,509,330 of JAUCMT010000047.1, read as the reverse complement.
GATTTGAGAGATCTAAAAGGTACAGATTGATGCATTATTGGCCTCCATCCTGTGTGTGTGTTCAATAAATCAACATTTTTCTCAGCCAAAGTGGATCTTTACTCTCTGCTTTTAGCTCTGTAAAAAAAGAGAGCAGTGGATACAGAGAGGTTCACTTTGTGGACATATTCAGGATTATTTGAGTTTTCCCAGATATTTTAAACATAAAATGCATCTTAAATCAGTTTACATTTATTGTATAAAGGATGCAGTCGGGAAACCTGAGGAACAGAAGTCAGGAAATAGCATACAGTCATTTCACAGTGCACACAAGTGAACCTCCAACATTTTCAGTGTCAACAATAGAAAGAGCCTCCAAAGGATTTGAAAAAAATATAATCTAAATAATAATAAAATGCTATCTCTGCCAGAAGTGTTCTGCTGCGTCTGTGTATATGATGACATAAAGGTTTGTAAAGAAGTGATAATAGTAGTCTTTGTTGCTCTCCTTATCACTAACCCACCTAAACTACTGCTAAGCTGACTTTTCTAAAGGCATTCAAGTTTTCATTCAATTTTATTCAATAAATCATAGTGTAAATAGTAATATATATATTACTGTTTCCACAAAATACTAAGCAGCATAACCTTTCAACATGAACAACAAAAAAGTAGCATTTTAAAGTAAAAATTACATTACATAATATAGAAATGTAAATTATTATACGATTTCACAACATTACAGTGTTTTTACTGTACAATATCTGTCTCTTTTGACTATATTTCCTTCCTTGCTTTCTCTCTCTAGTCATTCCTTAAATGTAATATGTTGTCCTGTTAATAACTGCACAGGATTTGGGCTATTGCAAACATATCCTTCATGTGCAGAAAATGGGCAATAATGTTCAGCATTAGTCTCATCTTTGTTACATTACAGATATTATGGCTCCACTAGTTGAATATATCAGAAGTCTAAGCAAATACTTGATGTCTGCCAGATGCCACATGCAAATAGCAATTTCTTTCAAATTCATTAAGTTCCAATTATCTTGGTTATTATCTCTGAATTACCTGCAAAAATCTAAGAGACAGAAGGCCAGTCAGTGATGTTTCATGATTGTCTGTAGAATGCCCAACTGGCTTTTCTCAAATAATGGAATGTTTGTTATGATGTGTTCTATTCTAGGCTGAGGTATTTTGCTCAAGGCTGACAGGCAGTGACTGTATACGAAAGGCCCTCTAGCATTTTGCCAATCTGGCACTGCTACTCACCAGGTGGTGGGTGTCTAATCATATCCTGTTGGCAAAGACAGCCAGTTGTTCCTCTGAAGAACTAACATGGGGTGTGTGTGTGTGTGTGTGTGTGTGTGTGTGAAGGAGTGTGTAATCTCTCATCCAGGTCTATTAAACTTGGGTCATGCTTGGGTAACAAGGATGCACTTACAATGAAAATGTCACATTCAAGATCGACTGCATGCAAAACAGCTCAGACAGCTCAGACACAAAAAAAATCCTTATCTGACCAAAACTCCAAAGCTATTTGAATAAAAGAGGTCTCAGGAGAGAAATGTACTCACAGGTTGAGACTAAGGTGTTCATTGGAGCACTTATGATATTGTCGATCACCGCGTACACATTGATGTTGTACTCTAGACCCGGCTCCAACCCTTTGATGGTGGTGTTGGTAACATTTCCTGGGACTCTGATCTCTAGTTGGACTCCACCAGGGGTTGTGGGGGCGAAAGTGATGAGATAGTCTGTCAGGATTACAGGCCCCTCCCATTCCAGATCAATGGTGTTCTCTGACACTCCCCGAACTCGCAGATTCATAGGAGGTGACACTGTGTGTAAAAAGGCAGACAATATCACATGAATATGAATTATTCTGATCAAAAAGCAATCATTCTGAGGAGAAGGGTATGAAAAATTCTCTGATGTGATCTAAAGCAAATGACACGGCAAGCATTTTACAATGTTTTTTCATAGATAACTTTTTAATAGAGATAATTAAACAGATAGATAGCCATGTCTACTGTAGTATTTTCTGACACGGATGTTCTGTTAAGTAGTGAACTTGAAAAAGTTAGAAAATGTAGCTACTTATAAAAAGAGCTTGGAGAATCCCATTTGGGCTACCCAAGAGACTTAGAAACAACCCGGGTCTCCGGAACACATGAGACTTCTTTCTGATACTGGGCTCATAGGAGTAGCTATAAGTGGCTCCCAGGGAATTACTAAGGACTTGAAAAAGCAATTCAGCTCCTTCCACACGAACAGGACAGACTGGCGTTCCTTCTGGTGCCCCTCTACAACAGACCCCTCAAAATAGAGAAAAAACGTCCCAGGGTGCATACTTAGCAAAATTTATCACTCTAGCATCTGTGCTTTTCACCCATATCTTGCTGCCAAGTTCCCCCTTTTATTTTCAAGGAGGAACAAGAATCCAGGAAGCGGAGCAGATACAGTCTTAGACAAAAAGAGAGCAATGGCCTTTTCAACTGGATGCTTCTCATTTTCCACATCTTACAAGAAAGTCTTATCACTTACAAACTTGTAATTATATGTGTGTGTGTCTGTGTGCACGCTTTTTTTAAATTTAATTTAACACAGTATTACAAACTCTAACAGCAATTTCTCAATCCATTCAAACTGAATTCAATCTCAGCTTTGTATGTCCATTAGTATTGGCAGCCCTGCTTCTCTCGATTATCGATTGCCATGTACTAAAGCAACAATATGTCAGCTGACAGTCTTTTAGAATAACTTAAAGACTATGTTTTGGCAAAGTGTGCAGTGTATAATTTGCTATTTCTTATTCATGATTACTTTTGTTGAACTGTAATGGAAAGACTTGTTGAAGGCTGGTGTGGTTGTATGTTTTGAGTCAGAGCAATTTAACTCCTCGATGAATAGAAAATATCAGCTGATTAGAAAAATCGTCATTGTCAAAGAAATCATTTCATTTAAGCTATTTGAAGATTTCAGAAAGGAACTTCTCATCACATCTTATTTCCTTCATTAAATGTTCCCCCCATCGCTACCTGTTTTCAAAATACTTTTTGGTTACGTTTTCATCGGCCTAATGAAACGAGAAAATTGGATAGAGTAACTGAAAGAAAAGCCATATCCTAATTCATTCCCTTGATAATATGAAGACCTAAGAGAGCAGAGAATCTTCAGAAGCTGTGTAGAGAGTAATAATTGAGCAGCCACTCGCTGTATTCTACCACCTCTCGCACACAACACCCCACTATTTTCTCCTAATTGCAATGAAATAAGCAATTTTGCCTCCACTCAGTCTTGCAGAAAATGAGAGGGAGAGAACTGGGCTGGTAATATGATTTGCCCTTCCCTCTCCCACTCGTGAGATGACAGCTGTCTTCAGCGATGTGGGGTTTCGCCAGCCTTTTCCACGAACTAGCTGTGAACCTGGGTAAGTGTGATGGAGAAATTGCTTCGGCCTGGTTAATATGACACATCTTCCCCCGTGAATGTGACTTTTGACAAATGAATGGTGTTACGCTGTGAGTTGTCACCAATTTTACAGCCATGACTGCAGGAGCGGGGGGCCTACCATGGGGTTTAGCATCTGTCGTGTGTGCCGGTAACTGGGGAATCGGTTACTGCTCTTCCAAGAGAGGATTTATATTGGAAAGAAAATCTAAAGCTTGCACTTCACTTAATAAAGGGGCTTGTTTATCTGCAATTGGCTTAAACACTTTTGAGCTATGAAAATGATGTTCGTATTTTCTCAAATGAGCTTTTGTTATAGCTTAATATCTTCTTTGATGGATTTTAAATGCTTAAAGAACACGAGCTAGTCAGACGTTAAATATAAACTTGCAATATATAAAACAAAACACTTGAATTATCTAGCACAAACTCATTTTCTTGGGTAACGATTTACAATATAGCAAGCTGTAATAATGTTAAAGAACAAAAAATACTGTAAATGCTGTCTTTAACTACACATACTAGTAGAATATATACTGTTAATTGATTTAAAATATATTACAAATATTTTAGATTTAACAGAACAACGCATAATTTAGCTACAGATTGTAATCGTTTAAATTACCATATAAATTGCTGTGAAAATATATTTCATATTTAACAAGACCATAGATGCATGTTTATGGATATTAGAAAAAACAGCTGCCTTACACAGACTTTACAGTAAGTATACCAGTTATACCTAAGAAACATGGATTGTGCACCAATAGTACTCCAAATAAAGTTTAATTATAATTTTTTTTATATCAGTACATCTCAAGCCATTTGTGAGTAAATATGTTAATAGATTTTAACTTCACTTAGTATGAAAAACATGTATTTCAAATATTTACTAGGATTTTTTATGCATTTCTCATGTAACATTATAATGACTTTATTGTTTGGTGGGTAATTTCTCAGCCAAAGTTGATGTGTGATTAATTTGCCATTAATTAGACTACTTCATTTGCACATCAATTAACTATATATATATATATAAAATTATAACTTAACAGTCCTAGATATAACTCTAAAATCTACAGGGAATAAATGTCTGAAATCTGTCAGTTATGTCTACAAGTTTTCTGGCAACAAGAACTACAAAGGTGTTTTTACACACTGAATACTGACCTGAAGCGCAGTCATCTCCTGTATATCCCTCTTGACAGGCACAGAAACCGTCCTTACACACCCCTTTCTGGCTGCAGTTATTAGCACAGAAGATGAGAGAGCAGTCTTCCCCCAGGAAGCCGGGTCGGCACTGGCAGGTTCCGTTCACACAGGTTCCTTGATCTGAGCAGTCATTCAGACATCTGCCCAGCGAGCAGTCCTCTCCAGCAAAGGCTTCCTCACAAACACACTCACCATCAATGCACAGCCCCCTGTCAGAGCAATCACCTGGACATCGAGGCTCTGAGCAGTTCTCACCGCCAAAGTTACGGTCACATACACACTCCCCTTCGATGCAAATGCCCTGGCCGGAGCAGTCATCTGGGCAGCGGGGTTCAGAGCAGTTCTTGCCAATCCATCCTTCTTCGCAAACACACCCACAAACCTCCATACTGAACGTGCCATGGCCACACTGAGGGATGAAGTCCAAGCGACCTATTAAAGAAATATGTTGAAGTTAATTCTGTCAGCAATTACTCACACTAACATCATGGAGAAATTGGCAACTGTTAACACATGAATTAATCATTCAAACAGGTTTTGTGACCTAAGTCAACTGATTCATCCAATTTCAAATGGATAGTTCACTCAAAATGTAAAATCTGTCATCATTTACTCACACTCATGTTATTCACCCTCACCTGCATATATTTCTCACTTCTGCTGAACATTAAAAAGATACTTTGACAGCTGTAATGTAGCCAGACCTTCAAATTGATTTCTAAAAGTCTGGAATCAAAATGTCACCACAATAACAGACCAGTGTGTAAAACGTATAGGTTGCTTGCGTAACCATGTATCCATGTCTCAGGGAACAGTGGTTACGCAAGAAACCTATACCTATATATATACCTATACATTTCACTCGTAATGCGTCTGCTAAGACGCATGGGGGACACAGTATAATCCCGCCGTGCTATAAGGTCTGGAATTTGAAACCTGCGAGCGAACCTAGGGGAAAACCGTGGCCATCTACGTCACAAGCACCATTGTCCAATCACTTGGAGGCTTAAGAGCCTATACCCGCGTCAATAACGCAGCTAGGTAATAGAACATGCAAGTGATGTAATCACAACTGAGTTTTTTCGTTTGAGCGCAAGGCAGTCAAACAGTGAAAGAAGCCTGATATATGCTTATAATGCTCTCCAGCCTGGTCAATTTTGGGCTGAATCTGAGTGCATTTGACTGTGTTTGTAACCAGGCAGTGACTGATGTGGGATACAGCAGCCAGCAAGCACAAGTCATAGTAACTCTCCTAGTTCAGGGAGTTGTTAAAGTATTAACACCTTACAGCGCAGCTGAATACACTCGTTGGAGAGCCGGCGGCGCTGGATAGCTCAGACTGGCTGTGGGTGCCAGATTGTGCCCTTCGCCTGAGATAACAGGTCCTTTCTCAGGGGGATCAGTCATGGGGCTGCTGTCAGCATCACATAAAGGCTCGCTATCCACGGCTGGTTCAGCCACTGGGGGGACCAGTCCAAGCCCAGCTCGGAGACAGCCTTCGCGAGGACACGGAACAGTTCGGCATCCCCGTTTGGTCTCGACGAGCTGGCTTCTGACGGAGCGGATGGGACGGGGTCGTCCATCAGCTCATCCACTTCCGACATGGAGAGAGACACGTCGTCTCGCATCTCGTCGTCAGCCACCTCGAAAGAAACCTAGTCGCTCACCGAAGCGGAGGGACGGGCTTCCTCAGAGGTGTAGGTGACGGGGGACTCTTCCTCCCAAGGTGATGAGACACGCTGGGGCTGTGCCAGAGTGACATCATCCAAATCGGGGCGCTGCCCCCGGCCCCGCTGTCGCTGTCGCCATATCACGCCACATGACAACAAAATGTTATCTGATGTCATGAAAAAATATACAAGCCAAACTAAAATATTTTGTCATTAAAACATAACAGTTGCTTATTTCAAATAAAATAATGGTGTTTTTTAAGAATTAAAAATATTATGATTTTGGCATTTGACAATGAACACTTCCCTGCATATGCTGGTATGGTAGGGTTTGAAGCTGGAATGCTGGTTTGAGCTGGTTTAAGTTGGTCATGTGCTGGTCCGACCAACCAGCTCACTTTTATCCTAATTTTGTAGTGCTTTTTTCTGTCATTGGGCCCTAATATTTAGTATCCTGGACACTCTATAAAACACATACTTAAAAATGATTGCATTTTCCTAACAGGAAACAAAGTCAAATAAATTTGGAACAAAATGTTGGCGAGTAAATAATTACAGAATTCACAGTGGGTGAGCTGTTCCTTTAATTTCCATCAGGTTTTACTTAAATTAATCTTACACAAAATAAAAATAAAAATAATAATTCTGAGGCAATATCTTGCAATCTTATTAGCTCCGGCACATGTAGCCTGGTTTGATTCAGCAAACAGTGGACTTATCAAAGGCTTGAGGGGAAGACCTCTCCAGCAGCAGTGCTGTAATTAATCTAGTTCACAATCTAACCTCATTTGTATAGCTTAATATGACTTTCCCTTTACTACTGCAGTGTTTCAGCTGTTTTTAGCTGCCCTGGAGGGGCTCCACAGCCAAGGTTTGCAGGTGTGAATCCACTCTAGGGCCCCTTTGAGACGTTAAACAAGCACAACAGTACCACCATCCACAGTTCTGTTGTCCCTATGGGTCAATGCACAATATAGCCTCTACTTCACTTAGCACCGCAGTCACATCATAACCGACAGAAGGACAAGGATGCACTTTTGTTTCATCCACCGGGTACAATGAACCAAAAGACACTTGAAATGGATTCAAGATTAAAGAAGATGAGTTTGATTAATCCATTATAAAACATCAAGGGGAGCTAGAAACACAGTCTGCATAAAATACACTGATGCTATTCGATTATGAATATCTATCTAACGCAGGACATATTTACTCTTTCATACAAGATGAAAAAGGATCTATGGGTGAGACAACTATATTGATTTTGTCTTTTTATCGTCAATTTTGCTAATTAATACCCTCTATTTACCTGTTTTGTATGTATATAATCCAAATCATATGATAAATGACATTATTTCACTATATACTATTCAAAGGTTTGGAATTGGAAATAGGATATTTTTTAAATATATTTTATGATCTATTAATATATTTTAATATATTATAACATGTAATTCCCAGTGATGGAAAGTAGCCATTATTCCAGAATTTTAATGGCTTTAGTAAAATATGTGTTGTACATGTGTAGGTGCAATAAGGAACAAAAAATAAATAAAATAAAATAAATAAATACAAATAACATAATTATTATTAAGTACATAAATATATAAATGTCTTTGTATAACTGTTAATTATAATTATTATAAACTATTTCATACAGTATATTTTTTCACCCAGGCATCCTTAAATAAATAAATAAATAAATAAATAAATAAATATCCGTAAATAAGTTTAAAATACTTGGTTTTAACACCTTGGACATTTTCAATTATTTTTTTTTTATCTGTTGTATAATTAAAATAACATAACACTAAGCATGCTTGCAAGAACAAATCCAGTCAGATCTTGGAAACATAACTTTTTTTTACATAGGCTATAATACTGAAGGATGTGTAAGCAATGTGTATACACCTTAGAATCTAAAACTTACCCATAACAGAGCTCTCTCCGCAGTAGCAGGAGCTGCACTGCGCTCGAAGCAAGGACACCTCCCTCTCCAGCATCTCCACACGGTTAGCCAGCTGTTCCATGGCGGCAGCCGCAGGACAAGCACAGGCCTGCTTTGGGATATTGATGCGATGGGTGAAGGTCACCTGGCTGTCCGAGTCCACTGTCTCTTCTGTGTACTCCGTCGGCATCTTGTCACTCGCAGCTGTAACTTTGTTTGTCCCTGGCACCGTGTCTAGGTCCACTGAACAGAGTGACTCTAGAGGTACGTTGATGTTGTATACATGATTGAAGATCATGGCCTGGGTCTGGTTGTTAGAAGGACCCCCACCTTCGGGAACCTGTCGCCTCACTCTTGTGGTCCTCACTAGTTTGCTGGTGGGGTTAGGAACAGCTTGAATCCCAAATAACAGTAGAGCCAGGCTCATTATTGAACCTTGTATTGCCATTGTGCACCCCCACATCACAACCAGGGCACTAGGGCGAGATCATCAACTCCACAAATAGACCTTTGATTGGCACTGCGAACAAAAAGAGATCCTCTTAGCATTAAAGAACAGGGGCCAGTTGCATAAACTTAGCCTTCATGTTAAGACAGTGTCTTAAAAGTTAGTCTGAACAACTAGCAGTTAACCAAGAGTAATCTGTTTTATTTTTTTGTATTTACCTTACACTAATATACATTTTTATGTTACTGAATAAAAAAAAAAAAAAAAAAAAAAAAAAAAACTGTGACCAGTCTTAAAAAAAGTTTTAGCTGACTTTTAAGCCTAGTCTTAACCTTTTATGCAGCCAGCCCCAGGAAGGAATACACATTAAATCTTAACAATAGCAATATTTTTACTGGTTTTACCTCAATATATACTTAAAAAAGGCTAGCAATTGACCAATCGGGTATTCCAGAGAAGTTTAATTTATCCTAGGTACGATTGCATGCATGAGAGGCAGGAGTCTATCGCACTGAATCAGCCAATCACAGAAATGAAGAGAACATGATAGGCAAACGTTATATGATTGACAGGTCATTGAGCCAATTATGACACTGCCTTCTCTCAAGTGACTTTCCACCTGTATCTGGCCAGCCAGAAGTAAAAGAAGACCACAAGAGGTGCTGTCAAACCCACACAGTCACATGACCAATTCATACGTATTCGTACAAGGTGGAAAATTCGTGCTAATTTGTACAAATTCAAAAGACCTCACTTTTGTATGATTTGTCTAATCCCCAGTGATGGGTAGGTTAAGGGGCGGGGTTAGGTGTAGGTCATTTGTATAATTTGTACAAATTTATAACTCAAAAAATATGTACAATTTAAAATACGAATTTCCGTGAGAGTGGGCCGGTCAAACTCTGGTATTGTTGTAAGACAGTAATTGCTTACAATTTGCTTAGCTGAAATTAAGCTCAAATTACAATACAAATATTAGTTAAAAAACATTTTTGGGTGAACTAACCATTAAAGAAAGACCACAGCGCAACATTAATTTCCTTTTAGACTGATTTTTAGCCCTCAGAGAAAATACTCTGCTGTAAAATATAATAATTTTAATGTTTTCAGTACCATTAATAATTCTTGCAATTTCATCAAATGTAAACAATATTTGTTTTGTGACATAAATCAGCATCATTTACAAGAAATTTTTTTAAATATTGAGACACTTATCAACTATCTCACACTAGCCCCATTTCCCATTTGCCCTAGCAACCCAGTCTCATATAAAAATGTACCCTGACATCATGACAGCATGACGTGATCGGTCACGAGACACGCGAGAGCCAATAGAATTTTACAACCAAGTTTGACGTATGGATTCTCCTGGCGGGCGGCATTTTTTTAATTTGCACAAAGCAGCAGAGATGAGTCGCGGCGCGCCCTCTACGTTTTGCACTTTGGACCAATGTAGCTAGGGTACGTTTTTATGAGACTGGGTTGGCCCTAAACAAGCAGAACTGTTATTAATTTCACATTTTGTGCTGAAATGACTTTCTGATAATTGTACAGTAGATATTAAACCTTTAAGCTGTCCTTAAAGCATGAGAAACATTTGAGTAGTTCAGCTAGGAATTTTGTTGATATGGTTCATTTGATTCAGTAGAGACCTATGTATGGAATTTTCTTTAAATCTTCCTTGATCCCTTATCAGCAACAGAACTCAGGACAAGAGTAAACTGTAAAATGAATCAGACTGACACCTGGGCTTTTGGGCTATGGTCAGAGAGATAATCTTCTCTGACATTTTCTATTTTTAATGGACTCGTAGACATAGCTTCCATAAAGAAGAAACTCTTTTTGTTGCTGCTCAATCAGCTGGATAAAAGTAGGAGACTTTAAAGTAAATTATAGAAAAGTATAATTCTCTATAATTTCTTATAGAGAGGAATTTATATGTAGAGAACAAAGCATCAATCAATCCAAATCACTTCAATCGTAATCACTTCACTTTAAACTAGCAATCTAAATGTACTTTTAGATTAATTACTAAAATCTACTGAATATATGCCACAAAAAAAAATAAATGAATAGTTAACTGTAGGCTTGTGCAGTCATATACCCTGTCACACTGTGACATCTTATTTCTTATCTGTTGGAGCCTGTCTAAGCTGTCTAAGCTAAGCTGGGTTGCTCTCATTTTATTTGTGGCACTGGACCCTGGAGCAGGTGGCTTGTTAATACCGCCTCCATCCTGCCTCTTGTATTATGAGTGGCAAACTTTGCACAGAAGTGGTTTGACATTACACAACCAATTTCAAAAACCAAGAAATGTAGTCTGATGAAACAAAAAATGTAAATCTGCACTGTAACAGAGTCCACTTGACAAATATTAGCCAAAACAATCCTAGTTGTGATATCACAAAGCTTTTAAAGGAGTATTTCACCCAAAAAGAATTTTTCCCATCCTTAGGCTATTCAAGATGCAGATGAGTTTGTTTCTTCATCAGACCAGGTTTAGAGAAACTTGCAGTAGATCACTTGCTCAGCAATGGATTCTATGCTGTAGGAATAACAACTAATATGATGGGTGCCGTCTAAACAACTAATAAAAGCATTGCAATCCACAAAACTACAGTAAATCAGTTAATGTCTTATAAAGCACAAAGTTATACTGTTGTAAGAAATAAATCCATAATACAAACTGTAGATGTGTAGATTATGGCAATGTTTTTATTAGCTGTTTGGACTTCCATTCTGATGGCACCCATTCACTGCAGAGGATCATTTGGTTAGCAACAAGTCATGCAATGCTAAATATCTCTGAATCTGAATAAACTAAATCTTGGATGGCCAGAGGGTCTTTTTTTCTTTCTTTTTTCTCTCGCTCTCTTTTTTTTTCTTTAGCAGATTTTCATTTTTAGATGAGGACAGTCAGACATGTCATTTTCCCTGAAGGGATAAGTTTTGAGAAATGTCTTTCCTATGGTCTAGTGTTCTCTCTAATGGAGAAGATTAAAGAGACTTCAAAACTATAGTGGGACTACAGACCACTGAAGAGACTGTCACTCTCTTTCTCTGTCTGTCTTTCTCTCATAAAGTATTGTTACTTTTTTATACATGCCGCCTTCAAAGGAGAAGTCAGACCAGGTCATGCAGACAACTCTGCGTTTCTCCTGTTATAATGGGCGGATGGGAAACTTTTCTTTGACTGGAGCTCTTGGCAATGCCAAGCAGCCCGTAGCCTTTGAAGAGAATGAGTGCCATCACGCTGAATGACGAAGAGGCTCAATTAGGAGAGCTCTCAATTAAATACAACAGGGAAGACTACAGGGCCCTTTGACTGTGCACTTTTCCCATTTTCCTAATTTACTTTTGAACAGTACATGTTTCTTGCTGGGATTTTTCTTTCAGTGACTTAATGGTTGTCCACACGGCAGAAACGCAATCAGAACTGACAGTTCTGTGAATGAAAGAGTGAAAGGGGCGAAACCCCTGCTTTGCCATCACAGTAATAAGTTACATATTAAAATATATGAAAATTAAATATATGAAATAGTTATTTTGAATGAAAATAGAAAATAGGAGCAGAAGAGATGTCTTTTAAAAACATTAAAAAAATCATATCAATCTGAGAATAATTTTTGAAGTTGAATATAGTGCTGCTGTCGAACAATTAATCACATCCAAAATAAGATAAGTTTCTGTGAACAATATATGTATGTGTTGTGTAAATTCTTATGCATATATTAATACATGCACATAAAGCATATAAAATAAAAAATATATATTTTAAAAGTATTTACATGCATATATACTGTATATACAGTATACAGTGCCCTCCACTAATATTGGCACCCTTGGTGAATCTGAGCAAAGGTGGCTGTGGAAATAAATCTGCATTGTTTATCCTTTTGATCTTTTGATCAAAAAAATGTACAAAATTCTAACCTATCATTGAAGTACAACAATCGAAATGGGGAGAAAATCTCATTGTGAAATGAATGTTTTTCTCCAATATTTATTAACCACAATTATTGGTAAAATATCTCTGAAGAATTTTCCCATCCATATTCACACTTTTGAGCACTCCAGTGTGAAAATGAACATAGAAATATCCAGCCCTGGTTTCCTGTTTCACAGAAATATATATAGGAGGAAAAACAAAACGCCCAAAATTCCTTAATCAATATAGTGAGAAAAAATAAAGAATATATTTCTTACAGCATGTGCTGCAAAAGATAATTGAGCTTCACCAATTAGTGAATTGACTTTAAGAAAAGAGCAGTGAAAATTACCATTTCCACCATCAGGGAAATAATGAAGAATTTTCAATCAACATACAATGTTAGGAAACTGCCTGGACGTGTGTCTCAATTATCCAAACACATGGAGAAGAGTTTGAGTGGCTAAAGACTATTCAAGGACCACAGCTGGAAGGTTGCGGAAAATAGTTGAGTCTCAGGGTCAGAAAACCTTTAAAATAATATTTAAAATATTTAATGTTATAATAATATAATAACCAAACAGCCCCTACATCAGCACATGTTGTTCAGTTGGATTTAAGGAAAATTCTCCTCGCTCATACAGAAACAATCTCCAGCATGTTCAGTTGTCAGACAGGACTGGAACTACAAATGGGAGTGGCTCCTATGATCAGATAAAACAAACAAACAAAAAAGTTTTTTTAGCAGCAATCACTCTAGATGGGTTTGTTGAACACAGGGATAAAAAGTACTCCATGTGTACAATGAGTAAACTGCTGTTTTTGATGCTGTTGGTCTATATTTCTATTGGAGGTCCTGGACATCTTGATTATACACATGGCATCATGGATTCTATCAAATACCAACAGATAAAAATCAATAATTCACTGACTCTCTTAGAAATCTTATAATGGGCCATGGTTGGGTCTTCCACTGGAACAATAATCCAAAACAAACATCAAAATAAACACAGAGCACAAAATGAAGCTTTTGCCATGGCTGTCCCAGTCCTCTGACCTGAACCCTGAGTGAGGTGATCTAAAGAGAAGAACCAACATGGAGCTGGTAATCTAAATGTTCTGGAGTGATTCTGGATGAAGGAATGGTCTCTTTTCTCAAATCAGGTGTTCTCCAAACTCTTCAGGTGTTACAGGAGAAAACACTATTATCTTTGGAAAAGGACGTAGCAATAATAAGGTGCCAATGATTGTGGCTAACATGTATTGGAGAAAAACACTTATTTCATCATGAGTTTCCTCCCCATTTTCAATTGTTTTACTTTTTTTGTGAATTTTTTAACGAAAGATCAAAAGGATAAAAAAATGCAGATTTATTTTCAGTCACCTTTGCTCAGATTTACCAAGTGTGCCAATATTAGTAGAGGGCAGTGTATTCATATAATTAATATCATATATAAATATATTTAATATAGAAACTTGTACATGTGTGTGTATTTATATGTACATAACACATATATTAGGTAAACAAAAACATTTGGATGGAATTTAAAAGATTTTTAATATAACACTGAAATTGCCTTACAGTATATACCTATAGTTAAATAAATATGCAATATTACAGAGCAAAGCAAATAAGTTATTTTTTTTAAAGACTGGTCTGCAAATGTTCTGCAAATGTTTCTAATAAATGTAAGTGATGCTGTAATTATGTGAAAGAAGAATCCACATTGGAAAGAGATGTTATAACTAAGAAAAGAACAATTGCATCATTATTGCCTGAATTTCACATTAAAAGAGCTGATGCAACATCCTGTATTTTATCACCCATGCTCATTGGTATTTAAACAGCATTATCTGCTGTGTTGTGAAAGCTCTGTAGCTGTTGTTGCTGATTATCAGCACTGACCTCCTTTAGAAAAATGCAAGCTATGCTAAGAGCTGTAGCTGCCAAACATAATGGTATTATTATCATTTTTGAAAAGACATAACAATGACAAAGTTAAAGAAAGAATTAAGAATGCAAAACAATTCTCAATTGAAGAAAAGAGGTTCATTTTCTTTTGGTAAATGATATATTCTTGTTTTTTTTATTTATTTTTTTTTATAAAACCACCCACACCACCATTGAGACGACAAAATAATTTTAGCATTTCAAATCTCTTTCTTCCTCTTCACTGACAATTACATTTGACTCATAACACTGTAGTAATATAACAAATAAAAAAGTAAAGGTTAGATTTTGTTTTTAGTGAACTCAAAAACAAAACTAAATAGTGACATAAAATTATTTTATTGAAAAGCAGCTACGATGGTTTATTAGCTATTATAACCAACCAACAAACTATTTACCAGCTGGTCTAACCTGCTTCAGGTCATGGGTCTGTTATTTTTTTTTTTTTGGTTTGTTTGTTTTGAACATGATGGTCAGTCAACCAACCAATGTCCAAATTGGACCAAAAACAACACAAAATATTTTATTTTCCAGCAGCTAAAATGTCTGAATCTACTCAAACCTTGTGCTGAATTAATTTTCACCTGCAAGACACATCATCCATTCATCATCCATTCTTCAGAGAACACAAACACACCACAGATTGAAATGTCAAGGCTGAAATGAATAAATGTATTACATGATATCAGATAATTATGTCTCTTCCAGATGTTCTGGTGATATGACTCTGCAATGTGCTTATTTGTAATCTTCAAGCAGTAAGCTGATGGATGCCCGCATGTCTTTAAGGAGTACTGGTAATTCTCCTGTGTCCTGCTTGTTGTGTTCTTAAGCCATGATTTGTTTAGAGAGTAAGCAGGGGACTTTAAAAAACAGAGCGTGCACCACAGAGTTGTGATAAAGACATGTAGCCCACATGATGTTAGGGCATCAGGAGGTCAACAAAAGCATTAACCTCTTGCCAGGATAACAGATGGGAATGTTTGTTGGCTTCGCATTGCATTTGGAAAAGACTTGTTGATAATGGAAAGATAGCGAGGAACATTACTGCGCACCATTGCCTTAAGAGCTACAGTACAGGTCTCTAACTGGTCCTGAAGAGTGAAAAAGCCATAATAGATGAAACTGGATAAGATAACTTTGAAACAGTGAATATTTATGCCTGACACAGTAGTCGGGAGTGAAGACTGCTGATTTTCTGAGCAAAATAACAGACGCAAGGCTTCAATGAAAACCATTTGCTTTTTTTTCCCTGCTTTTCAAAAATCCAAGTCTGTTTTCTATTTAACATTAAAATGAGAACAAGGTTACATGATGTAAACACAAACATCTCTGCATCAAAGCAGAGTCAGTGTTTTAACATTCATTTTAAGTGTGATCAGTGGCGGATCTTGGCAGAAACAGTTTTCAGATCAACATCAGATCACTTCTCTACCACTCTCTACAAATTTCTGTTCTGCTTGCTGCTTAAGTTAACTGTATAAGCGGGTGACTTTTTATCAGTTGCTATCTGTTGGCACGTACTTAAGCAGTTTGCAGTGTTTTTTATTTGCTAAAAGTCAGTAAAAGTCAAGTTAATTAAATAAAATATTACCCAGTTATACATCGTTTATTAAATTGTCCTCCAAGACCTTTATCGCAAATAGGAACTCTCACTGTTGTACCAGTCACCAAGATATTGATTAATTGTATTATTTAACTGTATAAGCTTAAAAATAGAGGTTCATTATTGGTATAGAACATTTCATATCTACAAAACCTTCGCATTCCGCAAAAGATTCTTTATTGTGGAAAAAAGATCTTTAGATTAGTAGAATGTTCTCCACATTAAAAACAGTTATTATTTTCTGAAATGTTCTTTTGGGAACCTAAAAAGGTTTTATGGTTCCAATTGAATTGTTCGTTGTTTAACAACTGTTAAGCAATTCTTATAAATTGGTAGTTGGGGGACCACCAAACTAATCTCTACTAATATTGACTCTACTAATGACGATTAAGCCATTCATCGAGTTTCAGGAGGAGCCCGCACGAACGATCGCAGCTGGCACCAATCTCCTTATTACCCCGCGAATCTCCTCACCTCCGCCGTAAATACTGCTCACTCTCTATCCTCGGCTTCTGCGTTTTTTGTCTCAGAGCTCTTTCTCTGTCGAGCCGGGCAGTGCCGCAGTTTTCACCACCGCTAAACTTAGTTTGCTTTCTGCTTCGCCCTAAACCCCCTCGCGGTCACAAGCTATAGCATTTCTTACAGCCTTAAGCATGTCCAGGCTCTAAGGTCAGGGTATATTCTGGCAAACCATTTGCCAATCACGTTTCGCAATCGGCAAAGCAGATGATAGCACACACCGTTTACCAACACACGATGGATAACTCGCAAAGCAAAACGTTACTGCCTGTTTGATTTCCCAGCGCATTACCATTCGCCTTATTCACCTGGCGGCCATTTTGAAAACTATAACGCTGTTGAGGGGTACACAAACCCGGAAGTTTGACTCTGACGCATTAAAGATTCAGCAACACCAGCATGGAAACTCCACCAATTTTTCCTGTCTGTCAAATTAACGATACAAAACGTGGAGCAGTGGGCCAGTACATTGAAGTAGGGCTGGGCGATATATCTCGAGCGATATATTATGCGCATCTCATCAGTAAAGCCGGTTCTTAATCTCCATCAGCTGTATTTAAAAGGAACGCCAGTTTATACACAGAGCCGTAGATCACTGAGAAGCTGCACCATTGAATCACCCACGAAACTAACGCGTAGCTTGTCAGTGATCTACGGCTGTCTTCATAAACTGGCGCTGCATTTAAATACAGCTGACGTAAGAGGCGCGAGACGTAAGAGGCAGGGCAACCCTTTAAAGTTTTCAAATTAAAAGTGTGTTTTAATTAAACATTTACTTTGTAAAGTATAAAATAACGCGTTTGCGTCCATTTTTCCTTTATTAAGCCAAAAAATGGTTGTATTTTTAAACACTTTTGAATACCAATCTTTAAACTTAACAAAATGCAGTATTTCATAGATAGAATACATATCTATTATATGTATATTTTTTTTCTTTTGGTTCATTAAGTAAAAAAAAAAAAAAACGGATTAATGTCGAAAAAGGCCATTTACAAGTATATATGGCCAGGCTTTATTTAAACTGCTAGGCGATATTTAGCTTATAGTGACCCCGTTGAACACCTAAAAAAATTGTCAATATAGGCTATAGAACACTTAATTTAAATGCTCTTAAAATTATTCATAAAACAGAGTGTACAGTTAAGAGATGGGATCGAGACAGGTATATGTCTGTGTGCAACATAAGAGTCTATTATTTAGAAATGGTTAAATATAAAGCAAGAGCCACTAGGGGACGCTTTTAGTGTTTGCGCAGTGGTGCTATGCAAAAAAAAAAAACAACCCACTAGAAATTAAAATTTAGAATTTTTATAAATTATTTCTCGTATTGTTGTCCAGCGCTATGCATTGTTATCATTCAGACGCGTGAAGCATGCTGCTCTCTCATTAAGTGTTACCAACTTTTCTTTCAAAATAACTAAACCTAGCCCGAAGTCGCCAGATGGCGTCAAACGTCAATTTGTATATTCATAAGTCAGTGCATCATGTTTCTCGTTTCTCTGTGGTCACATTATGTAATGCTATGCACCCAAATTTCTTAAAACAACAGTTTTACTGATACTTTTAATGGTTTCTATCGGTCACTAAAAACAGAATGACTATAAAATAGTGACTAAAATTAACCCAATATTTTCTATGCCTACTTAAACCAGCTCTGCTTTACAAAGATATTTATCTAGACAATTATCCAGATTTAAATGATCCGTTGACTGATATAAACCTAATTTATTTAAGATATCCATGACTATGGCATGATTTGACCTATAATTGCATGTATATAAGACTTAGAAGTAACATATCTATTTTAACCAAATGTTCTGATCCTCTCAGCAGCTGAAATGAACACACACTGAGAGAGGCGCGCACGCTGAGCAGAGAAGCACAAGCTGCGCTCACGTGGCACTTCTAGAGACTCGCTGATGTTCGCATAAGCCGAACATCAGATAAAAATATAAAAAAAATTATATTTTTCAGATAAAACATCAGATAAAAATATTAAAAATTTATATTAGCATAATGTTCTTCTGCCTATTACCTTATTCTTTCCGCCTGCTCATTCTGGCACCCTGGCCATTCCACCTGCTGCCCGGCCCTCTCGGCCTCGCTCCACCCACCCGCCACAGTCTCTCTTGGCCACAATTTCCGCACCTGGCCTCTCTGGCCTTGTACTGCCTGCCCGGCCCCCGGCCGTACCGCCTGCTGCCTGGCCCTCTCCAGCCTCGCTCCGCCTGCCCGCCACAGTCTCCCTGGCCGTATTTTCTGCCCCTGGCCTCTCTCTGGCCTTGTACTACCTGTCGCCAGCCCTCTGGCTGTTCTGCCTGCTGCCTGGCCCTCTCTCTGGCCTGTACTCCTGTCGCCGGCCTTCAGGTAATTCTGCTTGTTGCCTGGCCTCTCTCCGGCCTCTCTCCGGCCTCGCTCAGCCTGCCCGCTTGGCCCCCCTGGCCAGTTCGCCCGCCGCCCGGCCTCTCTTGACCTGCACTGCCTGCCATAGTCCTCTCTGGCAATTTTGCCTGCTGCCTGGCCTCTCTCTGACCTCATACTACCTGTCGCTGGCCCTCTGGTCATTCCGGTTGCCTGGCCTCTCTCGGAGATGGTCATCATTCCCTCACCTGCACACGCTCGCGTCCCAGCCAAGCCCTTCAGCCCGCCTCATCCTGCTGTTTTGGATCAATGTCGCCAGCCCTCTGGCCGTTCTGCCTGATGCCTGGCCCTCTCCCCCCTTGCTCCGCCTGCTCGCCACGGCCTCTCTGGCTGTATTTTCTGTGCCTGGCCTCTCTCTGGCCTTGTACTACCTGTCGCTGGCCCTCTGCTCATTCTGCCTGGTGCCTGGCCACTCTCGGAGATGGTCATCTTTCTCTCACCCCGACGCCAACGGAAGGTTCTCTTCACTTCTTGCCGGAGGTCCTTGTTGGGGACGGCCACCTCCCTAAACATTTAGCCCCGCGTCCAGCTCATCTCAGGCTTTTTTGGGGGGCTTGTTTGGCGCTGTCCTCACTCTACGGCTTTTTTGGGGGGCACGCGGGGACCAGGCTGGGCTCCGAGCGTCTGTTAACCCTAGCCTCCTAGAGGGTTAAACCTCTTAGGGCTAGGAGGCTGCTGGGCTCCCTGCCTGTCCCCTGGACAGTCCGCCAAACAAGCTATTTTATCGCTGAGGAAGTGGGAACTATAGAAACAATCTAATGACTGGTAGTTGACATGTAGTTCCTTTTAGTTACCAAAATATCTAAAGTGAACTATTAAAAGAGTGTTAAATTAAGAGTAGCTGAACTTCTTAATCAAGATTAACCTCTAGTATTAGAAGCTAACATTTAATTGCAGTTTCCTGGTCTTAAGTCTACTTCTTTCCTTATTTGACAAAGTGTTTCCAGATGGCTGAAGTGTGTCTGGCAGCAGGTTAGTAGAGTTCTTCCTTTATTTCAAGTTCGTCTAATCTAGCATCGCTTTGTCATGTCTGAGAGAACATGAGGAGCAGTTCCCCTAAGAGACAGCTATGCCTCATCCATCTCTTTATCCCTCTCTAGAGAGACCTCTTTCTCTCTCTGTCTCTCTTTATTCTACATGTTTTTTCTCATATTGCTTCCTGTAGTATCTTCTGCTTGCACTGGCTAGATTGACATGAAGAGATGTCTGTGTTGCCTGTACTAGGAGCCGTCCTATATGACTTTGCAGGGTTAGAGTTAGCCTCACTGAGACAGAGGCAGATGGGTGGGGGTTCTGTAACCCCTATTTACGCAGGTTAATGTGCAAACACCTCGACGTGGAGACCGCCGCGCATGCTGGCCTCGGCCTGGCTCGCAAATGCCCCTGCATCAGAGCTCAGCCCTGCAACATTACCATTCTATTCTCATTATTCCGACGGTGCCTGCCAAATTGCCTTGTCTTTCAGGATCATTGGACACTGTTCATTTCCAGCACCTGCGACCCAGCGGGTTTTACTTCACAGTCTCCTTCTCGCTCGCACTCCCAGAGTTCCCAAGGCAACGTGGATTTAAGCATGTTGGGACACAAGAAATCGTGTTTAGAGAAAGTATAATGTGAAGGCCATACTCCTACTTTTACCAAAAGAGCTGTCAGACGTCTACTATTATTTTATTTTTTTTACTTTATCTCCAAGAATTTAAGTCTTTGTTATTTCATTATTAACATAATAAGCATTTGATATTCTATTACTACAAAAAAGCAAGTGTTATTTCATAAGCAAGTGTTTCTTTCCAAATTTGAAAGAAACATTTGTTTATTGACTTTAATTTATAATTTTTTATTATACATTATACAAATACATCATAAATACATTATTAGTTATAGATAAGCTATTAACTAGATAAGGGCCAAAGGTTAAATGTGATGTTTGCGTCCTTTTAAGGATTTATCCATTTTTAATTTAAACACACAATTGTAAACTGAACCCCTCCCCCTTTATTAACTATTATTTTTACTGAAGTACATTACATCATACCATATCATATAATATACCTATTGTTCTAAAGCATGAACAATATGTATATGGATTTTGATAAAACAGCTGTGCTTTTGTTTATGGAAGAAGTGTTTCTGTTTATTTTTTTCAGCTGTCCATTTGTCCTTGCTCTGTTCGCTCCTGACAATTTCTTGCTTGAGTGAATTGTGAATAGAGAAATGTGTTTGACTTAATTTTATGCTTGAGTTTTCATTTTCATTTCAGAACAAAGTGGGAAACTGTTGAGTTTAAACCTGGCTTGGGTTTAGAGTGATTCATAATAGAAAAAATTATTCAAAAAGTGTGTACTGTCATGCTGGTACAATTCAGAATGTAAAAGGGAAAACTAAAGGTTTTTTTTTTTTAGCCACTCTTATGAGAAACCGCGAGGTAAAAATGCATGTCATCAGACCAAATCCTTCAAGTAAAGGGAGAGAGAGATGTTCAAAGACTTCATTTACATTCTAGAAGCTCCCTGTGCACAAAAATGTCAATCCAGTCCCTCAATCCACTCAGCCCTCGGAATAATTGCTCATAAAGCGCTCCACTATTCTCAGCATGCAGCGCTGCTAGTTCAAGAAAACTACCATTCAGAGTCAGACAAAATTCAAAATGGAAGAACTGGCTTGCTTTTCAATTCATGACTTGAAACTGGAATGGAATTGGCCACAACTCACAGGATGTTGAATTAGAGATGAACGGAAAAAGGAATTTACAAAACAGTTTAAAGGAACTTGAGGGTTGGATAATTATGTATTTCCAAATATGTTATTTTTTCTCAACTAATTAAATGAACTAACACATACTGTCAGAACAGCTTAACAAAGTGTCTATTTAAAGTACATTTTATAGGAAAGTGTTGCGCTACCATAATCTACAAAATAACAATTCAATATAATAAAATTTTTGATTATTACAGTCATATGTTGGATAACATGCATAAACATAACATAACATTAAAAAATAAAATTACATTACATCCAAATCCGTATGATACTTTCTTTTAAAACATATTTTCATATCACCATATTTGCTTTCTTGTTTCATATCCACAAACTTGATTGGAACATTTAAGACATTCTCAGTTAAATTCTGGATGGCACACAACCCTGCTGTTGCCATCCCAGGCTGTTTTTTCTCTTGGTTGTCTAGAAAATGATGCACAGGTGTTTTTATTTCACTTTTACGCCAAAGGCTGGGTTAGAGTCAAACTCATCATTATGATTTTTGGCAGTCCTGGCACAATTGCACAACACATTATGATCACTAAATGACAGCTATTCACAAAAAAATAAAATAAAATAAATGGAAGGAGTTTTCTGCTTTTTATGGGTTACACCTCGAAATATTGCCTCACTAAGTACAATGAAATTCTTGCTATGTATGTAGCAACCGTACAGAGTGAGTTTAGCAAGATATGAATTAATAAATCGTTCACAACTTTTCTGATGCATCCAAAGCTTCTACCTCTCAAGCAGAGTTTTATAGCACTATCATTGCCTTCGTTCTCCCTATGTTCTCTCTCCTATATATATATCAGTAAATCAAATAATTTATCAAGGGCTACATTTGACAAAAGCATAATGCCTTCTTCCCTTTAAGTGCAACCTGCTCCGAAAGAGCTATACTCTGCCATCCCTCTCTGAAGAATATTTACCTTTCATCTTTTTCTTTCACAACCCTCTATTTCTTTTACTCACCAAACTGACATTTATTGTTGGGCTTTCATAAAAGACAGAAATATCTCTGTTCTAAGATAGACAACAAAAAACAAGATAATTTCAGGGAGTATCAGAAAGAGAATGAATTACCTAGAGGTCAAAGTAAGCTTGAGTATTCTGATTACTTGTTTCTACTGTCACTTCAAATGTAGCAGCACTGCTTTGTCTTGTTCAGGGGTGATTTTCCCTCTTTATGCTGCTTTTATCAGATTTCAACCAATATGGCATATTTGCAGCCCTGCTCATACGATCTGATAGGAAAAACGTTATTTAATTTCATTGGAGAAACCATATCTGGCAGAGTTTATCTGATCTCGGATATACTGTATATCAAACAGCTGAGGTTTTTAAGTGAACATAGTGTGGTGGACTGAGATATTCACATTTAAAAGGGACAACTTAATTTAGAAAATGAAAGACTTAAGAAGATATTTACTGAAATTGTGTATTTTTCTTAATATTACATGTTAGACAAATAAATGCATATTACTATAACTGCATCCTCCTAAGAAATGTCTCAAGGTTGCATATGTAACCCTTGTTCCTCGAAGGAACGAGACGCCACATCAATAAGATGCTATGGGCAACGCCTTCAGCATGACGGCTCTGAATAGTATGTGTAATCAGTCTAATGGATGGGCGAGACGTCATAGGTGGGTGACATCATTGGCCAGGAAGTATAAAAGCACGTGGAGTGCAGCCGGCTTCAGCTTCAATGTCATGAAGGGAGCGCAGGCAGGGATGCCGGAATTGTGGTTACGAGTTGCGGCGTCTCATTCCTTCGAGGAACTAGGGTTACATACATACCCTTGAGACTTTTCTCTACAGGAACTTGAGCCATGTCAACAAGACGTTATTGGGAACGAGATGCCAAAAAAAGTACTCACACTTGATTTGAGACACAACTTGTTTGATGATGAGCATCCTGAACTTCAGTTTGAGTGGTTCAGGAGATCTAAAATGAGCAACAACCCTCCATTCTTCTTTTGTACTATGAAGCTGTAGATCCCGGACCACATCGATGACCTCCTTACTCAAGAGAGTATCTACTTCTTGTTCCATAACCAGAGCCTGCTTGGAGCCCACCAGCATGGGCAGAATGCATGACAATCACGACAGAGGCAATCTAAATTCGGTGCCCTGAAGCGCAGGACCGACAGGGGATGACCTATCTAGCTGCTCTAGAGACCTCCAGAGGAGGAGACGAGCCTCTCACCTCCGCTACATTTTCAACCAGAAAAGACTGAAAGCAGCGCCCGCTTGAGACCGCTGTGCTCTGAAGCACTGGCAGGGTTAGCTGATCGATCTCGCGAGGGCACTGAGGGGAGATGAGCACCGTGTAATGCAGTGTCCACCGTTCTACCCCAGAAGGATCTGGCCTTCAGTAGTCCTGGTCGATAAGCATTTTAAAAATGTCACTGTCATTCTTATAGCTTTATACTGTACATAGGCCTACATATGGTCCAATGCCATGTCTATAGTCAAGTCATCTTATAACAGTCACCCAATACTGACTTCCGGTAAAGGGGAATAACCAATCACATTTGAAATTACAACTAAAACAGCAAGCCCCGCCCCATGACTGACAAAAATAAAAGTATTCACGCAATGAGGTGAGAGAATATCGAGGGCAGAAAAGATTGTGTGTGTGAGTGCTTAAACTGCGTGCAGATGACGTATCATGCTGTAACGATGTCACTGCGGTGACGATGCAGTTTTGTTTCCCAGCGGAGAACAAGGGACTCGGAGGCAGAAGATTCAATAGAGATGTGAACATTTGTTCCAACACAAAGTGACACGGAGGTGCACGAACACGCAAAACCAATGCAGACAATCCAACAGGCAGACATATAACTTTATCGACAGACATCTGGGCATTGAACAAGACACGGTTTAAATACAAGATACATTCAAAAGGATAATACAGAACACCTGGGGCCTGTACCATAAAGCTGGATTTGCTGGCTAGCCAGGTAAGTTTAGGATTAGTTTGCACCAATCCTGGGTTTTAGGTACAATGAAAGACCTCGGTTTTATTTGGTGTTCATTGCCATGGTAACTTGCGCTGCACGGCTAACCTGCTTCGGGGCAGATTATGTTCTGGGTTAGAGATATTAAAACAAAATTTTACCAATCAGCTTGCAGCAAGGTGACACATGTCTGATGCAATAAAGCCACTCCCCCAGCTTCTCTTACTCCAAATTAAAGGAGGCTGCATAGTAAAACATTATTTTTAGAATTATCTCCTTTACTTATTACAAGTCAGTTTAGTTTAAGAGTAATAGGCTTTTAAATTAATATAAACATAGATAATACAGCTTACTTGCAAGTTTGTTTGTTTTTTCCTCAAGTTTTCCTCTTTCATTAAAAGATTGTTTCATCTTGTTGTGTAAATGTGTTGAAATTCCTCATATTGCTCAATCTTTTCATCTTTGGTAGTGAATCTGACTCTCTCAAGAAGTGAATGAAAGTTTAAAAGCATGTGATTGAGCACCCGCCCCTTTCCTCCTGGATGCCTCAAGTGCCCTTTTCTTGGGGTTTCTTGTTTTTTGTTTTGTTTTTGTTTTTTACATATTTTTCAATGTGTATGTGTGTATGGAGCCCTGTCTTTTCCCCACAACAATAAAATGTTAATCTATTAAATGTTAAACTTTTAATCTCAATTTTGCTAAATAAACGGATCTGGCTTGCATCAGTCACATGACTGCCATTACCCAATGCTCGCCAGTGAGGGCAGAGCGCGCTCGTTACAAGCCGTTATGGACTTCTGTACCCGGGGCATCATTTTCTTATTTTTGTGTAATTTAAGCAAGACAGTTGCGTTTTTGCATTAGTGATGTTATGTGTGTTTATGTTCAAATTAGATTGGGAGAGAGTTTGGTTCATCTGCAACCCTTTTATATAAAAGTGTAACAATTACCGTGATGGAGAGAGGTGTGTAGGGGAGTGACTTGTTGACATTGCCTTTTGTTTATTAAGCAATACAAATTAGATTCATCATGAACTTGAGTTGTTGTTTAGCTTACTATCTACCCTCTTTTTCTGCACGGCCCTGATGCTGGGTACTAGTGATGGGATTTATGGCTCTTTGACAGGATCTGGATCTGTGCGATCCGTTTGGCTCTTTTAAAGTATTTTGTCTGTTTAAAGAAGCCAGCTTGGGGGCATCTCAGTTTATCCTGAAATAATCACTGGGAGGAATGATGAGGTGAGATTTGTATTCAAATAATTAAAACTACAAA
>JAUCMT010000047.1:13461043-13478253 GCA_032357475.1 Enteromius thamalakanensis | reverse complement strand
GGTGCTGGGTTACGTGCTCGTGAATGTATTAATAAAGTCATATAAATACAACTGTTGTGACCGTTTACAGTGAAAAAATCACACCCCAATACTATATAAGGTATGTTTTTATATGAGACTGGGTTGGTATTTTTGAGTGAGTTATTGAATCATTAACTAAACAAAAACACTTTGATTCAGGAAAGAAAGTGTGCAGGACCTAAACACCAAAGACATTGATGTCTTTGAATTTTCTCTCTCCAAAAAACCTAGGATGATGTGCCCCAGAAGTCCAACAGCACTTGCCAGTGTCAAAAGAATTGAGATCACAGACGGCAGGTTTTATTGTTTACATCAAAACCAGCACACCTGGTTCCGTTTTAGTGGTGAGAGATAACTTGTAAGTACAAATATTTTAAATTTTACAACTGATAGAAATTACTTTGTCTTGAAATGTCTTGCTCACACAGCAGCTTACACATTGTGTTTAGAATTCTGTATAAACATCAGAGTCCACTCGGTGGCCATCTTTGAAATGCCTCTCGGGCATCCAAGTGCAGCTCCTATCTCTTTGAATGGGGAAACAATCAGATTCTTCAAAACTGTTCACTAAGCTTCCAATTAAATTTCATATTTAAAATCACCAATGACATCTTATCGTTATAAAAAGCTTGTTTCTCAGGCGAGATCAGTCAGTGCCCATGCGCAGTCCTAGGTGCACATCTCAGAAAGCTGACTGTTTCTATAGCAACCAGAACTTCTAATGGAAGATGCGGCGATGCGCTGACTTCAGCGATAGGCTATTTTATTCAAAAGGCGGGGCTTCCTGTGATTGAAAACTATATTCAAAAACTATACGAGTGAGACGTCTTGGGTTTTCTATAGTCTTTGATAAACATGCAATGTGAGTCAAGCCTGAATGTACTTATAGCGACAGTGATTGAAGTAATATCAAAGATGGCGACGTCCATAAAACTGAAAGCCATATTACTTTCTGACATGAAAACAGTCCAATTTAACTGTAAGTTCGTTAACCAACAGCATTTTATATTCGGATGAAGAATGAACACTTATATCAAACACAGAACACCGAACACCAAACTTGTCCAGTCTTGTTCTCTTCACATGTGTTCTGAGAATGGGGTTGTGAGTCCTGAAAATGTACAGGTGTGAGATGGGTTACAGAATGCGGAAAAAACCGAACTGTGTGTGAACTTAGCCATACTAAGGACTCAAATTGGACTGACAAGCATAACTATTAATATCGGTCTAAAATATAAATTACTCAATACTAACCTCTTTTTTGAACTGTTGTATAGACTGTGAGCATTTCTGCTTTGATCAGAAGCTGTTTTCTCATCAGTGTGGCCATAATCTTTGTTTTTCTTCCTTAGGGAGAGATGTTGTTCTCCAAAATAAAGCCAATTTATTTCTGGCTTCGCTTGTCAGCAGCGAGGTT
Organism: Enteromius thamalakanensis; assembly: GCA_032357475.1. NCBI lineage: Eukaryota > Metazoa > Chordata > Actinopteri > Cypriniformes > Cyprinidae > Enteromius > Enteromius thamalakanensis. The sequence continues at coordinate 13,476,815 of JAUCMT010000047.1, read as the reverse complement.
GAACAAATGTGAAAGATTATGGTATTTAATTTTCTTTCTGACCGTAGCACGATGTCATTACAGGGATGGCTTTAGGGTAGACTGAAGCTTAATGCTGTTCCGGAGAGATGTAAATTAAGTGCATACTTCCTATAACACAATTCTACCAATATGCATATGAATATTGATCGAGACTACTAAATAAGTAGACCCCAGTGAATGTTTCCCATGAGGATGCATGTCATGACTGAACTGATTTGAATATTTAGTCCTCTATGCAAACAGTTCAGAATTTGTGTAGGCTAATTTAAATAAAAATAAACAAATAATGAAAAAAATATATAAATAAATATTAATACACACATATGCTGTGCCTTCCACCTCAGAGGCAAAACCACTGAGGCATTGGAGAAAAGCAAGTAAGCAAACTTTATAAATGTAAATAATTTCCCAGAGAGCAGAAGATGCAGGAGGCAGGGCGAACAAAAATAGTGCTGTGTAGGCACAAAAATGGATCTACAAAACGAATACATGAATAAAATCGAGCATGCCCGAAACAAAATAGGCTCTATTCATTCAGCGGTACGCCAAAAAAATCAATGTGAACCAACAGCGTTCCAGCTCCAACAGATGTCAGTGTTCATTTTCTGGCTCACCTTCCATCACTACTCATAAACCTGTGAAGTGCAACAATCAACAGCGTGGTCAGTTTGCTTGCAGTAGCTTTTCAATTTTTGTTCTCCTAAAAAGAAATGTAAAAAATTCATGTAGGACCAATAGAAAACTTCTGAAGCTTTTGTTTTTCCTAACTTTTCCTTCACTGTTTGAACAGAACAAGTGTTTCTGCAGTTTTCCCATATGATTCATGGGCCTCACTGTTTCCTGCAGCCTAAACATGACAGAAGTCCAGGTCCACACATCCAGTCCCTGTGCTGGAAGTTATGTCAGTGAAGCATCAGAGAGAAGGATCACCGTGGCACTAGTTCTCTGTGAATCACAGTAGACTCACTGTAATTTGTTATCTTTCGGAGATCCCATTTCCGATGTGTTGATGCAGTAGATGGATTCCCATACCGTAACCATTTATCACCTGTCACTGTAAACTGTTGTCACACTTTTTTTAGCTTTCTTGAGAAATGCTCTTTGCAGAAGCCAAGAGTCACAAACACTAAGAAAATACAAACAATATACAAAATATGAGGTATACATTGATGTCAAAATAAATGTAGATTATTTGCAACACAATGCCTGTGCTCAATGCAGATCATCTTAAAAGTTTAATACTCTTTCTGATAACTGTTCGGCAGATTAAAAAATAAGTAATTCTTTGACTGTACTCATGTGAAAATATTTTAAGTTAAATGATCTTTATTTTTATCATTCTGCAGTATTTGAGTGGTACAGAAGAATGGCTGTTGTTTGTTATCAGAAGTATTAATTTGTAATGTTCTCATTTTATTGTATGTCTTCTCAAAGTCACTTACAAGAGAATGTCATAATTTTATGTGATTGCAAGATTTCTTTTTAAAATAAGGTTAAAAAAATAGGTGGACATTAAATTAAGTCAGCCGAAAAAAAAGATAATTAAGACATTTATTAATTTTTAAAGTGATTAATTTAGTATTGGCTCTTGCTTAAGCGTCATTGCTTAAATACTGCACTGTAAAAACGTGGTAATGAAAATGGCACATGTTCATATTGCTGTAATTGTGTTTTTAGAAGTGAAAAATTATTAGCATATGGTGATGTTTAATTAAATCCGATTAAGATTAATCGCTTGTCTTGGAATTAAACTGAAAATGCTGTTTTGCTCAACAAGTTAACGGAAAGGTTGAAGTCTCAGCGCCCCATTGCTCAATGATTTATGAATCCTTTTGTAATTAAATGCTAGATTTGAATGTTAGAAGTCATCTTTGAGCAAAGTTGCGCCATAGTCCTTTTCTATTTGTAAATGACATGTCATTTAATTGTGCCCTTAGCCTTACTCTGTTTGGACCGCAAACTTACTTTACTTCAGTCAGTACGTCTAATGGTTAGAAATGATTAATGGACGTGTCCTTTGTGCCTTCATATAAATGATTAAACAATAATGAAGTTATGAGAATGAAATTTAATTATCAGAGCAGCAAATTCAACAGGCCGAACTATGTCTTTTGTTGCAATCAAATTTAGAAAGGTATGCAGCAAAAATGTAAGAATCAGCATTCTATCTGCAACCTCTGCCACACCTCACAGCTTTGATATAAAACCTGTCACATTTTAATTAATATTGGTTTCATGGCTTGGGTTTTTATGATCGACACTTCTGATAATGAATTTCATTCACCAGTTAGATTGTGAATAAGGAAAATGTTTCCTGTGCAAGACAGTGGGAAATATTCATCTTTCTCACTCTCTAGTCAACACAACAAATCATAGGAATTTCATTTCTCATGAAATGGTGATGCATATTGAAAGAGAAATAAGTGGCTTCTGCCAAATCCATGGCTATGTTCCCGTATTCCACCTAATCCACGTACAATTGCAGTACACATACTGTACTTACACATTTCCTTCTGTTTCTGTAATTTTTATGTGGTGAGTAAATGTGCAAATAGTAAATATACATTGAAGTGAAATTTCACTTTCTATCTTTAGCCTGGAAGAAAAGTAGACAATGTTGAAGAGAGCTTTCATCCTAGGAAGCTGGATTACTTTTTTTCCCTTTTTGCTGAGGCCTCGGGATCTTTTCAGAGTGCTTTTATCTTTAACGTTTGTCTGAATCGTGAGACTGAGTTGAAGTAGCGCCCTTCACTAAGCAAAGTGTCAGCCTTCACCTGGTGAAGCTATGACATCAAAGAAAGCCAAAATGGTTTTAAACTTAAAACCTGAAAAGTAGAAAGCAAAAAAGTTTTGACCTGCTCGATGTATTCTGACGAGAGTGCACTATTCAGTGTAACGCATAAGAACAGAGTAAGCCTTGTGAGTACACAGGCTTATTCTGCACTTTTGTTGCATTCATCGGAAAGGCTTCCATCAAAAGGGGATAAATGGCCTGGGAGTCTGAAAATAAGGTGCAGGGGGTTTGCAGTATCTTATTAAAAGCACTTTTATGCTTCGTGGCTTAACCAACATCGGCTTTATTGTCTAAGGAGGTCAGAAACCCTCTTCCATCACGCATCACAGAATCTGAATATAGAAAAGCAGGAGAGCGGTTTTATCTCTCAGAACTCAGCAGACACCAAATTTAATACTCATTCCTTTATGCTAATGAAGATAATAATGTAACAGTGTAACTCCGTAGAGTCTATCAGGCACAGGATTTGTTATCTTGCAGGCAATTTATAATTTAGAGAAGTTCTACATAAAATGGTACACACATATATAATATATAATATGTATTCTGTGACTAATTTAGCATTGTAGTAAATAATTTTATCTGGAAAGACAGATTATTTTTTGTATATTGTAATGGATTGTTTGTTTCGTGTTGCAACATACATATAAAATTCTACAAATTTATTTCAAATCAGTTGTTTATACCAACATTATTTATTATCTTGGTGAGTACAAACAACTGCCAACCAATAACCCAGCCAATAAGGAACACTGACTAATATTCTGGCAAGACTGATTTTCTCAACATATTGGTACAAAACATTATTATTTACATATATTATTTAGTTCATTCAACTTAATTGTGTATCCTACAAACAACTTTAGATGGTAAAATCCAACATTGTATTTGATCTGGTCACATGTGTAGGATGTTATCAGTCTGTTTTTAATTCTTATGAAATAATTTTTCACACAGACAGTCTAGACATTCTGTTTGTTCTCAGAGTAAACATCTAGATGCTGTATTTCATAAAGGCAAGTTCTAAAGAGTGGCCTACATTTGACTTTTTGATTAAAATATCAATTTCAAGAACAGTATTGATAGTGCAAACAACCTGAGATGCTCCAAGCTCTTCTATACAAATGGGAGAAGTTTTAAAATTAAATTAAATTCCAAAATATAAATATGCTTGAATCAAAATGCATGAGTTTTTATAGGATCATTTTGCAGATTGATGGCCTTGCAGGTGAATAATTGATCTTATCAATTAATATCAATCAGAAATGTTGATACTAATCAAAACGTGGAATTATGTCGCTCACACAGTAATTGAGTTTATGTGTAAAGAAATGTCAATGATGCATGACCTGAAATGTTTGACCAACAGAATATGCAAGGAGAGCAACTAAAATCCCCACAGAAATTTACAGAGAAAGGAAAATGCAAGCAAAAACAAAAAAACAGACAGATTTCTATCAGGTCGGCACAAAGCAAGAGAAACCGTGAGAAAATCGAGACAGATAATCTTCAGTCAATCTCTATTGAGCTGTTATTGCATTTGGATGGTCTTTAGAGAGCTAAACTATAACTTCAGTTTAACATTCTGAGATTAAAAAAGTCAAGTTAAATCAGGGCCAGTTTTATTTCAGCCTTTGAAATGTGTGATGATTTATTTTAATGCTAAAAAAGAGCTAGGAATCAGGTACATATTTGAGAGTTTCTACTACATATATTCTGCTCATTAATATAGACAGGCTGTTAAACAAACAAAAAAACAGAGCTACATTTGCTGTAAACATGGCCTGAGGAAACCGTTGATGTACACAGATACTATCAATGTGGGCAGCAAAGAGGAAAAGCAAGCACAAATAATCTTGTTTACCATGATAGTTGCACAAATCCCAAGTCCTGCCCTGCCTCAGAACATTGGATGTACATGGCCTCAGGACTACCAGGCACTTTGGTGAATGCTAATTAAAAACTATGAAACGATCAATTGAACTGCTCTGTGCTCTTGTAAAGTGCATAGAGAAGCAATGGGATGCCAGATTTGTACTGACACAGCAACCTCTCCTCTCTCTGTCTTTCTGCCCTCCTCGAACTCTTCTCTTGCTCGCTTCTCCACAACCTCTGCCTTTCACTGCTCTCCTTTCTGTTGTCATGTCTTTCTCTTTTCAGTCTCTTTTGACTTTGGTTTCTGGTTGTGCAAAGCATTTTTTATGGCATTTTGTGATGGAGCTTTTGGAAAGCAACTCCCCAGAGCTCTTTGGGGTCTGACTGAATGAAAACAGATTTTAGAGTTGGGCTTTATAAGAGCCGGAAAACGAGGGATAGCAACCTAGTTTTCTTTGGTTAGACTGTAAGGTTCTGGCATTAGGTCTCTAAGTCCCCTGTAGTTCCACTTCAAAGACTCATACATGAGAAGAAGAGTGTATAACTTCTCTTCTAAGAGTAAGGCCAATCTCTATAGTTTAACGGTGTGCTCTCCACAGTCCTGAGGAGTTGCTAACTAAAGGTAGTGACACTTTACATTTTTCAGTACTTTCACAGTAGTTTACATAATACAGTAGCATCGACCTACTGTAGTGGCAAGCCACTTTTTCCAGTTGTACAGTAAAGTATTGAGATGAATTGTGTTGCATTTACTGCAGAAAGCTCAGGAATCTCCTAAAAATATCCCCTGATTGGTTCGGGTGAGTAAATTAATAAATATTTTGTTTGCTAGCCACATTAGGTAGCCTACTACCATATGGACTCCTTTCCTGATTGTAACATTGTAAAAATCAGTTTGTTTTAAAGCTTTGCAGAAACAATATATTGTAAAAATTGTTACACAAATAAACTTGAATTGAGTTCTTTCTAAATGGTTCTTTCTCCTAAATGTAGTATTTAAACATCAGATCGAGTCAAATTCAACAGTTCATTCTTCTGATTGAAATTAGGGAAAACTAATGAATTATTAATGAATAATTCTTGCTGCTATACTATGATGAATAGTTCACACTTATGGAAGCCTGTTCCGCAGCTATAAAAAAAAAAAAAAAAGTTATTGCTCATAATTCTGACTGATTTGCGTGACATAAAGTCAGAATTATGAGTTATAAACTCACAATTGCGAGTAATAAAGTTACAAATGCAACTTTATATCTCAAAGTTCTGACTTTTTTCTCACAGTTGTGTTAGCATCAAACATATCCAGCCTTGTATCTGGGTTTTAGATGGTAGTTTTGTTTAGTAGCTCACGAATATGAAGACGTACTTAAGATGCGAGAAGCACTGGTTCGAATCACATGTAACTACAGTTTAAATCTGTGTAAAAGGAAATTAATATGACATGGTTGTATTAACAAATGCCTTTTTATACCAGTTTACACTATCGGGTAGGGTTGTATTTGGTGTAGGGCATATTTCCAGCATGAAAGAATATAAACTCAGTATCATTTCACTTCAATTCTGAACTGCCGCAATACACACCTATATCTACTTAATAAATGTGTCAGGGCGCACATATTGAATCTGTTTTAGCGCCACTCATTTCTCTTTGAAACTGCAGTGAAATGTGTAGTAAGGCACGTAAAATTTATGTTGCACAAAAGGTGTACAAGGTGTACAATGTTTTTCTAAAACCAGGTTGTCCAAAAGAAAATATTGTTATGAAATATTGATAGTTGATGTATTTATAATTACTGTTGAGATAGCCTAAATGATAGCAAATTTGTGAATGTGAAACCTGTGTTAATTCATACTTTCTCATTATATAGTTATATAGTTATATAGTCATTATAAGTATCTCTCTATTGCCTCTGAGAAACCTAATAAAAATTCTTTTTTCTGACAGCAGTCATCACTTTCACAAGCGCGCGCACACACACACACACACACACACACACACACACATCTAGTTACTCAATGAGCTTGAAAAACTGTCACAACTGTCACAAGCTGTCTTCGGACTTAGTACTTATACAAGGTTGTCTCCTTGGAGAAAGACGGAGAGATAGGCATAGCAATTGATTTTTACACACAGACTCAAAGTCAAAGTGACAGACAAAAATCTACCCCCCGAAAAACAACCCTGGATCATGGTCATGGTCAGCACATACCTTCCTGTTCTTGGAGTGTGAGTGCATTAAATAGCGCCTATGCCAAACACATCACACAAGACTTAATGTTGCATAAGTTGATTAATAAGGTTATCAGCTCCTTCATTTTATGTTGTCCTCTTTGATAAATTATAGATATTGCCATATGCGGGACGAACAAATATAGCTCACGCAAGGCTGAGCCAATCACACCAATTACCATCTCATCCTAGATGAGAAAATCATCAAAAGTGTGGCATCCTGGTTTGAAGTGTCCATCATGTATGAGCGTGTATATAGCCAGTTCTCAATTTTTCACTTGACTTTAGTTGGTCAGCAGGGAGTTGGACTGGTTTGAGAAAAATCAGACAGGCAGAGTCTCTGCTGGCCTCAGGACTTTCACACTCTGGTCTGTGATCTAATGGCCCATGTTTGTGTTGGAAAGTGGATCATAAGAGGTCGTTCATAAAGGGGGACCAATCTGTTTCTGCTCACCATATGAACTTCCTCTCAACTTAACATAGTTTTCTAAAACTCGTTTTTAGGAGAAGGGCACAAAGGCTCACCCCTATTTTACGATCTCTGCCTACCTTTTCCCAATTATTCTATCATCCTATCAGATCCATAAATCCACCCAATAAAATAGCCAGATCCGCTCCCCTCGCCTATCTTGATCTCAGTATCCTTCCTCCTCCCCTTTCTTCTCCCTGGTTTACCTCAGGGGGGGGGCTCTCAGGGTTAGAAATCGTCTGTCCACCTCTTCCCTCTCCCAAGCTCTTAGGGTTATTTACCCTAGGGCTCAGTAGCCATTCTAACCCTGAGTTTCTCCACGCCAAACTAGCTACGCTAAATCAAGCCGACAAGCTCGAACTCATGAAACTGTACAAAAAGTTACATTAGTAGGCCTAGTGAAGATTTTTTTCAGTGTCACAGGTTACACACTTAAGCCAGCAGGAGGTGACAAGTTTTTTATAAATATAACACTGAATCATTCATTCGGTCGATTCGTCGAGTAATTCATTGAACCAATCTGCTTCAAAACACTACTTTGAAAGGAAAAGTGGCCGTTATGAGTGAGATTTAGAATCATTTACTCTAGCGTTTAGATGAAAACACGACTTGGGATTTGTGCTTTATCAATTGGGGACCTAAATGCATCTTAAGTCGTTACCATCAACAAAACTACTTTTACTGTATTTGCACCAAAACACAGCTAATTATTGGGTGCATGTATTTTGATTTTAACAATAGATAAGTAAAGCATTTTTGAGTCTTTGTTGCATTTTGTTATTTGCATTTAGCAGCGCTAATATCTTGGTATGCTAATACTGTTTGTATATCAGAATCAAGCAAGCTCTGTCACGACCCACAAGCAAGACTGTTGATCAGTCCCTAAGCATGGATCACAAGCTCAACAATCTGATTCTTCTTCTTTCTTTCTTTTTCTTTTTCTTCTTCCTCTTTGTTTTTTTCTCCACCTACATTATCTTTTAGCATCAGAAAATGTGCAAGGTCACCTATCTCTGGTTGCAATAATTTCTTAGGGGCGTTTTTAATTGCCAGACCACCATCTGATACTGAAACACTAGAGAGTAGCTAAGTGAGATAACACTGTCTGTCTTCCAACAGAGGTGGGTCACATAAATATGCTCTCCTCTCCCATCAGCTCTTCATTAAAGACTGAATAATGTCGAACTGCTGATGAGACTTTATTTGCATCTTCACATTAATTCTAGTCAGCTCCTTTGTTCCCGCCAGAACAAGAGGGTGCAACAGTTTAATAGCAGTAACAAAGGCAGACCCTAAAAAAAAAATTACAAGACCCCTGCGTTCGTGTGTGCATTTCACACAGTGATTGCTGGTATCACGGCCTGCTACTTTGGTATATCATCCATCATGCTTGGTTTGGCGTGAAAGTATGAGGAGCACATTAATCTATTTTTAGAAATTTAAATGAGGAGGATACTTTGTCATGCCCAACTAAATCCGTGGGCACAGTTGATGTTTAAAGCAATGGATTACTCCAGCTGGAAGTCATTTGCAGCTAAGGTCAAAAGTAATCGAAAGTCATTTTTACTGGGGGCTGTTTTCCATGTGTGAAATACTGCATTCTCAACTCGGGATGAGGGTTAGCCACTAACCCAAATCCCTATGAAAACGCCACCCACCAAAATATAGGACTATCACGGCAATAAAAAATGCAAATAAAGATCACCCAGCAACTGATCTTAAAACACATTTCAGTAATATTATTACCTGCTGTAAATACATGCATAAAGAGGTTGAGATTTGCAGTAGAAATTATGAGAGAAAGCCTTTAAAAATGGTTGCCTGCTTTAATAATGTCATAGAAAATCCCTTATTAGTCACAGAAACACTTTTCATTATTCAGAATCTTTCAGCCGAAGTGCCTGGAAAAGAAAGAAAACTTTTCTTAGTTCCTTTGAGGTGAATTTCGATCATTTCACAAGGACTCTTTGAGTTTGTTCTGTTCCTTTCCTGCAGGTTTGTTACTGGAACGTAATGGTGAGCATTTTAGCGCGATGCCTGAGTGATTGAATCCTTTCCAATGTAATTGGACCATAATGGCTTGGTCATTGGCCTTCTCAGCAACAGCGATTTTCAAGCATCTAAACAGGAAATTTACACTGGACAAAAGAAAGCAAATAAGCAGAAATTCTCACTCTATTTACCTCCTGTGGTGTATGTGTTTTAATATGTATGCTTGCACTTAGAGACCAGAACTGAATGATATTCGAGCTACTAGTAAAACAGGCTTCCCTGAAATATTAGAAGTAAACTAACAAATACAGTGGGGGCTTGTTCGAATCTTGGCCTCTAAATATTCAAGGACATTTACTCCCTATTTTAAGCACATTCTCACTCTCATTCTCTTGAATGCTTAAATGTGGTGCCAACAACTTCCGACTGTTTCATTTTCTTCTAGCTGATTAATAGGGTAGTTAAGGTAATGGAAACAAGACTGTTTAGAACATTTCCTCGCTCTCAGTTATTTCTTGGTGAGAGTAGCAGTTCAAATATTGCTAAATTTGTCTGTGCCACCATGGTAATGGTAAGTTTTGCAGTGCGACATCTCAAATCTACCATAGAAAATAGATAATCGGAGTTCTTGCAGATACCTGCACATTTCGAAAATTTGCAGAGCACAATGTATTTGAAAATTGTCACCCTTTCTCCTCGCTTGATCTCACATGTTAAACCGAAGAAAAAATACAAATTGTCAATTTTTACCGCAACGGAATGACCAGAGGTAAAGAGATGATGCATATCGCCGCTTATGCTTTCTAAACATCCCCACAAAATGCCATTGCATAAAAGCTCTCAAGGATAAGCCCTTTTCCCATCTACACTAACGGCGTTAGCTCAACCCGATTTAAAGTGAACCAGAGTCAGATTTTCCACTGCTGCCTATGCATCATGCTTACTGAGGGTTGAAAACATAATGGCCATTTAGTTGACAGATCTCAATGAGATTATGAGGAAAAAGTGGAGGAAGTGTGAGCAGACTCAAGGCTTTTCCCGAACAGGTACATACAAGCTTAGGCTCTGTAATAAGATCTGAAAGCGCTGATGCACATTAAATGCTCAACATCAGTCACAGGTAGGCAGGGCAGCGCTGGGTTTACACTCACCTGTCAATGCCTATCAAGCTCTATCAAGGACATGGATATAAGTCAGTGCCTCGAGGCACAGAATGCTTCGCCAAACGCTAAAAGCAGGTACCTGTTCAATCTGTTATCGTAAGGCTACTTGGCAGACCTGAGACAAATATGTAAGCATGCTCAGCTGTAAAGGTCCATTACTTGTGACATTGGGAAGCCATTCGTAAGATTGAACTGCTGAAAAGTTGCACTCTCTCAATGCATAGTAACAAGCCAACTGAGACTGACAGTGTATTACAGTGAACCTTTCGGTTTTTCGAAGGGTTTGATATCTTTAAAGCCATTATTTAATTTATGATTACTGAGCCAGTTTTAAAGTTATTATCCCATTTGCTGTATTAAAAGCTGATATGCAGAAAGGCAGAAGTATATGTTGTTCGGCCACAATAAATAAATCATATTTATTAAGCCAGCAGCTATATTCTCTAAAAGAGGGAAGATGCTTTTTCACTAAGTGTTATAGAAGTATTGTACCAGAGAAAGATATTATATTATATTATATTATATTATATTATATTATATTATATTATATTATATTATATTATATTATATTATATTATATATTTATTTTAATAGACACAGTAGCTTGTTTTTATATTAGCTTATAAAAAGGCAACTAAGTGGCAGCATATACAGTGCCCTCCACTAATATTGCCACCCTTGGTAAATCTGAGCAGAGGTGGCTGTGAAAATAAATCTGCATTGTTTATCTTTTAGATTTTTTGTTCGAACAAAATTCTAACCTATCATTGAATTAAAACAATTGGGGAGAAAATCTCATTGTGAAATAAATGCTTTTCTCCAATACTTGTTGGCCACAAGTATTGGCACCCCTAGATTTTTAACTGAAGTGACTTTAAGAACGGAGCTAGAGCAGAGAAAATGTCCATTTCCGCCATCAGGGAAATAATTAAGAAAGCTGGTAATCTAAATGGTCTGGAGTGATTCTGGATAAAGGAATGGCCTCTTTTCTCTAATCAGGTGCTCTCCAAACTCTTCAGGCGTTACATGAGAAAACTCAGAGCTGTTATCTTGTTATATTTCGTGAATGTTTTGAACGAAAGATCAAAAGAATAAACAATGCAGATTTATTTTCACAGCCATCTTTGCTCAGATTTACCAAGGGACCCAATATTAGTGGAGGGCACTAGCTGGGCAAAAAAGAGCTGGGATCAATGATTTTCTATTTCAAACAAGTATGTTATTACCTCAAAGATTCCGGCTTAGGCGAAATGTTTGTCTAAAATAACAGAAAACGATGGCTGAGCAACTGCAGAATTTTCTGTTAAATGTTTTAAATGTGTTCATTATTAATGAAGCCAGTGATGAAAGACTGGCTTGAATTTTTAGCTTTTTATTTTATTTTTTATTTTTTTCAAGGAAGTGCACCAGAAGGACAGTGATAAGAGTTAATTAGCATTGTTTTTTATGTCTTTTGTGAGTTTTAATGACTTTACTAATAAGGAGCAGCAAATGCCCCGGTGGCTGGTCAGAGAGTGTTTTGCCATGAAATATTCATATTTACCTAATGCTATTCCAACAATTTGGCCCACTTTCCAGAATACACATTATTAAAATAAATAGCAAAATATGTTATCATATTCAGGGTTAATAATCCACCATAAATATATAAATTAAATATAGCTATTTCACAGCATACAGCATATTTTTCTACATTTAAATTCAAATATAAATATAGCTAATCCACTGATTCTTTCCAATTCTTTCCTCAAAGAATTCACAGAATCGAATGCAAAAGTTAATGCATCAACACAAGAAGGGGAACGAACAAAGAAAATTTGTTGTCCACCTCAAAACCCAGTTTTTATTTGGTCCATGCGAGAATTCTGTGACTCCCTGTGCTGTGTCAGTAAGATTGAGTTCTTTTTGAATTGATAGCACTTTTCTAGTATACATCAGTATCAGCAGTTCTCGGTTGCTGGCAAACACTGCAATGACAATAATATATACCTTGTATTTGCTGTTGTGCTTTGGCACTCAGGTCAGGAGTAGAGGAGAGGGTTTATTCAGACAGCTCATGCCCTTCCCATTTCCTTTTGAATGATGCTTTTCGACTCTATCTCTTGTAAGATATATGCATGCATTCATTTTTCATTATAGATATTTGTCTGCTATCTGACAGAAAGTCGATCAATTAAATCCCATCTAAAATTTGTCTATAATGTAAAAAAGTGCTTTGTGTGTATGTTTGCAACCCAGTTTAGAGAATTAAAGGGAAAGTTCACCCAGCAATAAAAGTTGTGTCATCATTTATTCACCCTCATGTTGTATGATTTTCTTTTCTTTTTCCATGGAACATCAAAAGATATATCAGACACATTCTTCATGTGAGAAAGAAATTAATGCTTTTATTCAGCAAAAAAGCAATAAATGCAAAAAAAAAAATTAAGTCATTTAGTATGTAACAAAATAATTATATTCTAAAGAAACAGGTATCTGTTTTTGCAATTAGCTTGTCATATATATTTCACAATATTACTGTTTTTACTGTATTATTATTCAGGTGCAGCCTTGACGAACATAAGAACGTTGTAAACGCATTTATAAACTTTCACAACCCCAAACTTTTAAATGGTAGTACATAAGAAATGCAAAGTCTTAAAGCAAATGAAGATGACAGAATTCATTCTGGGGCCAATTGTACCTTTCAGAAAACCAACAGAAAGTGTTCACATGTATCCCATCCCAGCAGGCCCGCATCAAAGTTAGTTATTAGCAGTTATTTGAGCTCCAGAGAGAAACTGATGAAGAGCATGTGGATTGATGGTAAGTCTTGTCTGTTGGCCATCACCTGCTCTTCTTTAGCCCAGCCTTAACGCCTCCTCACACTGCTGTAGAGCCCACGGCCATCAGCAGAATCTATCATGTGGACAGAATTGCTGACTAGCTATTACTTCTCTGCAGTTGCCATAAAACCAGGCAATTAAATGCTATTGGCCTATTCTGTTCTGTTTTAAACCAGTGAGTTCTGGTTGGAGGCAGCCAGTGGAAATGGGAAATTAAATACTGTGACAGTTACTGTGAAATTGCACCTGATGAGGTGGGCTTGGAAAAGAGCTATGGAAATACTTTGTCGTCTTCATGGAAATTCAACAGTCTAGACGGATTACTTTTTTGATAATCACAGACTAAAAAGTGGTAGCGTTTGTAAAGTTAGTCGCTATCATGTTGATAGAATGAACATAAACAATCATAAAACTCAAACAAAACTCATAACGCATTTTTAAAGTTTACTGTCAGTTTAATGTTGATATAGTACTGTCTTTCGGATGAGACATTAAACCGAGGTCCTGACTCTCTGTGGACACTTATCGTAAAGAGTCGGGGTGTAACCCCGGTGTCCTGGCCAAATTCCCAATTCATTGACTGGTTGTATCTCTCTCTCCTCTCCACCTGTAGCTGGTGTGTGGTGATCCAAGTGGATGCTGCACACTGGTGGTGATTGAAGGAGAGACCACCCCACATGATTTTAAAGCGCTTTTGGTGTATGGCAATACACAGTTAAGCTTTGGGGGCTTGTGGCAGTCCATAATTTGGGGTGCACACGCTGTACTGTAATTTCTCAGTTCAAGATGGTACATTTAAAAGCAAAATGCAAAAAATAAAAATAAAATAAAAATAAATAGAATGCCAAAATCATTTTGCCAAACACCTGTTGGGTAAAAATTAACTTTAAAATTTTGCATTAAAGACAAAATTTTTAATTAGTGCACCAGACATAATTTGAGAGTTGTCATAACAAGAGATGCCATCCTCCATCTGAGCTTACTGGGGTTGTATAGGAGGGGGCATATAACTGTCAATCTGTTCATGGTTATTTATATCACCAACCATGAACCATATTTCTATTTTATCCATCACTGAATTTTATGATCTTTTTATGATCATTACACCCACACAGGCTCCAAGACCTTTCTGTGACGTCTAGTTTATTGCATGGGTCAACATTTTTGTCAGAATTTTTTTACTGAATAGTGTGACTGGTCCACTCAGAATGCTGTCTGGGCACCTGTCAAAGGATGAATGAAGACAGATTTTCATTCTTGGATCATCTCTTCATTATATATATATATATATATATATACGGGATGATTCCAGTTTATTATTTGTATGCTGGACATTACTGATGTCCCCAAGGAAAAGGAACATCTATGAGAGATTGCTGCCAATTCTGCAGCTGTTTTCTCCTCTGTATAATAAAAAAAGGTTTGTTCATTCTGCCCCCACAGTCTCCATATCCTAAAAATAAATTGCAATCAAGCGGGGTGCAGGTACGCAATGCACCAAAGCATTACATGCACCCGACTCCAGTGAGAGGATCCAAATAGCTTCATGTCTCATTAGTGGAGCGAATGATTTAACTTTCATATAAATCCTGATTCCACCCACTTATCCATCTTCTGTCTAATGCTTGTCACTGCCTGAAATTGGATGGATTTGAATGTAAAGCAGCCATTTGACATTTTAAGCACAAAGTAAGATCTGGTATCAGTTTACTGCCATGACAGTAATTGTGGTAGTGGAAACTGTTTTTAAGATTGTTTTAAAAAAAAGAAATGAGTCCATAATGTGCTTATTGTTATTAATTATCATAATGCATTTCCCCAGTCAATATCTGTTTAAACCAGTTAGTATGAGAATTCCTGAAGTAAAAAGTGTCACAGCTGAATACTGAGCCGAGGAAATATATAAATAATTTAAAATTCCATTTGACATTTAAACAGAAAAGTTCATCCAAAAATGAAATTACTCACCTGTCTTTCAGGGTTCAAAACTAGCAGACATATTTAACATAAAAATGAACTAATAATAAATAAGATAATAAAAATAAACTAATAAAAGTAGAAAAAAAATAAATAAATACATTTTTAATTCAGAATGGAAAATATAAACTATAAGTTAAAATAGCAATTTATCTAAATAAAAATTGAACAAAACTGCTGTCTTTTGAAACCTAAATAAATTTTTCTACCAATGAACTCAAGAGGAGTTATTTTTATATATAACAGAATGTCCAAGCTGCTCTTTTCCATTTAATAAAAAGCGAATCATAAGTGTTAATTTTTTTTTTTTGTGATTATGATTTATATCATCTGAAAAATTGGTAGCATCTTTAAGTGAATGTTTAAACATAATTTCGAGAGGATCGCTGAAACGAGTAATCATACACAGCTGATGCATACACACAG
>JAUCMT010000047.1:13448905-13460902 GCA_032357475.1 Enteromius thamalakanensis | reverse complement strand
TCTCACGGCTCGCTCCCCAGACAGCATGCCAAATTTGCTTATTCATTATTATGAGGAAAGCGTGAACTCTTGAAAGTTGTCCAAATGAAGTTCTTAGCAATGCATATTACTAATCAAAATTTAAGTTTCAATATATTTATGGTAGGAAATTTACATTTAATCCTAATGTTTTTAAAAATCTGTAATTTTGTATATTCTTTAAGATCTTTTTGTACTACAAAAAACATAATAGCAAGTGATGACAAAATTTTGGGTGAACCTGGAAATGAAGCTGTATGGGAAAATAATAAAGACTAAATTTCATAACAATGAGTTTGCTTGTTCAGTTTGTTTAACATCTCATCCAGGTATTCAGAACTTGTATATTGATTTCCCCTCCATCATTCCCCATCTCTATCTCTGCCTCATTTTGTTCTTTCAGTTCATTGATGCTTAGTAACTCTGAGTAGTGCCCCTCAGCCTATCTGTTTGCCACGGTTTAAATCCACCTCAATTGCAATGGGACTGATCCTGTATTACATCATGCCATCATCGCTTTGCACATCACCTACTTCCCCCTAGGCAATATGAGCTAGAACTGGCAGTGAATACTTATTGCATTGTTAGCAGTAGATTGTGATTGTACTTCTTTTCTGTCTTGAGAGTCAGAGCTCAAAGTACAGTGGTAGTAAAGTTCAATCCAGGGGAACAAACATAGCGGTGTCATTTTGATATATTCATTTAGTTGAACTAACAGTAAAGAACATGTAAAATGTTGGTAAAAACTTGCAGCTCCTGTGTTGTCAAACTGATGATGTTTTTTTAATGTGTTGTAATTTTTTTCTGTTTGCATGTGTTTTCATAAGTTGCAGTGCTTTGAGGTCTCTCGGCCAATGTCCAATCATAAAGGACTGCGCCATCTGACCAATCACAGCACTGCGGGCTCACGGAAAGGAGGGGTTTAAGACAGACTGATTCTTAAAAACTGCTTTACACAAGTTGTTTCAAATAATGTAAAAATGATTTATTTATTTATTTATTAAACTAGCTAACTTGCACATTAATAGGAAAGGCAATTTGCAAAAAATTATAAAAATACCCTTATACTCACTTCTCTATATGAAGCTTGATCACAAATTATTTGTGGGAACATATGCACTTTATAAGCTGAATAAGAGCTTGCTTTTTTGACAGTAGAGTGTCTTTAGTATAAATAAAATTTGACAGAAGTTTGGTTTCTCCCGGTTGTTGTTAAGGTAGCGTCCCTTTAAGCTGTTTCCATAATTATGGACTTCTATGGGGGAGAAAGCGCTTAATCTGATACTTTATCTGTTAAATATGTAATCAATATGTAATTAGTGTGTCCACTTAGACCTAGAGCTTTGGTTATGTATGGATAGTATAGAGGGCATGTACTTTATTAAAGCAATAAAACAGTCGTGGTTGTGATGTTAAAAACAATATGACATTCAATGTCTGCCTTTGGTCCAAGTGAGCGTCTTGTGTGTAACGTTAGCAGCTAGCCACAATAGCCTAATGTTAACGTTAGTTGAATATCTGTCATTATTAGTTAAAATATTTTATTCTCTGGTAATGTCTGTGTTTATGTTCATACGTTTGCTTGTCATATTATCAAATGTAATAAACGGCCAGGTTTTTGTGAGGGCTAGATGCTACCCATCTCAGAGGATAAAATAGAGTTTCGTCCTCCTTCTTCGTTAGCAGGGAAGGAGTGGAAAGATAAATAAGGCTGCTTTTGGGCATTGCAAGAACAGCCCGGTATGCTACAACAACTCTTGCTCGAAGCTTGCACCATCATTGTTGTTTACCTGGTTACTGGCATACCGGGGCAAAAAATAGGTTGCCACAGCAATTGCGTATTTCCTAGTAAGGCTAGTAAGTGCACGTTTCTGCGTCACTACGTCAGTGAAAATGTGTTTTTCGAGGTGCAAAAATTACTAAAGAAATGGCTTAGAGGGCTAATAATTGGGAAATGACAGGTCCAGTTCAGTTAGCTATCAGTAACGTAATTTCTAGAGGTCATAATATCAATACGGTAGTAATCTGTACTTTTTAATACAAAAAGGTTTTTTAAGTAATTTGTCATTTGTAAATATACTTACATTTGAAAGCATATTTCCCTGTTGGCGCTCCGACTCCGCTAATGTCTGACATTTTAAATGTTTGAGCAAGATGGCAAAGCTGCGCGCATAGGATTGTGGGTGATTTAAGAGCACGAAGGCTACACTTATGCATCCTTTCCTGTGTATGGGATATTTTTTCGAATGAAGGACTCAGTCCTTCTTTGAAATTCCTAGTATCCTCAAAATTGGAACAATCCTTCGACGGATGTCGATGATCCGAGGATCCTTCCTTGACATTGAGAAACGCTCTTGGTACACTTACCTGGAAACACTTCAGGAGTGTTAAAGTCATCATCGGATTGGTTAAATTTCAATGGATTTCCGGGGGGCGCGACAAAGCGCAGACGTGTGATAGCGGAAGAAAAACTCAAGTGTACTCTATTGTACCTCATTAGAACACTTCGGCAAGACGTGCAGATCGCCAAACCTGTGTCATGAAGAACGCCAACAAACTCCTTCAGCACAATAGTAACATGACGCTGAACGAAACGAACTGAGAGTGGTTGTTTGACATGTCGGTCAAACGACATTATGGGCGGGCCTTGCCAAAGAAAGCGGCTTTGAATTCCAGACCTTCAGCCGTCGGTCTGAAGGTCTGGCTATTCTAGACCAGGTCTAAGGTAAGACAGTCTATCATGTGAGGGGCCTGTACAGAACTATGTTATTATGCACTGCAAAAAATACTTTTCTAGCTTTAATTCAATGGTCTTGTTTTCAGCCAAAATATTACACCATTGGCAGATTAATTTACTTGTATCAAGCAAAAACTTCATTTTTAAATGTTTTTTTTTTTTTTAAATACTTCTTGAAGTAAGAAAAGTAAGAAAAGCTTTTTGTCAGTGTGGCTGAAAAAAATAGGGATTAAAAAAAAAACTAAAAACTGAGTGGTTTTGGCTGATTTTATTGGGTGGATGTGTGCACACTTTAACACATTTATGTTCAAACAACATGTAAATGAATTTTGCATCCGATGACCCCTTTTTAACCAGTAGGCCTAAGTCAAACAACTCTACCTGCTGGTTTTTAGTCACCTCTTTTTGTAAGGTGGAAGTTCCTGTGATTGCACCAGATAAAAACAAACACTTAGCCAATATTGGCTGCCATCGGGATGTGCACGTACGCACATTGTTTTCCTGGCAATCGATGACTCCCTGTCTCTGCTTTAGAGGGTAAGAGTGTGCAGCAGGGGGTGTCCGCTTCAGCCTCTGAGGCATTCGGAGGGGGAGTCTAGACACATGCCTTTTTAAAATCCAACCAATCAATGCCCGCTCACAGAATCGATAGGGGCCTCCTATTAGGAGTAATTAGAAAGCCAAACTTAGTTCTGCCAAGCACATCTACCTATGGTCTGGTACCTAGGCCATGCAATAATGTTCTAGGTGATTTAAAGTGGAATGCATTAATACTAAAGGTTCCTTAAGGGTTTCTTATTTTTCAACTTAGGTTAAGTCTCACTGAGAAATGATTCCGAAAATGTGTACTGACTGTATCTAATAAACTAGTGAAGGGAAATGCACTGCAGTGCTGCAGACGTTTGAACATTTTGTTCTGTTTACCATTTTTTATTATCACTGTTTTGAAAACAATGTAGTAATAAAGAAACCTTGCCTTGGGATAATTTGTATTTATTGTGGTATTTCTCTTTGTTTGGAACACACACAAGGTGGTTTCATTAATAGTTTGTGCTCCTGTGCTATAGAGATTAAGAAATCTATTTATGTAAGGACAGGTATAGCCAATGGCCCAGTTCTGAGAATAAATGAATTTTGATCATATTCTGCCAACACTAATAACCATTTTTTTTAAAATCAGTATTCACCTCAGACCACTGAGATTTGTGGCCCAACCTCTATGCAAACACCAGAGGAGTAGCCATCTGCGGTCGTTATTTACGGGCGGCGTTAACATCACAATTTTCATCACAGAAATGATACGGCACACAGCTCATTCTCAGATCCCTTTTCACCCTTCGTGCACTTTTTATCAAATTACAGGCTTGTCTTCCAAAGAGCGATTCTAGAACTTCAACTGCTTCCCTCTGGCTTAGCTGGCTTTCTGATTCGTAGCAGGAGGATTAGCATGATTGATGTAATGTACCCTGCACCCAAGCTCTGCTTCGTTTTCAGACACAACATGCAGTGCTCGCCCAATATACTGTCTGTAAGGAACAGCCAATTCTTCTTTAAAGTCATCCCTCGGGTAATGTGGTATATAAATGCATAGTTATGTAATAAATGGAGGTTCTGTTAAATGTCTTGGATGCTTCCTCACCATCTAGTGAGGTAGTGAATCTAAAATAAATGGAATGTGCAATGAACTCAGCACTGGATAGGTGAAACTTCATCTTTTTGCAATGCAATAGTGCAGCATAAATTTATGTATTTTTGCATTGTAGCATAAGAAAAACGGTCATTAATGGATTTAAACTAACTGTCACTTTCGTATGAAAACCAACCCATGTTTTCGATATGCTATCTACCCCGGGTGATATGTAAGATATGAAATATTAATTAGGTAACTAAACATTCGCCCATAAATAACTTAAATAACTTGCTGAAGGCGAGAGAGTATGCTAGTAGTATTAGGGTTACCAGCTGGCAAAGGCTGAGGGCGGGTGTAACGCGATGACGCAGCAGTTCTGCGATGCTCAATTGCTTGCTAAACTCTTCGAAAATAATCACTGAATGACTGTAAATACCAGCTACTCTCATATTAATCTTGCAAAACCGGCAAATGCTTGATGACATTTTCCTTATGATTTAATGAAGCTAGCTACAATTGGTTACGGTGGCTTCAGGCTCCGCTGCAATGCAAATAAAATCTTTTTTTATATATTATTCTTAATGATTCAAGTACTTCCATTCAACACTTCCATTAAGGTTTCATAATTTTAGAGATGGCGTAAGTAAAGTCCAATAATTAACTAAAATATCCAACCTGTCCTCTAAGTAATAAGGTCTTTTGTACGATAGCAGTGAATACAAACCATTAGAGCTTATACTAAAATAGTTTGTAGAGTTGAAAGAAAAGATGCGTGACACACTAAAATTATTAGTTATTTAGCAATGACTGTTTAGATGATATGTTCATTTTGAAAATGATTCTTAAGATTCATTTGTTTTGCAATCAGACTACAAGAGTTATTCATTTGGAAAATGGACTGTCTGTATAGATTCAGTGAAACTATTTAATACGTATTTTAAAAATGCCTTATACTTCGGGTAAGAGATGCGTGTGCTAGAACAGTTAACAAAAATGAAAATCATTTGTTTTGTTTTTTTATTTAGAAAAAAGGTATTGTCCGTTTCCAACCATTTTGACAATGTGCTTTTTATCTGAAGCAAATCATTTCAAAGTGAAACCCCTCATTCTCCACTCTCTACACTGTCAGTGTTAAGTTACCACTTTCAAATTAGCCTGAATTCTTTTCTTTTGTGCTCATTTAGAAATGAAAAAAATCAGGATATTGTTTAAGCACAGCAAGAGATGTGTAGTATTAATGTGCACGGATGGCAGCAGGAACAAGCAGATGGAGCTTGAATTTCACTCTCTTTCCATCTCAGACACTACCAATTAATTTCCAGGTGGGTGGCAATATAATGTGGAGGATGTGAGGGTTCTTTTCAGAAGAGGAATGTGTTAAAAATTTCTTCCTTATTTATCTTCAAAGAGGCTAAAGCAAACCTGAAAGATAGAAGCTTTTTGCACTGTAATGAAGACAGAAAGCAGAACTACAGTGTATTAGCACTGAACCAGAGTTACATGTAATACTGTACATGCAATTAAAACATCCGTATGTAATGTTAAACAACAACAACAACTAAATATATATATATATATATATATACTCACAGATACACACACGTTGGTTTTTGTGATTTATGGGCGTTATGGGGTACATAGGCGTAATGGTTTTTATACTGTACAAACTAAATGTGGTATTGCCCCTACACCTACCCTACACCTAAAACTACCTTTTACAGAAAACTGTGTGCATTTTTAGATTTTCAAAAAACACCATTTAGTTTGTTTTCTTAGCCTTTTGAATTACGGGGAAACTGAAAACCACATAAACCACATATATATATAAGGAGTCAACTAGTTTGGTAAATTTAGAGAGGAGGAGAGAGGAGTAAGTTGTTATCTGGTAAGGCTGATAAAATGGTCTGCATGTTCATTGTGGAAAGCATTTTTCCTTAAAAAATAATTAGGCACAATTAGGCACAACCCAGTCTATGCATTTGTGTACCTCACTGTCTATTCTAACAAAACAACAAAATGAGATAAGAAAAAATGTGTCCCACTTACTGCTACAGAATTGAAATTTTGATATATTAAAATAAAATGTTATATTAGGGCACATTAGAGACCAGAACCATGTGTACTCACATCAAAAATGCTACTTAACATTCAGACTGATCCATTTATCAACTGAGCTATGAAATCCTGGGACCAACAGTGGCAGACGAATGAAGATTTGAGCATTTGATTTGATCAGCAAGAAAAATTACTCCCTTAAATCCCTGAGAAATGAGAACTTTGTGGTACGCTGAAAAATAGCAACTCAGTTTCCTATTGATTTGGACATTTTTTGACTTGGAAATGAGCAAATACTGTGCTGCGGGCTTTGATTAATACATCATACATTCCTCAAAATACTTAACATTTTTAGTGCCTAAACTAAATTAATATTCAAAAGCTAAGACTCCGCTGCTGTGATGACGCATCCAGCACATCTGTGCGCCCCCTCAGTCTGCATGTTTTTTTTTTTGTTTTTTGTTTTTTTATGAACTGGTGCTTTTGCTGTATCCTTTGACCTCCTTCTGTTTAAATATTTAGGTCTACTTTTTCCTCTCAATGCCTGTTTCTCGGTGAGCATGACAGTGGGTTGAACAGAATGCATTACATTCAACCAGGTCGCATTCAGTGTTCGGTAAGTGTGATGATGTATATCTGTGCTGGCTCTTGTACAAGGTCACTCTGCTTAAATAAAAAATGTATTTATCCGTAAATGAGGCCAACAAACCCACAATATGCTGTATTCACCTCTTGGGAGAATGTGCTACAACACAAACAAAAAACAAAAGTACAGTGTATATTTTAGGACATCCTCAGATGTCAGTCATAAAATAAAATGCGTCATGCCTCAGACTAAACGGCCTTTGTCAATGGACCAAACAGCATTGTGACTTAGACTAAAAGACTTCAGATCTCGAAAAAAATGACGTCCGGTGTCAGGTCTCATACAATCAGGCATAGGGCGAAATGAACGCAGATTAAAAGGCATCAGACAAAAAGTCCTCAGGCGAAACGGACTGAGACATGACGCATTTTCATTTTAGGACTGAGGTCTTAGGATGTCCTAAAATGTACACTGTACAAAAGTAAAGCAACATGTTTAAGCCCCACAAACAAGGTGACTCAGCATATCAGAGCCCAGCTCTATAGGAAAGAATGTACTTTATTATAGTCATTAAAAGATCCTAGGAAGAGCATCCTGCTATTTCTTGCTGTGTGCTTGGAGGAGCTCAATATACCATGAATGCAGTATTTGTGCAGAGGCACTAATAAGAAATCATTGAGACTCACCTCATTTAAAATGCATGAGGCAATGGATCTTAGATCTAATCCTGGCAATTAGTAATTAACAAAAGAGATTCACAAGCACGTTTGAATTGGAGAGTTGTTTAGATAACGCTTTGCTAGACCTATTTGTCGTTAATATCCATGCACTTCTGTGACAGGCTGAAAAATAAGCAATAGCGATTTAGCCAGACAAACTTTCTGCAGTATTTTGTGTGGACCTGTCTGTGCTGCTGCCCTGTGGTTGTTCACGGGGGGAAAGGCTTTCATTATTGCTTGACCCATTTGCAATTAAACTGACCCCAGCTGTCCACGGTGCGTGGAGTGGCAGAAGTTCCCATCACTCTCGGGGTGAATAACTTCAACATTCGCTTTTGTGCATGCCTGAGCACTAATAAACATGCAGGGTGGAGTGTTTTAACAAGGGGTGTAAAGATTTATGCGTTATGAATACATCACAACAGCCACAGTCCATGGTTCTCAAGAGTTTTTGCCATGGTTTGTTTGTTGCTTGTTGCACTACTTTTCTAGTGTTGTTCTGTATTGCTTTGTGTTTTTTTTTCTAAATTTTACTACATGTATATACTGTTTAAATATTTTGGAATTGGCAAGATGTTTATTTAAAGCAGTCTTCTTACAAATAAGATTTATTTAATAATTAAAAATAAACAAACAAACAAAAAAAGTAAATAAAAAACAGCAAAAAATTTTTAAAAGCAAAATATTGCAATTGCAAAATATTATTTAAGTGTTTATAAGAAGTGTCATATGCCTACCATAGCGGCATTAGTTTGATCAAACAACACAGCAAAAATTATATTGTGAGATAACAATGTCATTTGCAATTGCAATATTTAGCTTTTATTGTTATTGTTTTTTTTGTTTTTTTTAAGAAAATAAATTTTTCTAGGGCTGCTCTCAACTAAAGATTTTTCAGCTTGTCTGGTAGTCATTCAATTTAAGCATTTGTCGACTTTTTGCACATTTATTAACAAACCATTTAAATCATTATGATGAGACTTTAATAGCCTATAGGAAAAAGGTAAAATGTTGCATTAACGTAATCAGAGAATAATTTTTTTCCAATTGAATTGGTTAATTAAGTGGACATTTTGTGCTTTATATGATAGACATATTATTCTTATTTGTATAACCAAAAAATACCTGTTCTCATGGCATAAACGTACCTTGGTGCACTTTTTAGCGACACATGAAATACGCACCATATCACAGCAGTTTCTAAAAGTAACGCACACTAGAGGCAGTAAAAAAAAAACGGAACAGGTTATGTATATAACCTTGGTTCCTTGAGGGAACGAAACACTGCGTCTGAAAACGCTTTGGGAACGCCTTGGCGTGACCACGCTCTGAATCTGCTGTGAAATCTGTCCAATAGGGGATCATGACGACCTGAGTAGGTGACGTTATGATCCTCGCATAAAACAGGTGCGGGAGATCACTCATCAGCCTCAGGAATGGAGCCAGCGCTCCACGGGGATGCAGTGGGTGTAGCTAAAAGACGCAGTGTTTCGTTCCCTCAAGGAACCAAGGTTATATACATAACCTGTTCCGTTCCTTTTCAGGAACTCACACTGCATCCGAAAATGCTTTGGGAACGAAATACCAACGTACCCAGACCCACAAGTCCCTGTCTAGTGTGGAGCAGCACAGCTAAGGACAACGGAACCTGGGGTAGCCGAGAAGTCAAGCCCATTGAACCTCACAAAGGTTAAAGGAGAGGACCACCCAGCTGCTTTGCAGATGTCCAGAACTGGGACACCTGCTAAATAGGCCTTCAAGGCCACCACACCCCTAGTGGAATGAGCTCTGCGCCCATCGGCAAGGGGAGACCTGTAGAGTCATAGGCCATAAAAATAGCATCCACGATCCATCTGCTCAGGGTATGCCTGGAGGCAGGCAACCCTCTGCGGGGAGGACCAAAGCGCACAAACAGTTGGTCCAAGCTTCTCCACCCCGCAGTTCTCTGAATATATGCGTTCACTGCCTGCACTGGGAACATGAAATGAAGCCTTTCCTGGCTTGCCTCCAGAAACGGAGGTGGGCAAAACATCTGAATCACTACCGGCTGAGGTGGGACTGTAGGGACCTTAGAGACATACCCCGCTCGCGGGAAGAGGAAAACTTTCACCAGTCCGGGTGCAAAGTTGATACAGGTAACAGCCACTGATAAGGCCTAGTCCCCTGATAAGGCAAATCCCCTACTCTTCTAAGTGAAGAAAGTGCCATCAAGACCGCAGTCTTGATAGTTAAGGTCAGAGGTCTGCTCCAAAGGTTCAAACGGAGCACGAGAAAGGGCCACTAGAACCACCGCCAGATCCCAGTTTGGGACTCTTGTCCACAGCACGTATACCTTCAAAGTAGAATGAGCTATCCCTGTGGATAGCCTCATCTGCAAGAACTCCAGAACTGTGCTGATCGGGCAGTTAACTGGCTCCTGCTGTTGCTCTACACACCATGAGGTGAAAAGTCTCCACCTTAGAGCATACAACCTTCTTGTAGAGGGTGCCCTCGACTGCAGAATAGTAAATCCGCTATCTCCTTGAAAGTAAATCTGAGAAACCTCCTGTGTGACGCATGAATTGTAACAAACCAGTCCTCGGACCTGATTTGAGACATTATTTGCTTCAGTGTAAGCATTTTGGACTTCAGCTGACTGACTGAGCGGTTCAATTGTCTGAGATCTAAAATGGGCCTCAGCCCTCTGTACTTTTTTGGCACCACAAAATACGGGCTGAAAAAACCTCCCACTCTGCCCTTGGGCGGGACCACCTCGATGGCCCCCTTTTTTAAGAGAGTGGCTACTTCCTACTCCAGCACCAGCATATGGCGTGAACCCACTACTGTGGGGATCCTTCCATTGTAATACAGTGGTCGTTCTTTAAATTCACTGAGATAACCATTCTTTGTGACGTTTAAAACCCAACGAGAAACATCTGGTAGACTTTCCCATGCTCCCAGAAATTTCACTAAGGGTACCAGTCTCTCGCAGCTGGTGCCTAGTAAGAGACCTACCGCTCATG
This sequence comes from Enteromius thamalakanensis, assembly GCA_032357475.1. Lineage (NCBI taxonomy): Eukaryota > Metazoa > Chordata > Actinopteri > Cypriniformes > Cyprinidae > Enteromius > Enteromius thamalakanensis. The sequence continues at coordinate 13,450,155 of JAUCMT010000047.1, read as the reverse complement.
TCTGCCCACTCGGCTCGCAGAGAGAGCACTGATGTGCTGGAGCCAACCTCCTCTGGGGAAGTGTACCCTTCAGCCCCTCTAAGACGCATCCCAGAGGCTGCTGAAGAGCACCAGATAGTGCTGGAGGAGCTACGGGTGCCGTGTGCAGCTGTGGCAAATCCCGCTCTCGCTCCTGAGCACACACAAAATGAGTTTTGTGAAAATCAGGACTTTTTCTTTGACTGCATTTTCTTAGCTGTCAACAGTTCCCTCAAATCCTTTCTGGGAACTGAGGTTCTATAACCGGCGTGCGGGGATGCTCGGGAAGCCACGTTTTCCTTTTGACTGCCTCTATAAGAGGCAGAAGATTTCAACAGCCGCTGTCTGCTGCCTGCGGCCCCTTGAGGAAGTGAGCGGCGGGGAAGCACTGACCGAAAAGCTGCAACCTGCTTTTTCGCCTGCTGGTGCCGCTTCACTACCGTATCCACCTGTAACAGGCCCGCTGGCGCCAGCGGGGCATCCATTAATACCCTGTCTTGGGTTTTGACCTCTGATAAATTGAGCCAGAGGTGTCTCTCAGCAGCTACCATCACTGCCATTGAGCGACCCACAGCTCTAGCGGTCTCTCTCGTAGGGCCGAAGTTAACTGAGCGACTTGGAAGGCAAAGACGGGGCTTTTAAAGAGTTCGCTTCTCCTGGTGACAGATGGCATGCTAGCGTCTGCTCAACCAGTGGTGATTTTTTGTAGCCCTTTTCTGCCATTCCCTCTACATTCCCGTAATAATCTGATGCGGGAACATACATTCTGGAAGAGAACGGCTTATTCCAGGTCCTACACACCTACAAGAGACCGCTCGCAGTGCTTCTTGAGCCGGCGCTAAGCCTGATCTGATAGGCTGGGGAAGATATGGGGGATCGCTCTTCTCTATCCCCTCCATCAGATCGATTTGCGATCCCCACGAGTGCAGGCACCAGTTTGCCTCAGTGACAGCCAGTGTTGGGTGTAATGGGTTACAAAGTAATAATATTACTTTTTTCAGTATCTAGTAGTGTAAGGCATTACTTGTCTGAAAATTGTAATATTGTAATATTATTAATATTATTACAATTTCCCCCTGCTAGTTACTTGCATTACATTTGCCAGTAGCACCTTCACCCCACACAAGGCACACAGAGAACAGAAGGAAAGGGAAGGGGGGCGTGAATGGAACAGTGATTGGTCTGGGTTTGGCACGAGGTATCATTTACCATCACCGATTGGTCAACACCCG
>JAUCMT010000047.1:13415397-13434346 GCA_032357475.1 Enteromius thamalakanensis | reverse complement strand
TGGCTGCCTGGGGCTCGAGGATATAGAGTGACCAACTTTTTTTTTAAACAAGCATTGATTATGCGTGACACGGTCTCGCAGTTTGCGGGACGCGTGAATTGGGACTCAAACGCTGTGCGCTCACACGCTACGCGGGACGGGTGGTCACCCTATATACAGCACATATTCTGCAAAACCATTTTCTAAATCAATAATTGTTCACAATATCTAAATTTAACAACTGTATTACAAATTATTAATAAGCAGCAAATTAAGCAATGCAGTCATTGTCAATTGTTAATATATATATATATATATATATATTATTTGTGACTTTATTATTCACAAATATTTAACATAATTATCGCATTACCATTAACAACTACTGCTATTGTTTCTGTTTTTCTTGACAAGAACTGCATTTATTTAGACATGCAATGTCTTTACCAGAAACTCAAACGGAAGAAGCACACACCAACTTAGTGCCAAGTGTTCGTTTAATAAACGCGGAAAGGTAAAGGTGAGTGAGCTGACATGGTGTGTAGTATGTGCTCTTCAGTTGTTCTAATGATGGTGGAGTGCTGTTATATATTTTATATTATAGGAGTAACTGTGGAATACAAAAAAAAAACTATGAGTATGCAACATTGTTGTTAATTCATCAGTTAAGCCATGAAGTTACCAAAAAGGCACATTTAAGAATATGTCTCTAAAATGCAGTCATTTTCAAAACTGTTTTGGAGCAGTCCAGTACTGTCTTCTTTATTTAACACACTTGATTCAAATTATTAGTAGACTTTATTATCTAAAGTAAAGAAAGAAAAGAAAAGGTAGAGTTTTGAGAAAATACAGCGTGTCAAATCTGCATTGTGTTGTTGTGAATTTCGCTTTCGCCAACCCAGGGTGCGAAATAGTGTAGTGATGGGTACTGGCATCACCAATGACCTTGTGATATTTGGATCACTTGTCACTTAGGGTGTGGTTATGAGTACATCACATAAGAAAGATTGCTGGGATCTCTAACTTGTAAAACCTTTTCTGCATTATCAACACAAGGAAGACACAATTGTAATAAAATAGATTTTAGTAACAAAAGGTAGACAAGAGTAATCACAACTATTAAATGCACACTAAAAATTAAATAGTAATAGAGTGCAATAAGATGCATAAAACGCAAGTGATTAGGTTGTGTGTTGCTATGTCAATCAATCAGTCAATCACTTTTATATATAGTGCTTTTAACAATACAGATTATAGCAAAGCACTGAACATTACAAAAAGGAGAATACAGTGATAGTAATGTATAATGACGAGATTAAACTATTTATTTATCAAATGCAGAGACGGTCTCTGTAATCAAAATAATCACTAGAAATTAGGTGCCCCCAACTAAGCAAGCCAGAGGCTATGTTATAAGGAAAAATAAACTGTTGCTACTCTCAAAAAACATAAGGTGAGGAACCTTATTATGCATCAAACAAATTAATGTAAATTAGAAAATCATATACTGATAAAACACAACAATGCCAAGGTCTTTTTAAGAGGTTTGGATAAGTGATAATTATGTTCTGTATGGTTGAGTGAGCAGTCCGTGAGCGGTGACTTTATCCACTGGTTGTGCTGGTAACAATGCAGTGGGAAAATGAACAGAAATCTATTTCGACAGCCTTGAACATGAATGATGCTGATCTCCTGGAGCACCAAAGGGTCCTAAGAGCTGGAACACACAGATATGGCACTGGAACAGGTGCAGAAGGTTCTTGCCTGGAACATGCAAGCAAAGATGCCTTGGAGTGAAGCTTTGCTTGCCAAGGAGTTTATCCTTGTTGCAACAGTCTTCTGCTTCTCTGGGCTAGAGACTCAGAACTTGGTTGATTTGCTTCGTCTCTCTTGGATGGAGACTCAGAACTGTGGTATTGGTTGTAGTCCTTTCCTTGGTAGAACTCCGATGGTGAACTGTTTCTATCTCCTACCAAGACAGGACTCAGAACTGTGTATCTTTTATGTCTCACCCTAGCAGGGCCGCAGACTCAGAACATGTTGATTTGCTGTTGTATCACCTATGCCGGGCTCTGACTAAGAACAAGGAGTGTCTTTTGGGAAAGTACCTTCATCTCTTTCCGATAGGTAGGAGATTGCAATCTGGCGCTTCTCCATTTCAATGCAGTGATTGGCTAATTCCATCAGAGCAGGGGGACGTGGTGTGGCCCACCCTTCTTTCCTCCTGTGGAACTTATTAGCATAGTCCATACATAAAGTGTCACTAAAGTTTAACTGGTGCATTTCTCACTTACCAAACCACAACCAGAATACTTTTAGCAATGTTACAAACATATTAAGCCCAAACATGATGGAAGAAGATTGAACTGTCATGCATGTATTCATTTGTCCATTAACAGCTGAGCTTGTGTAAGATGTTGCACTACACATTGCTGTCACTGAAAATACTTATTTCTCTGAATAAGTATAAAATATGTGTGTTGCAGTTTGCATCAGTCTAAGGTTTGAGAAAATAATTATGAATAGATTTGGGGGGAACTTTGTGATCTCTCTTTGTTGCACCCAATGTTGCTGCATCCAGAGTTCCAGAGGAGGGCCCTGCCATAAACTGGGCCCTGGAATGTGCTGTCCACTATAGTGTTCATCAGCGGCAGCTCTTAGAGCAGACAAAATAACTAACTCACTGCTGTGATTTCTATTAATCAAAGAACAAAAGAAAAAAAAGAGGAAATCAATAATTTTTGTAGATTCGAGGATTAATTTATTTAACTTAGAATTTAGTGTTTGATTGCTTAATTCAATTGCTGCAAATTTCCTGCTTGCCGAAGGGCACAGGTAAATATGTAAATAAGTTACTTTATTTTATTTATTTACTTTACAACATTTATTATAATGGATTTTTGTGAAGATTGTTTTAAAACTAAGTTTTTTTTATAAAGTCTAATAAATATGTCAAAGGGCTATCATTAAAAATATGAAAAAATATATAAATATATATATATGTATTAGTATCAGTGATGCTCGCCTTTAATAATTAAAAATATATTTTAAAAAATGGCATCTTTCTGTTGCTTTTACATTCCTTTGAAGATAGAATGTGAAAATATTGCAATATAAAAGTATGTTTAAACATTTTAATGTTAGTTGGAATTAATCTTGGCTACATAGTGAGTGTAACCAATTCAGTTCACATTCCAACTACTGAACTGAAAGGAAGCCAGTTCTGCAGTTTTTAATTTTGCACAAGCCTCTTCCCTGGTAAGGGATTCTAGAAGTGAGAGCCTATGGTTTGAATTCAGATTTGGGATAGGACATTCACTCAAGGAAGGAACAATGGTACAATGGTCCTGCTACAATAGTGCAATATACTGTAGTGATGGCTGGACTGTGTATATTTATTTTCCAGGTCTCTTTGTCATTGCTGGGTACTTCTGACCTTGTGTACAAATCAGTATCAGTGAGCACAGACTTTATTTTCCAAGCTTGAGAGAAAAGTGTGCTCACCGGTCACCTTTGTAACTTCGCTCCAAATGAGTATGTCCTTTTCAGGACACAGCTTTCAGTGAACTCCTTCACACTTTCAAATTAGAGTATCTGGGTTACGCATACTGTAGTTAAAACACTGTGCAAAAAAATAGTATATACTGTTAGTGACACTCTGTGTTTAAAACTCACCAGACAGATCTATTGATGAACTGTGCTAGCTAGCTCAGCAAGGAATCTGAAGGTTATATTTGATGACCAGCTCGCTTTCACAAAACGCATCTCAGCAAACTATTGACAGACCAGTAGCTGCATACACAGAGAAAATCCAAGACCACCTAGCAAGCACTGACTGTCAGTACGTATGGCAGAGGCTAAAGCAGTGTTAGACCCTCCAGGAAAGCAGATTTCGGATGTCTCTCTTATCTAACACACCAGATTTAACACATCAGCTCATTAGCAATGTGTTCCATGACCTGAATTCCGTGTGTCAGATTAGTGAGACATCTAAAATGTGAAAAAAAAAATAGTTGGCCCATGTAAAATAAGTGCTATATAAACCGAGCATGCGTCATCTGTCAACTGAACGAATGTGAAGCCGGTGTGTGTGATTATTTTAATATGGCTGTCACCCAATTAATATTCATAAACCAGGCTGACATGCAATCAAATATCTTCTACTTTTCAATCATACCTTTGATCTTTGACAGCTGTGAAACCTCCAGGGTTGCCCACCGTTTGGAATTTTCAAAATTCTAAATGACAGATGGATGGATGGATAGATAGAATGTATTGCCTGTGTTGCATTAATATATTCGGTAAACTCGTCTTCCTGTCATTTCAATTCAGGTTTCTCTAGGGTTTGGCCATTTTAAATTCCAATTCGCAAACTGAAGGGGAGCCACATCTTTAATTCTAAATTTCGTACCTTCCTAACCTGATGTAAAGCTGCTTCTCTGCCAACAACATTGCAGCCAAGAATACAACTTCTCCAAATGATGATCAGGTGCTGTCTGCGGCTGAGATAAGCAGACATTGCAAAAAGTCGCCCTATGAAAATGTATTGGCCCAGATGGAATCCCTGGCAGGGTGCTGAGAGAATACCTTAGTAAGCTGTTTGATGTCCTCAGATATCTTCAACACCCTGTAAACATTGGCTGCTGTGCTTACATTTCAAAACCACAATCATCATTCTGCCAGAGAAGTCAATGTTAATGACGACTGTTGCCTTGAACTCACACTCGCCATAATGAAGTGCTTTAAACTACTGGTCATGACCCACATTAAGGCCTCCATCCCACCCACACTAGTTTGCCTACAGTCAGAACCATTCTACTGTGCATACCAAAACATCCGCCTCTCACTTGGTTATTTCCCAACTGCACAATAAAAACACTCATGTCAGAACACTCATTGACATCAGTTCGGTGTTTAACACTATCACACCACTGACACTAATTGGCAAACACTCTGTACGATGGAAAAGCACCAACCATGAGAGTTCCTGTGGATGACAGAGATAGACGGAAGGGATGAGCTTTAACCTGGGTTGGAGATGAGAGCAATGAAATTAATGTTTTAATATTCATATATGTACGTATATAAATGTAATATTCCACATTATACACAAGTTCTCCTCCAAATTTAAATATATGAATGTTTGCATAATATGCATAAAAGGTTTAAAATCTCTATTTAGTCTTAAAAGCACACTCCAATAACAGGTAAATTAGATCATTGTTTTATGAGTGCTAAGTTTGGAGTTATAGGCTTATCAGTGCTGCCACTGATAATGCATATTGTGTCCCTATATACTACAGTGATGAACACTTAATGTAGCAAATGTTTTAGAGTTAAAGTTGATCATTAACTATTAAAAGGAGTACTCAGATGGCTAACTACAGTACTTTTTAGCAAATGTGCAGAGAGATCACATAATCATACATTTTTTTAAGGGAGCTGACAGCTTAATAACAGATTTCAAGGCAGATGAGATGACAGAAGCCTGTCTAAATAGGGTTTAGCAATTGCCTTGTCCTTACAATGGTCAGAACAATAGACATGAGCACCCAGATCTATGGATTTTTGGCAAAAGTCAACTTGAAAGGCAGTATCACTGCTGTGAAGCACCTACATCAACTGATAACCTCTATTTTCCACACACACACACACACACATACATACTTATTTAGCTCTCAGGGGTTCTATTTCCAGAACCACCTCATAAGATGACTGAACAATGCTGCCTTTGTTAATTTGCATATATATTTGTGCACTAATTATTACGGCTGTCATTCCATTAAAATGTTAAACAGATGAAGTACACAATATGCCAATTATAACATTAAATTGATCACACACACACACACATATATGTATGTATATATATTTCAAAGAAAAGAAAGCTTTTGCAATATTTCGGAGAATAAAACGTATGTTGCTTTAAGTATAATTGATCGTGCCAAAGTACATTTCATAACTATACTATGCAACATATTTGCTCATTAAGGGAAATGTATATAAATAATTACTATCAATTATTATTAATGGAAATTATTTATATTAGCTGCCAGTAGTAACTGTAGCAGAATTACCATCAACTAAACTGTTCATTCAGCAAACAAATAGTGTAATTTCATATAGAGTCTAAGCAGGGATATTTTCTTAGCCACAGAAAAATACCTTCTTACCGTATCACTGCATTCGAGCATGTAGCAAGGGACGAAATCTTAAAGGGACAATTATTTGCAAGACAGAAAGAGAAACTTATGTAATTAGGGCTAAAGTTTTATTAACTTTATGTTAACTCACATAACTGAACACACACATAAAAAAACACTCACACAAAGGGGAAAGTGCAAAGGGTAAACCATTAGGAAAAAGCTAAAATTGAAGTCATGAAAAGAAAGTCAGTTGACCACCTGTAAAACCATCAGTGCCATTCATGTGGCAATCATGTCTTCCTGGTTCGAAGAGTAATGAATTCCAAAAGATGTCCTAACTCTGGTAATTGTTAGATGAAAAAAAAAGCTGTGAGAGAGATCTGTTGTGATCCACGGATCTTGAGTTACATGAAAACTCAAGGCTTAGGCCTGGTGTAAAACTTAAGTGTTGCCTGGAGTTAAATCCTCATCTTAATGTCTCACAAGGCTGCAGACTGCTCAGGAGACCAGAGAGAAGGTATGCTCCGGCATTCAGACAAATCCAAAAAAGCTAGGCAGGTCCATGCCGTGGAGCCTTTTCAAACATGTTGAGCTCACACCTTTGGTGGGTCAAAGGGCCAATGGCGTGTTGATGCTTTGGAGGGAACTTTTATGACTCTTTGTTCGTAAGCATGGTCATTCGCATTTGCACGGGTTTGGACATGGATGTGGATTCTTAAAACACTGAATTTTGAAAAGATATGAACATATAACATACACTCTCAATCATAGACATATATAGAGTAGATGCCACATTGCCTGCTGGAAACGAGAAACGCGGCCGCCATCTTTGACCGGACACCCGCTCCACTCAGTGTAATCTGTTTAACAGGTGTAATAAGCTGTCAACGCATTTAATTAATCATATCTCACGAAATACCAAACTGATTTTCACGCGTTTTTTGTATATCTCCGTTCGTTCGGTCTTTTAAGAAGGTCTAAAGACATGGTCTTAGTTCATTAACCCTTTATCGGGCAAGGAACTATATTTGGTAACTTAATCAATCATTCATCAGAGCGATCTCGTGCCTTAACGTGAGCTTGTTTAAGCGCATGGATTTCTTCCAGCCAATCAGCAGAACTCAGTCTACGTCACGGATGTCAAACACCGTGGGATTTGACCAATCAGGAGTTGCCCGCAGCGTTTCAAACATCAGCGTACTTCCGGAGTTTGAAAAATGTGCATTTACGCTCATACCTATTCTCACAAAAATATAAATAGCATTGAAACGAACATTGCTAAGTTAACGAAACTCATGCATTATACAGTTGAATAGTTGTGTTAAATGTTGAGATCGGTGTTGTTTGCATAACATTTCTAGAAATTAGTGAATGCTGTGACATGAAAAAGGGTGTGATCATATTTGATCATACGCCCTATATATTTAGACAGTTACAGGATTTTCTTAATGTATATACAAATAATGCATTTAAATGTAGGACAAGTAAGTAATGTTGACACAGGTTTTTATAACATTAATCAAGAAATGATCATGCCATAAATAGTGAAATATAATGTTTAACTTCATAGATTTTATTGATTTATTACTTTTAACCCAGTTTGTATTATTATGACATACATTGGTGTTTATTTTTACTGTGAGCCTTATTACTGATAAGATAAGTGGTACCACCTAGACTAGTGTGCTATCTTCACTTGTTATTATATATTTACATATTTGTCAGTATTCTTCGTTTTCTGTAGATATAAACTCTACATTTTGTATATATCCAGTTTTTGGAAAACAAGAGTCTATGGCACATTAAAAAAATAAAATTAATAAAACAAAGGGAGAAAAATAAATAAATTAAATGAGAAAAAGTGTATGTACATTTTATGTATTTTTTTGTATTTTATGTGTGTTTTTAATATTGTAAATATATGCCCTTTTTGGGAAAAAAAGATGACCATAGACTGGCAAGGAACCATATATGGTAATTTCATTGACCTAGATTTACAACATAAAATTATAATTATTTTTATAAAATCACAAAAGCTTAAAAGTCTTGTTATAGCCTCCGACAACTTTCCAGGGTTGAATTTATGAATTTCCAATTATTTCAATGAGTGCCCTATAAAGGCTTAAAGAGGCAAACAGACAGAGCAAGTGCTTGTAATACCAACTTCAGGCAATATCAAGTAAACGATAGAAAGGGAAGGAAAAAATATATATTTTTTAATAGAGATATTTTTTTTATATACATTTAGGATGAAATCAAGTAGATTAGCAATAGAGAGTGGAAGAAGGCTGGTCCTGAGCCTGTGGCTGTTCTATAAGCAAGCATTAATGTCTTGAATTTGATGGGAATTTTGAATTTTGTGTGTGGCCATCACAGCTAATTAGGACAAAAACTCTGGGTTACACTTGATTTTTACAGTCCACTTTAGACATTGTACTAACTATAAGCAATACATGTCAAGTAATTCTCATTAATTTGCAAAAAATCTTCTAACTGTCAGAGTAGATTGTTGGGGATTGTTTAGGAAATAAGTTGACACATACTTGCAAGGTTTCTGATTGTCAGTATTTTGTATGTTGTCGACCCATTAAAATAAATTATTACACGATATTCAGCAGACAGTCTATTAATACTCTAATGACTGCTAGATGACATGTACTTGCAAAGTTACGTACTGTTAGTAGAATGTCTAAAGTGGACTGTTGAAATAATATGTTCCCAAACTCTGATTAACATGGAAAAGCATCACATCGCATGTAGTTAGGATACGATGTTAGAATAAGTAAGTAAGAATAAATTACCGGATATATTTTAGTTGTGGCCAACAATCATATCTAACATACTTTACTACCAAACACAAAACCAAATAAATAAATTAATCCAAGCCAAACAAATCCCATTCACACACTTCTATCACTATCCAATCATGAAAAGACTGAGTTTGAATGCCCTTTGCAGTGTATAATAGTAGGCTATTTAGGCTAATTGCTTAATTAGTCTACTGGATTCAGCATTGAAAATAACTCTGAAGAAAATCAAGTCACAGAAATAGACAATAAAACAAATATGAAAACATCTGTGGGAATTACTTTTGAATACAAAACTATGTAAAAATCGTTTAGCTCATTTAGAGCCTTTATGTTAGAAAGGCCATATGTGAGGGAGTGACAGTGGTCATAAACATTTATGTCTTTCACAGAAATCCAAAAGTTTGTTTAAGTTCCTTATAACTGTTGACATCTAGATGAAACGACGAAACATAACAAATAACATTAAATGTGTTGAGATGAAGTGGGGGTGGGGTGTACTTTGTGATGTGTATAATTAGTTTCAGTTTACAGTGTGTTATTTATTTTGTCATCATTAGACATGCCTGGTCTGCAGCCTGTGGGTGGAATGCGTGCATTTGTTTATCATGTTGACATAGACAGCACTTACATGCAACACAGAACACATAAAGTTCTACTCTGTTGCTCTTTATCTCTCTCCTAAATGAGCCCAGCGCTGATATTACAAACCCCTTAGCAAATGTGCAGTTGCCCCTCTGATGGCCTATAACCAGACAACTCATGGCAACCGGGAGGATTCAAGCTGAGGGAGAAGAGGGCATCTGACATATCTCTCTTTTTTCCACCAGACTGGCCAAGTAACAATAGCCATAATCTATTTGAATTAATTTAGTTAATATTTACGCCTCTTTCACAATTGCATACCTTTCCTTGAGTGCCTACAATGTCTGCTAGCAAGTAAGGTAGTATAGTATCCTCAGGTCTTGAATCCTTTAATTTATGTTAATTAAAATTGTTATTTAAAACATTAATGCCTTTTAGAATATTTGTCATGTTGCAGTTACCGACTGGCATGGTCATAACAATACAAACAGAGTGGTACTACAAATCTTTTGTCATATTGGCTGTAATTATCAAGTAACCTGAAATGCCTTGATTAAGTGGTTCAGGTGTTTTTTGAAGCTGATTTTTGTTGTAGTTGAAATCTTTGGGGTTGTAAGTCTCCAGGAGCAGGGTTGGAGACCCAGGGCTTAATCTGTCTGCCCATAGAAGGATTTATGTAAAAGAAAAAGCCAACCGGTTACAAACACACAACAGTTGATCCACAATATTGCCATAGCACAGCGATTACTAACTGACAGTGTCACAAAGATACATTGTGGAACAAATTGACTTTCCTGGTTGCCAGAACAAACATTTTTAGAGTTACATAACAGCCACAGTTAAATAATAGTCACATTTTTCAGTTAGAGGAAGGAACATGATATTTACCAGCTTTCATAATATAAACCATACAGATTCTTACTTAAATTTTTCTTACAGTACTTGCATGAGAATAAAGTGTTAAAAATAGTAAAACATTTAAAGAAATATTCATGAACCCTTCACATGTGTAGCTAGTGTCTGGATTATTGTCATTGTGGTCTGCTTGCTCATACTGCTGACTATATAAAGGTGGATAACTAAATTATGCTGAACATCATTATATTTACTTTACAATTACTCATGAGCTATTAATATAAAATTAACTTTATTACTATTTTGCAGCATGAATGTTGAATTTCTCCAAAAGCAATATCTCTGGCACACCTGTGCTGAATAAAAACTATTTTCAACTTCAGTCTCATTTTATTTGCATTTGTCATGAAACCTCTTCTTGCATGACAAAATGCTACAGCTGGGACTATTTTAAAATCATGCATACATACAGATTTGAGGACTGATGTGTGTGTGGTGAATCTCGAGCAGAACCTTTTTATGTCCGCTGAGATGACACATTCTCCCTCAGGTCTTGCTAAGTCTTGACATTAACATATCTCTTCTGAAAACTGCTCAGTCAGAAAATTAAACCTCCCTAAAGACCCAAGGCCTTGAAACATGAAGAGCAATTAAGGAACAAAAATTATCTTTTAAATGTTGTAATATCCCACAGATATAACTAGGCAAGACACTTTATCATTTAATTTCCCTACCCAACTCTGGATATCATGCAATTCTGACTGACTTCAACTGGTATGATCATTCAGAATGTTACTTTAACTTTTACTTTTACTTCCATTGACCTATTTATTTATTAATTAGATTTACAAATCAGTTATAATTAGATAAACATTAAAAATGTAATTAAAGGCATTTAAAATGTTGAGCAAGATATAATTCTAATATATAATAATCAAAGTACAATTGAGATCTTTAATTAACATTCATACTGGTGGCTTTGATATCAAAATTGTTATATAGATATCCGAAATGTAATGCAAATACACAAGTGCTTCAATGTAATCAGCCCTATATTTGAAAAATTGCATTCTAAAAATTTTTTTCTAAGAATTGTTTAAAATAATAATTCCGGTGATGTATGGTAATACATAGGTAGCATCTCGGGTTAATTGACTGTATCCTTTTTCCACTTTTTTAGGGAACAGAGTTGCAGTCAAGTAACCCGAGACGTTCCCTTTCAAAAGCTACAATCAATGCTGCGTGAAAACGCTAATGGAAACGAGAATACCAACCCCGCCACACTGTAAGTGTGTGGACCCCAAGGGTTGTATAGTGTGTGCTTACAATTATCAAAGAGGTCTAGACCTGACTTTGGGATGCTGACTCGAGGACCCGTGAGCCTGGAGAAGTATGGACATCCAGACTATAAAATCTGACAAATGTGTGGAGAGAGGACCAACCTCTTGCCAAAGCCATTGATGAAGCAAGCCCCCTAGTTGAATAAGCCCTAACCCCTAGAGGTGAAGTCTGACCACGCACCTCATAGGCTAGAAAATAGCATCCCTCACCCAATGTGACATTGTGCCCTGTATGCAGCCCTCATAGCATATAAAAAGCTGCTCCGACTTACACCACTGGCTAGTGCGGTGGACGTAAATCTGCAGAGCACGTACTGGACACAGTAAGTGAAGTGTCTCATGCTCTGGAGCAGTGAATGGCGTAGGACAGAAGGCTGCGAGAACAACTGGATGCATGATCGAGAATGGAAATTTAGGGAGATAATTCGGGTGAGGATGCAGAATAGCTTTGACCAACCCAGGGGCAAAATCTAGGCAGGATGGTGAGCCTGAAACTCCCCAATTCTCTTCAGAGAAGTAACAGGCGCTGACTCTAGTGGTTCGACAGGGGTATCAACCAGATCCTCAAGCACAATAGCTACATCCCATGAAGGACCTGTTGCCCTAGTGCAGGGTTCTTCAAATCTTACCCTGGAGGTCCGATGCACTGCACAGTTTAGCTCCAACCCTGATAAACCTCACCTATCTGTGTTTTCTAATGATCCTTAAGACACTGATTAACATGCTCAGGTGTGTTTGATTAGGGTTAGATCCAAACTCTGCAGTGGATCAGACCTCCAGGTTAAGATTTGAGGAACCCTGCCCTAGTGGATGGCCTCAACCATTTAGCTCCACAAATAAAGCGGGCGACTAAAGGGTGCTTTCCCAAAGTGGACTGGGTCCACATGATTTGCCATGCACCAACTTTGAAAACATTCCATCAGAGGTTCTTCTAGTAGAGGGAGCCATTTAGAATAGTTTCTATTACATTGGCGGGAAGACCAGCATCTCCTAATTGGTCCCCCTCAGGGGCCAGACGTGAAGGTTCCAGAGCTTGTGCTGGGAATGAAATATTGTCCCCTGTGCCTCAGACAGAAGATGCCTTCTGACTGGAATCGCCCATGGTGAGCCATCGAGGAAATATTAAATCTGAGAACCGCAATCTGTTCGGCCAACTGGGCGCAATCAGAAAAAAGAGAAACCCCTGTTGAAGAGGTCTCTTCCACCCGATCAGAAGAGGCGCCACAGCCAGACGCGAGAGCGCCACGAAAATAAATCACGAGAAAATTAAATCAGCACAACACAATAAAAATATCCCTATACTTCCACACAAATGCGGCCTATTCATTTGCTATGTATTGATGTGTGAGCTTTTCCTTAATATTACAGCATTTTATCTTTTTAAGCACGGTTAGTGTTGAAAGAGCTATAATTTATAAGAATAATAAAAAAATTTACAAATAAAACAATGTAATGAAAAAGTCGAATTATTGCAGGATCTAATGATCTATAAATATCCACATTTTAAGAAAGCAATACGGTTGATGAGAGGCTGTGCTGTATTTGTGAATAAATCACAGCTGAAGGTTTGTTCAAGGTTGGACGCAGAGAGGAGTGACTGCAACCTCGTTAGCCATGATTTCTTCACTATACATTATTGACTCTCATCAAACTCATTGCTTACTTAAAATGTGGATATTAGTTTCATTAAATGTAATTCTTCCGTTAATTATATTATATATGGACACCATATATGATATTTTCTCACACACATACATCTGCTTTTCTCTCAGCATTAGAAAATGTCTGTTTTGCATCTCTTAGTTTCAAAGCAGACTGATTTGCAACTTAGCAAGCGTTATTACAGTGTAAACTGATGGAAATATATAATCATACCTGAAACAGAAAATTAATAGATACAGCAATATTCACTTCACACGTGGGAAAATGCTGATTTTTCACACAGATTTGCGCCGCCCACACAAAATATCTCTATATGAGAAATGTTAAACAGGGAGGGGCGTGGTCTCAATTAAAGATGAAAGATGCAACATAAAGCCAGCAGGGGTCACTAATACTTTATTAAATAAATAAATAACAGACATCTAATAATACAGTGGTTCTCAACCCTGGTCCTCGCGCCCCCCGGTTCTGTTTATTTTGCATCTCTCGCTTTCTTAACGCACCTGATTTTGATAATCAGCTAATTAAGAGAGCTCCGTGCATGAGCTGTGTTCCCAATTGACACAGTGTCCGTTAAAGTTTACTTTGGAACATTCATTCACGGATTTGCGCTGTAAATAAATGAATACGATTTAAATTACGTCTCGCATACTCGCACACACTGTGCTA
This sequence comes from Enteromius thamalakanensis, assembly GCA_032357475.1. Classification (NCBI taxonomy): domain Eukaryota; kingdom Metazoa; phylum Chordata; class Actinopteri; order Cypriniformes; family Cyprinidae; genus Enteromius; species Enteromius thamalakanensis. The sequence continues at coordinate 13,420,303 of JAUCMT010000047.1, read as the reverse complement.
GATCAGCGGTTCTCAATCTTCGTCCTCTCCTCGAGTCCCCCAACTCTGCGCATTTCATATGTTTCTCTTGTCATTTGTTTCTATTCGAACGTATGTGCACGGCGAAGTGGACATCACCGAATATTCCGCCATGATTCCAGTTTAAAGTGAATTTATATGTTCCATTCAAAGTGCATTTAAGTGTGCAAGATGTAATTTAAATCACATTCACTCATTTACAGCGCAAATCCATGAATTAATGTTCCAAAGTGAAGAAAACTTTAACGGACACTGTGTAGGGTTCAATGTCGATTGGGAACACAGCCCATGCATGGAGCTCTCTTCTAATGAGCTAATTATCAGAATCAGGTGCGTTAACAAAGAGAGAGATGCAAAATACGCAGAGCAGGGTGGCGCCAGGACCAGGGTTGAGAACCACTGTCCTAAACAATGATAATAATATCTGATATATTGTAAAATGCTCTTTTAAGATAATACAAAGTGTGCGTCGGTCTATGACGACAAAATCTCTCTATATAAATATATACCCTATATATAATGAGGTTAGCATGCTCACAGATGTTTTGTTTGTTTTTTAGTGACCAGAATGACAGCACTGAATGTGATGGAATACCAGGAGACGGTAGATCCATTTGCAACCCTTTATTGCTACATTCGTAATCGTACAGGCAGGTGTCATCGGGGGCAGACATAATCAAAATGGAACAGACAAAAACAGTACCGTAAAACAGGCAGCAAGTCGGGGTATCAGGCGAGAATCACAAACAAAGTCCAGGCGGTGGGTCGAGGTAACAGGCAAACGTTCACAGATAAAGTCCAGGCACAAGTCGGGGTATCAAGCAAGAGTCGAGGTCGAAATAAACAATCCAAAGTGGTAACAGAGAGACAATCCAAGAATAATCCAAACGCTCAGAAGTGATAACGAGATCAAGACTTTGCATTGAAGCGATCTCCTGGCGTTCCTTAAATACAGGAGATAATGCCGAACAGCTGTGGCGGAAATCCCCACGGGTGTTCGTGCAAAAGAGGTCCGGGTGGGAACTAAAATTACAGTGATGGTTCCCGCTGACGGCGGTTGGACAGCGCCACAGAGGACCGCCTAGTAACAGACATTGGTGGCTGGAAGCCCAGAATACATTTGAAAGGTGTCATTCCAGTTGAGGGTTTTTCCAGAGAATTCTGGGCGTACTCAGCCCATAGTAGATACTGACTCCAATTCTCTTGATTTTCATGGCAGTAGGTTCGGAGGAATCGGATGAGATCCTGGTTTAGGCGTTCGGCTTGCCCATTGGACTGGGGGTGGTAGCCCGAGGTCAGGCTGACATTAATGTTCATGTTCTTACAGAACGCTTGCCATAGTCGGGAGGTGAATTGGGGTCCTCTGTCAGTTACAATATCCTCAGGGATGCCGTAGAAATGGAAGACTTGGTTCTTGACGACCTGAGTGGTCTCTCAGGCTGATGGGAGTTTGGGAAGTGGCATCAGACGGCAGGCTTTAGAGAATCGGTCTATTATGGTGAGTATTGTGGATGGGTGCAAGTCGGTGATGAAATCCATGGCAATGTGCGACCAAGGCCTTTCTGGGATGGGCAAAGGATTCAAGAGACCGGCTGGCTTGAGGTGACTTGTTTTACTGATATTGCAGGGTATACAGTGACGAACAAATTGAGTAACATCCGTAGATAGAGTGGACCACCAAAATCTATTATTAACCAGTTCCGTGGTGGCAACTATTCCAGGGTGACCAGCACTAGGCGTGTTGTGCACCAGGTGAAAGACTTTATCCCGAAGGGGTTTTGGGACATACACTCGGTCTGGAGGGCATTCTGGAGGTGCAGGTTCCTGTGCTTGGGCTTCAATTATCTCTGAGATGATGTCCCACCTGATTGGGGCTACAATGCAAGGTGGAGGAATTATGAATTTTGGGGGATCAGTCTCAGTATCTGCCTCGTGTTGGCGGGAGAGTGCGTCCGCCTTGCCGTTCTTTGACCCGGGCTGATACGTGATTATGAAATCAAACCGGGAGTAGAATAGGGACCACCTTGCCTGCCTGGAGTTTAACCTTTTAGCCCCCCTGATGTATGAAAGGTTTCTGTGGTCGGTTAAAACTAGGAAAGGTACTGTTGCTCCCTCGAGCCAATGAGGCCATTCTTCCAGTGCCGCTTTCATTGCCAGGAGTTCCCGGTCCCCAACCACATAGTTTTGCTCGACAGAGGTGAGTTTCCTTGAGTAAAAGGCACAGGGAAAGAGTTTGCCTAGACTGCCATGTCGTTGTGAAAGTATGGCTCCTATACCGGTACTAGAAGCGTCGACCTCCACCGTGAACTCCTTCTCAGGGTCAGGGTGATGTAGAATGGGGCTTGGAGCATTCCAGTGGAGTTGTGCCGGACCCTTGCGAGTCATGGAAGTTAATGGGGTGGCGACCTGACTAAAGTTCCGTATGAAACGCCGATAGATGTTGGCAAACCCCAAAAATCTTTGAAGATCTTTGATGGTTTTGGGGCGTGGCCAGTTCACGACTGCAGACACCTTGCCTTCCTCCATGGTAACTCCTTCATGGCGGATTACATACCCCAGGAAAGATATTCTGGTCTGGTGAAACTCGCACTTAGATAGCTTGGCGTAGAGTTGATTTTGGATTAGGCGTTGTAGCACCTGCCTGACATGACGGATGTGTTTTTGGAAGGTCTCAGAATAGATCAAGATGTCGTATTCAATTCTTCTTTGAAGATGTCGTTAATTAAGGACTGGAAAACTGCAGGACTATTGGATAGGCCAAAGAGCATGACTTGATACTCGTAGTGGCCAGTAGTGGTAGAGAAGGCCATCTTCCATTCGTCACCCTGACGAATCCGGACTAGATTATAAGCACTTCGTAGATCAAGCTTGGTAAATAGTTTTGCCTTATGAAGTTGCTCCAGAGCGGCCGGGACCAGAGGCAGAGGGTAGCGATATTTTACCGTCACTTCGTTTAAACCCCGATAATCGATGCATGGCCGAAGGGATCCGTCTTTCTTTTTAACAAAGAAAAACCCGGCTGAAGCGGGTGTAGTGGAGGGACGTATGAATCCCTTGGCTAGTTCCTCCTGGATGTATTTCTGCATGCATTTTACTGGTCTCACTTCAGCTGGGTAAATGGCTTTTAAGCGCGGTATGTGTCCCAGGAATGCACGTGGAGGTAGGTCAATGTTATGGGCAGTTTCATTAAGCACAGGAAAAGTCCCTCTCTGGAGCCGGATTACTTCAATCCATCTGACCAACGTACGCACTCATCTGGCACAAACAGAGCAGATTGATCGGATAACAAAGGGCCTGTTCTGATGCAACGTTTAACAGTTACAGACAGTTTCGCTGGGATTTGTTTTACTGACTTTCCAGTTTTCACTAACCCATCACAGCATTCATTGCATGGACTGTTCATTAAAGTCAATAACACTTCGGCTTGAGTAGTACTCAAGGCTTTGGTTGCTACACTTGTAGGTTGCTCAACGCCATGATTTAGAAGATATTCAATCACGTTGTACCCAATAATGTGCTCCTCCGCCACTCCATCATCAGTAGAGACTAATACAGGAACCTCCAATTCCAGCGGTGTAGCTTTATCTGTTCCGAGCTTGAATGTCACTTCGATCCAGCTTTCATGTGGAATGGATGGAATGGAATGGCTGTTTGGTTTACTGCTCGACCGGTGAGACTTCCTGGACCAAGGATTTCTTCGAGGTGGTGTAACGTATTGTGTGGGAGATCTTCTCTTCTCCACTTCTCATTCATTAGATAAACTTGCCAACCAGTGTCCCAGAGCGCTTGTGTTGCTACCCCATCGAAGAAACAATTCACTAAACATTTCTCTCCAATCAAATTTAACAACTGGGCATGATGTTTTGTGGATAACTGATTAGCACTGACTGACTTGATGAGCTCTCGGTAAGTCTCTTTCTCCTCAGCGGTTTTCTTCGCTTTTAACTGCTTAATACTGTCACACAAGAGCATGTTTTGTTGTTTTGACCACTTAGACGATGTTGTATCAGCTGTAACCACCATGCTACTGGCTTAATTCCCCTTTTCTGTTGTTCCTGCAATTGGTCCACGGCACTCTCTAGAAAAATGTCCACTTTGTCCACATTTAAAACAATGGTCACACTGATCACACGCTTTCTTTCTCGGTGTGGTGTGCTACGGTAAGTTGTCATTACTTTCCTTATATCTCCAATCTTCTCCTTCAGCTGCTTGACGATCTCATATAGCTCAGAGTCTTTCTTATATGTGACTGGTGGTGTTTTTAAAGCTTTTGCCTGTGTGTGCAAGGACTGTTCTTTACTGGTGGTGACACCATGAACCATTCTGTCTTGACTTTGACATAACTCTGCATGACACTCAGTGACTCTAGTCTCTTTAACGTGAGCGGTTCTCTTGAACTTCTGCTGACGCTCCCACTTATAACTCACTCAAAACGGTACCGCTGATCCCATCCTCGTCGCCAATAATTTGTAACACACTTGATGAAGTAAACAAGCGTGATCAGTTTCTGGGTTCTTTTTGGGTTTATTCCTGGTGACATCAGAACATCAGAATCCACAAGTTTTTTATGAATTTCAGTACTTTGGTGTCAAAAACACGCTGAAAAAATAACCAAAAAGGGTAGAAAAGAAGGGGATAAAGAAGAAAGCCTTTGAGAATTAATGGGAGCGTTTTTGACTTAAAAGTTACTTACTATTTTATTTAATTCATGATAGTTTCTTCAAATCTTGTGCTTACATTTTTTTTTATATGTGTATGGCGAGCAGAAGGGGGAGGAGTCAGCCCCGCTCTCACTGACAATATAACACAAGAGGGCTTTTCACACTGTGCTTAACCCCGGGTTATCTGCGTTCTAAACACCGCTTTTAACCCCGGGTAAAGACGCGTT
>JAUCMT010000047.1:13387930-13406352 GCA_032357475.1 Enteromius thamalakanensis | reverse complement strand
TTTTTTTTATTTATTTATTTTTTTGGTAGATATTGTTGTGGAATTTTCCTTGGAATACATTCTTTGACGTATATATGTATTGAAAATTACACATTAATATTCATTATATTTCCTGACCAAAAGTGTTAACCTCCTTTTCACAGATTTCACATGCATTATTGCTAAATAATGTAATTAAAAATGGTTTAAATCTTTATATCTGTGAAAATAAACATGCAACTCCCTGAATATTATGTGTGTAGCAATGAGTAGCAAAGTACCATTAAACATTGCTTGTCAAGATGAATAACACAGCGGCAGAAGAGATACAGTCTAGAGAGAATGCCCTTCATTTCTTTCTTTGAAGAATAATGTATGATGTTGTATTCATGTGTAGCTCTGTGTCCCACAAACCCTGCCCTACAATTAGAGTGAACATACACAATCCTAAGCAACACTGAATTAATTATATATGCATTTTTAAATGTATATATTCACATCATTTCTATAGATAATACATTTCTGAAAAGCAAATCCGCTGGAAGGACAAAATGTCCAATTTGACTAAAAGAGCAACAATTCTGACCTTGCAATTGATAACAGTCATGCTTGTTCAGAACAAAACTGTTGAAAAGCCTAAAGGTGTTTATTGATTCTTCTTGTATTACTCCTTATACTGAGGTCTGTCTCTGTGGAACATAAGTATGAGGGTATTGCTGGGTAATTTGGGCTCACCAATTTGTCTCCTGGCACCCACAGTGCACTACAACTGACAGATATGGCACAACGAACAAGGACTTGTTGTTATTATTGTTGTTTAATAGCATGGTGAGCTTAGATAATTTACTTTTCGGGAACACTGCTTCGAAATAAAGTAAATGGAAGTTGGAGAACTGTAGCCGCTCAGGCTCGTTTAAACTGGATCACGGCGCAGAAAAAGGCAACTTTAGAAATATGCTAAATCTCTGTCCATAAGGAATGTCTATAATAATGTCTCTGCGAATAAGGCTGCAGTTTCTTCATGGAGCATTATCATTCTTTATTTGAGCAGTCTGGATACTCTGAGCTGTGCAGTCAAGACAGATATAGTGCTTAAGTCTTTAAATGAGCAGCTGCACCACATGAAAGCACAGGTATGTTGGTTTAGATGACAGCAAATGGTATTCACGTAGTTCACTGTATTCATTTGCATTTCTTTAAAACTGTTCTTTTTACACTATTTCTGCCTTTTATAGCTGAAGTGTGTCATTTATGTGCTATTAGTGCCACAAAAGGCAAAAAAGCAAGGAAATGGCAAAAATTATCTACTCTATACTTTCTTTTTCCTCTGCTGTCTGCCTTTTGTTGGACATGCAGATATACCCGTTCTAAACTTTTTTGTTTATCTGTGTTGTATTTTCGGGTTAGTTGCGGTTTCGCTCAGCAAACAACAAACAAACAAATAATAACAATCATTTATTATTATTATTATTATTATTATTATTATTATTAAAAACACAAACAGCAACTACAACAAAAATAATGTTATTATTAAATAATAATTATATTATTTAATACATATTTTGTCCAATTATACTACTACTACTACTAATAATTATTATTATAATCATTATTATTATTATTATACGACAGAATATTTCTTAAATTATAAAATTTATTTTTAATTATACAATTATTATTATTATTATTAATAATAACAACAACAATAATAATAATAATAATAATAATAATAATAATAAAACAATTATTTTGAAATATATTTAAATTGATTGTAAAGTGTCACCATATTTAATTTCCTACTATATATATATATATATATATATATATATATATATATAGTAAACTGTATGTGTATATACATGTTTGTTGTAGTTCATGATGCTCAAACTGGATCTTTCTGCAATGCGTTACCATAAATACAGAGTCTGGTAAGAATAGGATACGATGCACGCAATGCAAATCTTATTGAAAATTGAGTTTTTTGGAGGCTGGGGTCTAGCACTGCAATGATGTTAGCCGGGATAAAATTTTCATTTTCTCTCTAGAACATGAAAGAAAAAGAAAGTCCACTGAGATTTCATTCCTCCTCTTCAAAAGGATTTTAATGATATAAATGTGACCTCTTTTTTATCCTCCACTTTACCGTTTCTTTTGCAACATAATTGATTCTTCAGTCCGAGGATTTCTCTACCATAAAGGTGTGTGCTGAAAATTATGGTCAGATTTGAAAAGCAGTGACCTTTGAAGTGCCTCGCAATAGTTGGCTCTTCATGATTTTAGCCCAGGAGTTGCACCTTCATTCTGATGATATAAGAATGGCTAGAGGACATAGGAGGGAGGGTGATCACTAGAGGCTGACAATAAGTGTGTATGTGATCCAACATGTCTGCCTGAATATGTGATTTCACTCAATTTCAAGCTTGACTGCCCCTGCACGACTCACGCGTTTCCTTAAAATATTCCCAGAAAACATTTATCTAATCCCTTTCAGTGCTTCTTGGCTCTGTACTGGGAAAAGAAAAGTATCAATTTTGCGCATGCAAGCATTGTATTTGTACTGCTAATGCTGTCAGTTAAATAAAAAAAATACCTAATTAAAATAAAAGCCTTTTTTGGAGAGGATTGGGCTTTCCGTCCCGTCAATGTTTTTTTGTTTGTTTGTTTGTTTGTTTTTGATTTTCCAGTTCACTTTTCTCACATTTAACTCTACCAGCTTTAATTTGAATAATCAAACTTCAAAGGCTTCTCGTTTTTAAACAACCCTGTGCCTATGAACTGAACGCCTGCCATTCTGCTCTGAAATGGTTTGTGCTTTATCTCAATAGACAGATGTCTTCTCATCTTCATTATGATGATTTCAACATCTTGTGGGTCTGACTAGCTCAGTGACCAGCAACAAGCTTTAGGCTGTAAAGTTGGGTGTAAAATGTATTTCCAAACCAGTTTAACTTGCTAAAAAAGGGCTACCACAAAAAAGCTGTCCTCTAAAGATAAGTAATAATAATAATAATAATAATAAAAAATCATAAAGCAGGAACAAATTGTTTGTGGGCATCCTGTCCTGAATACAGTATTTACAACTGGTATTTGGGTACGTGTCCGGGGGCAAAGTGTCTTGAAAGGGGCAGCACCACACCCAGGTGGCACCATGTAAAATAGGAAGAAAAGAAGCACAATGAAAATAGTACACTTACCCAGTTCATGAGAATGCTAATTATGATAATGTGAATAACACTATGTGACAAGCCTCAATATATAATATCTCTCTCTCTATATATATATATATAAAAGCAAAACAGTTTATTTTTATTTTGACACTTAAATGTCAGGAAACCATCAGAATCTTAACAGTAAAATGCTTTTATGCTACTATTTGACATATTTAGATGTCAACCATCATGCCAGCAAAATAGAGAGATACAGAGGCCATTTTGAGGCATTTAAACATTTAGTGTGTCACTTAAATAGATTGTATCACAGCAATAACCAATAGTTACAAATGGAGAGAAAAAGAGGCTACACTTTTAAACAATAAAACATTTTTGGGGGATGTCAAGATCCAATAATAACATGCTTGAATTCCTTTGAATCTAAAAATTATAACAACAATATTCTGTTATTTTCCAAGCCTGCTGATGAATAAAACAAAGTGTGTGAAAAGTGGATTTGTTGCAGCAAAAAAGGATGAGTTGATAATGAATAGATGAATAAACAAATAGAACACATGAATGACTTCTTATTTCAACTCCAAGGCAAAGCTGAATGTTCACAGAATATAAAAAAAATTGTGCCTTTCCTGTTAGCTCAGAGCATTTGACTGTGGGCACAATAAAGATGTTTTTTGTTGCTGTTTATTTTAAATACTGTGTTCATGTGATATGCACTTTTTCAAAATACATTATGCTCTTAGATATAGAGTTTAATTGTTTTGTCCCAGATCTGGACAGTGAACAGTGAAAGGTCAAAGCATTTTTTGTGCATTTTGTTTGGTCAGTTCTGTCTCGCTCCAGTGCACAAGTCAATACACATTGAGGTCAAGTGAATATCGAGCGTAACGCATGGAAATGTCATTTTGTTTCTGTCCTTCGGATTTCAGCATATAAATCATTTGCACAAAACAAATATGCCACCAGAGCAAACTGATGTCCTATGAAGAGAATTTCACCTCGCAACAAGATATGTTAGAGGGTTAGATTTAAACTTTGGGAAGAAGATTGTGATGTCTCTCACAAAATGGCTTTGATATTGCACCTGTACTGAGTGAAGCTTCATAGGCTGCACCTGGTACACTGATTCACCTACAAGTTGTTCTTTTGACTCGATAAAAAAAAAAAAAAAAAAAAAACTTGAAACAAGCCTTTCACGAATTCGCACTTCTTTATGAATTTAAATAAGCAAATTTGGCGTGCTGTCTGGGGGGCGAGCCGGGAGCTCGGCGTGCCCCGAGCCCTGCTGCCAGCAACCCTGGCGAGGGCAGAGCCCAGAGCGCGGCTCGGTCCTGTCCACCCCCCTTGACGGTGCGAAGAAAAAAGCGGAGAAGGGGAGGAAGGAGGGATCATGCGTAACTAGATACTGAGAGGAGGGAGATGATGGAATTTATGTCGAAGCGGATAAATGAAATTAGGAATATTTAATATAAAAGGCGAAATAGGCGAAAATACTGATAATCCTCATTGGGTACCGTCTGTGCAGATACTCAGCACGCTCTTCCTATGTTAAAACATCCCTTAAAGATGTTAAAAATATAATGGACTACCCCCTTTTCAATGTATTGCTTAATATATTATAATGTGCTGTAGGAACAGACTTGGTTTGCTAAATTAATCACAATGTAATGTCAAATCAGATTTGTTCACTGAAGAAAAGAAAAAAGAAAATTTGTTTAGTAAGTTTCTTAAAACAAAACAAATGATTATTATGTATTTATTTATTTTGTTAACTTTTTAATTAATGCAGTCAAAATAAATGGGAACGAGGTAAAAATAAATATATTAGTAAACGATTGTTGCATCATAATAATATATATATATATATATATGTTTTCAGTTTTCCTCTTGTTTGATCATGTATTTATTCTATTTCTTTTGAGCTCTCCCTTGTCGTTGTTAAATGTATATAAATGTAATGTACTGTGTTCTGTGTTTTTTGTTTAAATGTTTGTTATCACTTACCCTACGTCTCCGTTGATCTCCATGGCTCACACGCAACCCTACAATTAGTTTGTATTGTGTGCTTTGTGTATATATATATATATAAACACACATTTTTAGGAAAATATTTTATATATTAAATATATTTATATATAACAAAGTATAATAATATAAATATATACATGTAAATCTTTCTTCATTTTTGAAATGGACAAAGATGTGTTGTTATTATATGTGTATACAATTTAAAGTAGAGCCTTCACAGATTTGATTGATGTATTGCTCTTATCTGTATGATTATACTCAAGTGTAATTTAAGTTCTTATTGGCGTCATTAGAAGAAGACACCTCAAACCGCATATATGCGGGAGCCGAGCCCAGGGACTTAAAGCATATACTGTATATATATATATATATATACATAATAAATAAACACAATACCCTTGCATACTATGTAAACAAAAAAATCTTATTTTGGATGCTATTAAGTGGATATTTTTCACAAGTTCACCTTCTATGTTACATTGTAATATGGTTTTGGAACAGAGGGTGAGTAAATGCTGACAAAATTGTTTGTTTTTTGGGCCAACTCTCCCTTGAAATGAAAACGAAAGAGCCTATTGAAGACAGCCTGATTAGAACAAAGACCTGTTGCCAATTCTAGTGTCCTTTTCCTCATAACAGCTCTTCCACTGTACCATACACACAGCCGGCCCAGAAAAGCCTCATTGTACTCTCTTGCTGGGCTGGTGGGTTAATGTAATGTGAAATATGAAGTCAGACTGCGCAGACCGTGGCTAGATTTTATAAACACTAATCAGTCTAGAGATGTTTTCTCCAAGGATGTGTGTTCCATAGGCCAGCACACATTAACACCTCTTAAAAATATGCACAACCCATTTCGCCTTCATGGCAGTTGGGAAAAGGAGACGTGTCTTGCTTGTTTATGAGATAAAAACCTGACCACAAAAAAAAAACTGTGAATGGAAGGATCACACTTGTGATGTGCAAAGGAAAAAAAAAAATATCGCATTATACTTTTAGATATTGGGAGTACTGGGCTGAATTATTACCCACTATGTGTTGGTTGAATTCTTGAGGCCTTTTACTAGAAACCCTGCATAGTACTACATTTTTTTTTTTTTTTTTAGAATTTCTTTTCTACAATCCAGCCTAAACTCATAGTCCACCACCATAGTTCTTCTGTGGACGAAAAAATGTTTTTCACAGCTGGTTTTTCGTACAGTGGAAGTGAATGGTGACCAATTACAAAAAAAATTAAATAATATATATATATATATATATATATATATATATTGTATCTGAATTGCTAAAATGTTATCTTTGAGTGAGCAAAACATTGAAACATTACATTTGTTACAAGTTATATTCAAATTAATGTTTTTTTTAATTCTTAATTTCATTCAAATTACTATTCACTTTCATTGTATGGGGAAAAACCCTCTCTTTTTTATAATCTCAAAACAAAGCAAGTCAACATTAGGGTGAGTAAATAATGACACAATATTCATATTTTTAACTGTCCCTGTCTCTTTGAAATTGCTAGAGGCATTTCCAAACAGCTCTTTCTACACCGAACACAATGTTGACTGAAGGAATTTACATCAAATGACAACACAGCCCTGCTGTGGCGTATTTGAATGTAAATCTCAGAGTCTGCTCACAATTCTTTTCCGACTCGGCAGGCAGAATCTATTTAAATATAACACTCGTCAGCAGTTGTGTGGGCTTTTGTTTAAAGATCAAGTCTCCCAGACGATCACTTGAATGCACTTGTCCATTCAAATAAGACACAGGCTGATATCATTCCACTTGAATTCAGCTGACAAATCAAGACTTTATTAGTTAGCTTGAAATGTCCATGAAAGAGGCAATGAAATGATAGCTGGAGCGCTCAGCGAAGATACAAAGGATCCAAAAAGGCTTCATTTTTCTCGTTTAACTACAAAGCAGGAAGGATGGCAATTGGCAAAGAAAACTTTATGTGGGAGTGTTCATCCATCTGCCCGCACAGATGGGGAAAACTAGCGAGTGAAAACCAACATGAGCCAGCCACACAACTACAAACAGTAGGTCAGAGCAAATATCCACAGAACAGATCTGCTGATTCCGGCTACAACAGAAGGGCGGTCTGTGATACATATCAATTTTTCAACAAACCACCTCTTTTCAATCTTTATCTATTGACAAAGGGACAGGAAAGGCTGTTGTGCAGAATATCAATACGTCTGACTTTTATTGCACTTCTCAAATCGCAGTCATTTGATTGGCCTATTGCTTCGGGGAGAACAGGAAGCAGGAGCGGATGGCTGAAGATGGGTGTTTGGGAGCTGGGCTTGTCTCTCTGTGGGAAATCAATGATATTTGTTTAATTATTGGATGAACTTAATCAGTTCCACTGCTGTAATTACTAGCACTGTCTAGAAGTCATTATAAAATCATTTGTTTTTTGCCATCTCGGGCTGAAATAATGAATACAAGCAATTTTGCAGCGAATGTTTCTAAATTAAAGACGATAAATAGTAGAGGTTTTTCATGTTTAGTTTTAGGTTGCATGGCTGCAAGTCACTGTGTCCTTTAGCGATATAGATTTGACACGTTGTCAATGATTATTTTTGACAGCAGTCATTGACCGTGTCGCTTCCAGAACCCAGCTGAAGCGCCGGAATACTAGGAATAATTGAGAATGACATTGTATTAGAAGGATTAATACTACATGCAGGTTCACATCTGTATAGCTGGGTGTGCATTTACAGAGCTTCGTACAAATGAAATGTGAGCATGAGCGGGAACATTTCTATTCTTAACATTTAACTGGGGAAATTTGCGAGCAGATAACATATTAAGTTAATGATACAATTCTAACTAATTGAAGACAGATGGAATCTTCACTGAAGCAAATAATTGTTTTACTCCTTAATCACATGTCAATTAACAAGCGCAAGATTCACAGCAAACCTTGGCTGAAATAAATGTGACCTCACCCACACTGGAAATTAAAAATTATTCTGACTAAAGAGGTAATATAGGTGTAAACAAGTTTATTCATACTTTTGCCAGTTTAGGCAGATGAAGGTTGGTGCAAGACGTTGTATCATTTTGTTTATCAGTATCTTTAGGGTGAGATAAACAAGCAGGCCATTTAAAAATAAAAAAAACATATATATTTTTTTTTTTCTTGAACTCTTGTGTCCACAACAGGTCAGATCAAAGCATGAACTTTTAATCACAGTTTCAGTGCAGAAGCTACATGGATCTTGGTTTTAAACAAGCAAGTTTTAGCAGTTTATGAGACCAATATGTGGACAGAGTGTTTTAAAATAAAATCTACCGATAGTAGATAGTTCGGCTATCAAGACTAATGTAAGAGATTAAGAATTTTACTCAAACAAATTGCATGATATTCATATGCATTAATGACAAATAATCACATAAACAAGTTACAGTGTTCAATAAATGCATTGCAAAAGATGCAATTTTTAAGAGACATGTATTTTACCTTCTACGAAGTGATTACAATTTTAAAGCTGAGACTAATGCTAATGTAAACTAACAATATTTAATACCAAAATCACATGACAAAGTAAGCCTTATTTGTCCCTTAGTATCGATGAACACTACCGGCTGATTACTACCTGCTGTCTTCTAGCTTCTTGTCCTCTTTTAGATGCTTCTCCTTTAAGAGTACAAACACACAGTAGATCACCGCACTTGACCGCTCCTGATAGGACCTAAGAAATACCTGGCTCTTATCTGTGTGTTTGTAAATCACTCCTGATTTATTCATTTCTTCCATTTCCTCCAGAGCTTTACAGAACAATCAATCGCCCTGTTAGCTGGCCCTGATCGAAAGTGAGCTGATAAGTCAAATGTTCTTTGTCACTGAGCACTATATAACAGTGTTTTTTTTTAGCCTCCTATTGATTGCTGATTTTCTTTGGCTCAGCAAAGCCTTTCAATATGCCACTAGTTTATCTAAAATTTTCAGGCTACGTGTCAGGTATCCCTGAAATAAGGCCAATACGAATACTCAATACAATAAGTGCTGACTTGTTGCATTTTTACTTTTAAAGGCGCTGTGAGCAATTTTTATCGTTATTACTCCCAAGTATTAAATATTCCAATTAAATACATGTCAGATAGGTGTCCTGGGAAATCACAAATGTTTTGGAAACAAATATCTGCCACAAACTATTTTAGCCTATCAGTAATTCACTCTGTAAGTATTGTAAATCATTTTGCGCTTTTGGCTTGCTGACATGTCTGTGGTTGATTGGGATTTTTATGAGAGTATGCAATGTAAATCATTAGCTAAGATAGCATATTCTTTTACAGCACATTTAAAAGGCAAATGCAATTACGTGTTGGTTAAAGCACCCAGACTAAGACAGACATGCTATTTTCTTATTCAAAACCGTAAATGTAGGATGGGGGGGTGGGTAGACTACATGTTTTCTGAACAACGACTGACAAAGTAAGCGCTTAAAACCTATTTGAATACATTCATAATTTTTAAATCCTGTTTGGTGTCTCCAGTGGTGTGGAAATGGCACACTGCTCCTTTAAATCACGTTGATAAATCAGTTTTTTACTCACAGGATTTCTTGCACACTCTGAAGCAGTTCAATCCGATTAACTCGCTAATCAGATTAGCCAAATAAACATTAATCCCATTAATTTAGAGCATCACACTGCAGTTTAGTCATTGTCTGATGTGCTGAAATGATAATAAAGCCACAAGCTCATCAAAATCAAAGCAAGAGCTCACCGGCTCCCCCTACTGACTTCATTGAAGTAGGCAGAAAAAAGGTGGCAGGAGAGGTAAAAGCCATGTGCATGAGCAGCGGGCAAGGGATCAAGCAATTTTCTTTCTCCATCACTTGCTCTCTTTATACCCTAGTATTATTTAAAGATATCGTAGCTTTCAGAAGGTGAACACCAAAACAACTCAGTGCCGGCGAAGCATTTATCAAATAGATTGAACCAGCGACAGAACGGACCACGGCTTCATGTTTGAGGGGGTGAACGAGGAATGCCTTCATTGTATGGTATAATTTTCTTCAGCAACAACTGTTTTTGTCGACTAACGTGTCCTTGGCTTATGCTGAACATTGAGGGTTGGTAATTAAATTGAGAACAATAGTGCTCAAAAGGGTCATTTCAACAGCAGGAGCCCATTAAAATCCCACACAAAATGCAATAACATAGCGTTATGGTAAGCAGATCCATCAGCTAAGCTGTGTTTAAGTCGATGACAAAAAAGAATAGTAACTTTAAACTATGTTCAACTGCCTTTAAATGACTTTCAAGACAGCAGCCACCTCAAACAGGTTCATTTTGGACAATGATCCTCCGGTGGTCCAATATACGCAGACCGATTTCTTTTTAAACGCTCATGTTTTTCCGCAGAGTGCATGCAAATGGGGCCCTGGCTTAATTACCATTTAGCAGTCTAATAGCAAGAAACTTCTGCAACACAGCCACTGCTGGGCATTGTGCAGAGGCAAAGCCCCTGGACTGAAATATTATGTAAATTATTAATTTCCTCATAGACTAACACAGTTGTGCTATTTGGTTACCCACAGGCGTGCCGCTACATGTTAATTAATCTCACTGAGAGGGGAAAGTATCAGAAAAATCTCATTTTATTATGCAATTATGATTAACACAATATATTGATGCTCAGGTGTGTTTATATTATATTACATTATGAGGTGATTCATGAGGTGATTTATTTGACTGTAAAATAACATTGCAAAAAAGATTTTCTTTTCAAGGCAAAAAGAAAAACAAGAATTATACATTTTACAAGAAAATACTATACTAAATACTATAAATTAAATTTTTTATTTTTTAGGAAAAAAATAGTTTTTAAAATAGTTTTTAGTGTTACTTGCCATTTCTTTGCAATTGTTTGTTACATTTACTTTTTAAGTTGAATTTTAAGTAAAATGTGCATAATTTTTTTCTGGGTGTAATGACATAATGCAGATTTTCACCATAAATTGTATGGCATATAGTATGCTTTCTTCCCCTATTTTTCTTCATAAAATCAGCTGCATGTTACTTAAGTTTTAGCATATTGAAACGCTACTTCAGATTTCTAATCTTTTTGCTTTGTTTTGAAATGTAGACCAGTGGTCTATTTTCTGCTCTGTTAATTGCGTTTTAACACAGCAACATTTCATTTTTAAATGAATCATAATGTATTATTAAAACACATCAAGCAAATTGTCAAGATACAATGTCTGACACATGGCAATATTTCTATATTTGAATGAGAATAGACAGCAGCTAGACATTTTACGAGAAAAAAAAGACACAAAGGCATTTCACAAAACATCATCTTGTATGGAAGCATCATTTGAACGCTCATGCCATTCTCAGCACCTCTGTCCTGGCAGTGTGCGTGCCGTTTGCCATTTTTGCCAAAGTAAACATTTAAAAGTCGAATGTTTGTTTATCCACATTATTGATTTACATTTCCATAAATTTGGTTGAGAGAGCCTTCTGATGGCTGCATGTTTAATAGATAGGCCTGCATGCTAGTGGGAGCAGAGCGTTATCAGAATTTTCAGACTCGGGGAAAGCTTTGAAATCATGCCTAAGACTAATGAAAGAGGAGCAGGAGGAAGGAAGGAAGGAATGAGCCATGGAGAGGTGTGATCTACCTACGGAGAGATTACCATGTACCCCTGGGCTCTCATCTTACACTGTGTGGGGAGGTGTGCGGTATCATTCGTTCACATGGCATCGCGGTGAAGAAAAGGTCTCGTAGCCGAGGTGTTAAGATTTATACTCCAGCTATAAATCTGCAGGAAGGATCCCCCATACCAGATTTTTAATATCATGCCGATACCACACTCTCTGCCCATGGACAATATGTTCAACTGACTTTGACAAATCAAACACTTAAGAAATACGACAATATCCCTCGCAGTGCAGCTCTGCAGGGAGGAGGAATGGATGCACAACAGCGAGTGTGAAAATATTTCTCTGAAAAAGGTGGCACAGGATGTTGGGGAAGAAATAAACAGCCAGTTTATCCACAGGATGGATGGTGACATCATTATCTGCCCATAACAGCATCCCCAACTATTTGGATGGAAACTTTACCCACTGCACAGAATAATTGCTCACTCTGGGGTACAGTGAGGCTGCATGGCTTACAGAAAACACTACTAACAGTATGTAGAAAAAAAAAAATAATCTGCACAAATCAGATAATTCTTGATCGAATGTTAAACCAAACTGCATCTGGATTTGAAGGAAATTCCTGCTATGCCAATGTTTAAAGTAATAGAGTTGCCCCAAAATATATTAAATACATATCTATAATATATAATTTGGATTTATATTTCTAAACAGCTCAAAATCTGTATGTACTATGTACTTAAAAAAAATATATAAAATATGTCTATATTACAGTATACAGTATTTCAGAGACAGTGTTTAATAAAAAAACACTTATTTACTTATAGACTTATTTAATAAAAAAACTTAATATTTTACATAATGTATGTACAGTAATAGATGCTGACATAATATACTGTACACAAATAATATATTTTAAAAATATATTACATTTGTTTTCAGTTGATGTGGTTGTATCAAAATTATTTAAGCAATTTAAATAAAAAAAATAAAAAAAACTTTATTGGCATGATTTACTAACATTCATGAGAAATTTGCCAATGTGACAATAAACCATAAAAAATAAATAATAAAAATGTATAAAACAACATAACATAAGATACTATTTATAACCAATTAATCAATTTATATAAGATTTATATTACAGCTATTTGTTTTGACAAATTATTGTAATATTTAAATATCATTAGCAATATTATGACCATTTTTCTGTATAGTGAATTTAGTTCTATATAATTTTCTAAAATATTACGTAGAACATTTTAGAAACACAAAATCTATAATCTAATTCAGATACACATACAATTTAGATACACATAATATCTTACAACTTTAAGTACAGTGTTACATTAAATTCCATAACCATATTCGAAATGGCAAATATTACTGAAAGTAAAGTTATCCAATCATAGCGTAGCATCAATGGAGCATATAACCAACTTCTTTAAAACCACCCATGCAATGTTTTTACTCACTGTACTTGCACTTGTGAATCATTCAAAACAACATGAATGCATAAAACCGACCCTACTCCTAGAGTCATGTTTAAATGAAATCTACTCAATGCATATTCAAATGCATGTAAATGATGTAATCGAAGAAGAATCCAGCCCTTTGGTTACACCAGACCCAGTCCCAGTCCCTAATGTGACTTCAGTAACCTGACACTCGGTCTGAAGCTCAGAATGATAATGTTTTGATTGATGCACAACCCACAAACCAATTCATTACCTGAGCCCCCTCCCATTCCCCAGTCAGACCCCTCAAGTCCAGCACAGCCACTACTTATTAAACACCAGACGCTCAACTTACCTAGTTCTGGAACCCAGTGCTGTAATTGCCTTTGGTTTTTCACCTTATCTGCTCCTCCCTGGTCCTTGCGCAGCTTTCTCTTTCTCACAATGTTTCTGGCAAAGGTCTATTGATTGGTCAAGCTGTGTTTTCAGTAGTCTATTGTTGTCACCGGTTAGATTGGAGCTCCTCTCTGGCTGCCTGTCGCGGCTGCAATGAGGAGGCTGAGCAACGTGTGCACCTTGCTCTCGCTCTAACTCGGTCTCTCTCTGACTATCCGTCTCTCGCACCCTCCTCTCTCTCTCTTTTTCTCACACACACGCACATGCACGCTATCTGTGTGTGTCTCCCTCCCTCACCCAGTGACACCCCCCGTTCTCGTTCTCTTTCCTTCTCCTACCATGCCTATGCCTCTCTACCCCCTGTCTTGTTCTCTCTCTCGCTCTCATTGTATTGATCTGCTAGCCCTGGCGTTCTCCTGCAGCCTCTAGAGGGTGTTCCAATAGCCGACAGTAGCCGGTCCAGAACTAATCCCACTAGCTTCAGTTCGGCTTCGCTCTGAAAGAGCTGGAGAGAAAGGAGATTGGAGAGAGACAAAAGGATGAGACGTGGATTCACTCTCATAATAAAAAGCCTGTTAAATTTACAGTAAAAGGCGGCAGCTTTTGTTGGAACAAGTTCACTGTGAAAATACAGTGACACCATTTTAGGCATTGCAGAAAACAGGTTTTGGGGCATATTTCACAGTTCCATTACATTACAGTACATTAGCTTTAATTGATAATGATAATTGGGATGATAATATACCAGCCTGTTTATGCTAATATAATAAACTTGGTATTTATTAATATAGTTAAGTATGCCTGCATAAGAACAGTTTTGCATTTACTGAGACAAAGTGACAAAACCCCAAAAACCTGAAACTGAAAATAAACTGGTAATTTGTGTAAAATTCAAAATGCAGGTAAATGACAATAAATTTTTATATTGCACATTGTTGTACCATATTTATATTTTATAATGAGTTTAGAATGTACATGATAATATATTTTGTTGTAATGAAAAAAATTAAAACTGAAAATAAAAATTGGGACAGGCATAGAATAGATTTTTTTTTTAATCCTGTCTGAATCTGCCATGTCTGTGTTTTTCCCTCACAACCTCGTAGATCGTCTTACCGCACTTATGGTAAGAAATTAATTTATTTTGATTATTATATATTTATTATATATTATATAATAAATAAATACAATAAAGAGCCAGATCACGTAAACTGTTAAGACTGACTATTGTAATATCAGTATCAGGTAAGATTACTCACGTTCCTGAACTCGGTTACATATGTTTTAATAATCAAAATTAAACATGGGTTTACTACAAATAAAAATCATACTAGTTGAACACAGAAATGTTAGTCCCGTCTGAAATGGTACATGAAAATCACGGACGACAGGTGATAAGCTAAAATATCAAGGTGAAAGTCATCATAGCTTGCGTAGTATAGGCCCTGCTCCCAACTTTGTGAACCGATTAAAGGCTATATATATATGCATATACATTTTTTTTTTTTTAATAAATCGCATGATAAGAGTCTTATGTTAACGATAATGGCCCACCACTAATAATTAAAGTTAATATATATATATATATATATACATATATATATATATGAGCCTGGTGTGGATGTTACATTTTATATATATATATATATATATATATTAGGGATACAAATATAATTATATATTTATAAACGATTATAAATAAGGTTTTTAATCTAGATTAACATCTCGTAAGGTAGTTCTAGTTCAGTCTGCCTTTTAATGGTGTACATTTCAGTCACTATTTCATATTCAACAGAACAGACAACAGAACCATTAAAAATATCAGAAAAAACAGTTATATTGAGAAAAGGGGGCATTGAATAACATTATGTGACCACAGAGAAGCACGATAACATGACACACTGACGTAATGAATATGCAAATTGATATTGAACTCCCTGTTTCAAAGTTTACAGATAGATGGCTAATGTGTGTGCCATTTATATGTTCAGTGTTCATGTAAACTGTTTAATAAACACTTCTGCCACTTTTTTTGAGCCTCTTAATTAGTTTTGTTTTTTATGTAAATGATTAAAAAAAAATACTGTACCGTCCCATTCATACCGAGGTATTATCGTACCGTGAAATTTAGATTCCGTTACATCTCTACTACATACACTTTGGGTGGCCACTGTACATTATAAAAGTAACCCAAAAACATGCAACCCATGCATAGCTCTGTAATTTTTTCCGCGAAAGCATTTTCAAAATACCCAAACCGTGTGAAAAAACCATGACGCTGGCAAACATTGATTCACTGTACCCTTATCACAAAGATAACATTCCGTGCTGTGAAGACACCAAGAAGCTAGGGTCACACCTTATCAAACGATTAATTTGTGTTAAAAAAATCTAACATGTGTTAACGCATTAATGTTGATAGCCCTAATAAGAATCAATGACAACAAACTAATAGTGTCTAACACAGTTGCCAAGTTCAACACAGAGCACCATCTTTTCAAGTCCAACTGAAATAGCACTTTGTCCCTCTGGAGCATCTAAGGAAGTGAGAAAAAGGAAGAGAGGTGAGAGGGGAAGACAAAGAAAGCCAAAAATGATTTTAGTCTGGGCTCTGGAAGAGCGAATCTTAAATCTTCCACAAGGAGCAGTCTAAGAAAGAGAGAAATTTGATATGAAAGAGACATGTTTTGAGGCTGGAACAGCACTGATGGGCCGTGCGCTGCGGGCCAAGCCTTTATTTGTGTTCTGAGGCAGAGACCGCAAGCGAGCGATCCAGTGAGCCACACCCCCGAGAGAGTGAACTCCGGCAGGCATAAACATGCATGCACACGCAAACACCGTGGATGGTCTGCATCACTGAGCACTAAATAGATGAGAGCCCACATTTATAAGAGCAGGGCCACTCCACCCAACTCCACTCATTGAGAAAGGGGGGAAGAAAAGAGAGATAAAAGAAAATGAACATGCCAGGATTCTGCCACTAAACCACACTGAGTGAAACAAATGAGAGACGAGGCTTTAACAGAGGAAATGAGCATAATATGAATGCAAACGTCACATGCCCATATTCTTCTGATACTCTCATACTTTTGTGCGCTATTTTATCAAATAACCCTAACAATCCTAAAGTTCCTAAAACCTAACAAAAAATCTGATTTTAACTTGCTTCGGATCAAATATACACAAAGTGGCACTTATATTTTGATGCCATTTATCTATTTAGAAAAAAAAATAAAAACACAAAATAAAACAAGGCATTTACAAACAATAAAGAGCATAATACATCTATTTTAGTTCATCTCACACCACAAGAAGTCCCACGTATAAATAAAAAAGGCAGTTACCATTTGGAAAGTATTTAAAAGCTATTTGGGCACAAAGTCTTTTTGTGCAAATCTAGTGATATTAAATATAATGAGCTTGTTGTTTATCACTATAATTATTTATTGATGTGTGTTATCAAGTTATATCAGTTCTATTTAGTTCTCACACTTTAAAAAGTAAGGTTCTTGGCAACTATGGTCCCATGAAGAACTTTTAACATGCATGGTAGACTTAAAAGGTTCTTGACAGTGAAACAAGTAATACTAGATTGATCAAATGTTCTTTATATTAAAGATGGTCACATACCAGACACGCAGAGTTTAAGACTGCAGTCAAAACTGTTTATCTAAATGATCACATGCTAAAGTTCACTTCAAGAATGAACAAAGTTGCATTGACGAGTTTGAAGTATGGCGTTTTATGAAAAAAGTGTGATCCATAATGCTAACTTTGTAAGACAAGCAAGCTGAAAGATACTCAACACACAATCTTCCAACCTGAACAATGAGTTACGTCATATTTATCTATTAAAAGTTAAGTAAAGTTAAGATTAATTTAATTTGATTTTCACAAAACAATCTCATCTGGAAGCTGATAATTCCATGGATGTTAAAGGTTCTTTACAAAACAATGACCAAAAAAAGGATGCTTAGATTAAATAACGTTTGTGCAGTTAGTTAAATGCTTTCTTTAAACAGTTGCTTTTATTGCTGCTATTTCTGAACATAACTATATCCATTTTTAACCACATTAAATTAGCTTGCAGCTTGGAAAGCAGTTTGCTAGCATCTTACTAAATGCAGTTTGTGCACAGGTACCAGTTTGCAGCATTGTTATTTATATCTGATCCCTTAAGCCCTTTCACAGGATGAGGCCTGCCACTATGGCAACCCTCAGAAACCACAAAACTGTCGTCACAGGCAACCCAGCTGGGCGATTGGGCACTAATAGCAATGGTGGAGGGAGTGATCTGTTGCCAAAGCCACTCTTAGGTTTGGCTGTGCATCCCTCTCCCAAGAGAGGCACGATCACCATGGGCATATCCTAATGGACTGAACACACTTCTCTACTCAATGTGTGTGTGTACTTGATATACTGTACCAGCCAACAATTTACTGATAGTAGGGACTTATATGCTATATAAATATAGTAAATTGTGGTCCAAACAACAACTAGTTACTAGATTTGCCGGTTTAAGGTTCTCAAATTCTCATAAATTAGAATGAATCTAATCCGATTTCAGATTTGTGTTTAAGGTACATGAATCCTAAACTTTTAATTAGGGTCGTCATGATTCTTCGATTCAATTCAGGTAGGTATATATATATATATATATATATATATATATATATATATATATACACACACTATATTACCAAAAGTATTCGCTCACCTGCCTTTACTCATTCTATGAACTGAAGTGCCATCCCATTCCTAACTC
>JAUCMT010000047.1:13367962-13383725 GCA_032357475.1 Enteromius thamalakanensis | reverse complement strand
ACGTACCATTCTGAGGGTTGTTACATGTGTGTAGTTACAGACATATTACAGCTCTAGATACTATGTAGCAATCTTTATGTACACTGTGGTTACATACTAGATACACATCTAGTTACTATGTCTAGTTACTATGTACACAGGTATTAGGGACACTTAATATAAAGTGGGACCGAATCATACGAAGCAAGTCCTAACTTTTGATCTGTTGCTACTCTAATGATCAGTTTTAAATAGTTTTTTACCAGCTCATTGGAAATACATGCTTCTTCATACATTTCTGCAAAACTAAAAAAACGTAACTACTGTATACATATGAATCGCTGCAAGTTTCTAGGTGAAATAAACACTAGATGCAGTAGAACTCCCAGATCTTTTATTTCTTTTAATAGGTTTTTTAATTACTTTTGCATTTGTTAACACTATCTGGTAGGTTTGGGTTTGGTGTAGGGGATATTTCCAACATGATAAAGCAGTAATCTTTAGCGACACGATATTTGAATGCTGAACGGCCACAAAACATAGCTCAAGCAGCATTATAAAAGCACTGCAATATATACCTGTACCAGCCTAATACAAATGTACCATGGCTACGTGTTAAAGGTGTGTTTTAGCACCACTCTCTGGACATTTCACTTTGAAACTGCGGCGAAACGTGCAGTAAGGTACATAATTATGGGGTTGCAGAAATGTATGTATAGAGGGACGTATTTCCATTGAACCTGGGTTGATTTTTACATAGTTTAACTGGAAAATTTGGCAAAATACTCAAGTCATGGAAATGATAACATAACGTATACTTCAAGAGTTCAAATTTTAGAAGAAAAAAATGTGGAGTACTGTAAATATTTAAGAAATCATATTATGTGTTGCAAAGTAAAAGATGTGTTGCATATAACTTGTGATTTCTGTATTTTTATGACTTTCACCGATCCTGTTCACCATCTGCGTATGGAAAAGAAGCAATTGAACATTTTGTTAAACGTCCTCTTTTGTGTTTCACCGAAGACAGAAAACGTTTAAGGGTGAGTAGATAATTACAGATTTCCAGGTTTTACCTTCAAAAGAAAATATTTCTTGGGTTTTTATGTTCTATCATCTTGATTCCAAACCTGTAATTTCATCAGTTTAACAATAACCCCCCTGGCAGCTCTCTGACCTTCACCAAAAGGGTATTAAGAAGTTCTATCAAAGAATAATCTGGTATTGCCAGTGCAGGTCCACACTTTCATTAAAATCAATGACTTTCATTCACTTAAGAAAAGTTACTTTGTTCCAGAGATATCCTGTAAATGAATTCAATTCTGCCATTGCATTAAAAAAACATCTCTGGAGAGCCAAGGCATGTCTGTATGTATAGGTTACGTGTGTGGCCGCATGCAACATTTATATTGATGGGCCCTCAGGTCACAAGACCTGGAACAATGTTCCCGGTTGTCCTTCCCTCTGTCGACGGCCCCGCTCGGCCGTTTCCCACAGCTACGAATCGCTTTAGTGCAAAGCATTTATTTCTTGTATTCTCCGCTGACAAAAAAGCCAAACCCATCTTCACGCATCATTAAATTTCATTACCATTTTCGAATTGCCTCCCGACTGCATGTTACCTCTGTCTCGCTTTAATCGCACAAACGCGCAATCAATCCCTGCCTGTCCTGCCGCGCCGACTGTTTATCTTGTCATTCGCTGCCCGTGATGGAGGAGGTTCCCCGGGGACCGCTGAATAGCACTGATAACACAAATGACCATATTTAGATGCCTTCAAACAGGTAGGGTTGACGTGTGTGTGCACATGTGCGTCTTTAAACATTTTTCATCATGTTTAAGAATCTCTCGCCCAGGCGAGGATGTGAGGGTTACGGAGAACTGAGGCCTAGTAGTTTCGAGTAGTTTGATATGATAAATAGCAGTGAGACATTGCATGATGCATCTCATGAATGTTGCTGTTATGTAGAAGGGTTGAAGAACAGATAAAAGAAAAGTACAGAAGACGCAAGTCTCTCATAAGTGATGATTATCTCACAAAATAAATAATGGATGGGGAATAATTTATGCCAAATATTGTTTAAACACATAATACACAGTTGAATAAAAAAACTAATGTTAGTGGTGACACTGAAACTTTTCTTAATATGTGAATTGTTTTGGATTGAGATTTTGCAAACCTCACCCTTGGGGTTAATGATGAAGCATTATATAATATAATGTTGTAGGGTCATTTATTGTATTTTTTTGTGTCTGTTTGA
The DNA here is from genome assembly GCA_032357475.1 of Enteromius thamalakanensis. NCBI lineage: Eukaryota > Metazoa > Chordata > Actinopteri > Cypriniformes > Cyprinidae > Enteromius > Enteromius thamalakanensis. The sequence goes on along the minus strand of JAUCMT010000047.1, from coordinate 13,381,485 downwards.
TTATGAAGAGATGATATTTTAGCTTTCTTTAGATATGAATTGTATTACATTTTGACTTTACAAACATGGAATATCGCTTATTGGTAATATTTAAAAGTACTCTTTATTGGATATTCTAGTCCTTGTTAGTCATGATGTATGAGTTGTAGGGGTGTAACGATAAACGTATTCGTATAAAACCGTTCGCTACGAGGCTTCTGGTTTGGTGCGCATTTCAAACGAACGATTCAGAGAAAAAAAGGGAATAAAGTGTGTAAAATATGTTTTTAGTGCTACGCTCTGACGCAAACGACGGGACAGGCAACTCGCTGTCTGCCCCTTCTACCCCCAAACAGACGAAAACTAGAAGCACGCACATTACAAACTATCCCCGTGGCATTCAGGTAGCCATTTCCCTTTGCCAATTTTACAGTAGCCAAATAAGTTGAATGGAATAATAAATACAGGTATTGACATTTGTCTAAAGATGTGTACATCCCTTAATAAAAATAATAAAATAATAAAAGTACATCTCTTGCCCTTTGAAGCCAAGACCAATTCCAGCTGCATTTCAACCCAGCATCCAGCTGTATTACCAGAGCTGCAATGTTCTGCCCTAATACACTAAAATAATGTTTGTATTAGCGTTAACAATACTTTAGCATTAAATGTAACTTAAGGGTACGTCTAAAAACGAGTGAAAAACGCGAGGCGCGTTGCTTCTTCCACCAATTTCAAAGCACTTAGGTGCTCGCTGTTACAAGGCAAGCATGAAGGCGCTGTCAGTAAAAAAAACATTTCTGCTTTGGATTTTAAACTGCCCGGCTCTTTTGAAAATAAAGTTGTGAATGTGAACATGTATGTGAACGGCCCCTAAGCCTTTGGTGACACATAAAAAACACAAAATTAAATTGTGGATCTCTCCCCTGGACAAACTCAATATTGTTGAGTTAAATCAAGCTGCAAAAACTGAAATACAAGATATAGTTGTAGTTGCAGGTTTATAGTATTTCACAGTAATTATATTTTATGCTCATATGTTCCATATGACCTGCATACAGTATGTGACTATTATGTAGAATCAAGGTAATGTTTTAAAAGTAGAGTAATCATATCCGTTTTCATTCATTAGTCTATACATTTAAACATCTTCATTTTGTATCAAATGATGATTTTGGTAACAGAATTCTATAAAAATAATTTGCATTCCGATTCTGAATTCATTTTTATCTCTTATTCAGTGCTTTTTTTCTCCATTTCACTCAATTTGTTACCACTGTTCTTCAGCCACAACAATGTGTGCGCAGCTACAAGTGACGTGACTGACATCTTCAAAAATGTTGTCTACAGATTAAAATACCTTTGTATTACCATATCTGTGCCATGTTAATTGCACAATACTTTTTGAAAGGTCAGTATTGGCAACCTGATCTCACGGCAATTCGTACATATTTTAGGTGGCTAATTCGTAAGAATTTGTACGACCTCACTCGTACGAATACATACGATTTATTCTAAATCGTACGTATTTTACGAGATGCCAATTCGTATGAATTTGTACGAATTACCTAAAAATAACCCCGCCCCTAAACCTACCCATCATGTGGTTTTAGACAAATCGTACGAAATCTTACGAGTGAGGTCGTACGAATTAGTATGAATTGGCACAAATTTGGCACCTCGTACGAATATGTACGAATTGCTCGTGAGATAGCGTTGTCAGAGCTCACCTCTTACACATTTTGAATAGTGACCCAACAATTTAGAGCCACTGCAGTAAGTCTTGTCAATGAGGCTATTTTGATTTCCAATACATCAAGAAACAAAGCAAAATCATTATTTATTCATTCAGTCTCACTGATTTTAGCTGAAAGCCATGTTTCCCTCAAAGCTTAGTCTGCTTACCATTTGTACGATTTACAGTGGCACAGTAGGCACTTGCACAGTCACCATAGAGATATATCTGGTATCATAGCAATTCTTTAGCAGCCATCTTTGATCTACTACTCCAAATTGCCATGGTACAGTGGCCTGATCTTCTCATTCTAATTCTATGCACTTCTCTATGAAAGCGCAGTGTTTAGTCAAGCACTTACTGAATATATTGCGAACCATATGAAGTGAAACGAAAACATTTTAGTTATAGCATCACTTGCATGCCAGAGAACTTTCTTTTAATCTAATCATAATTAGCATTTTTTATTGACAGAATATTAATACCCTAAGAGAACAGCAGATGTTCAAATGCTACATATAAACAGCCTCCATCTGGGGTGCTGCTAAAATAAATGTAAGTGCTTTTCTTTAGGATAAAGATCCCTTGGGCTGCTCTAAGCATGTCAAGGGTTAGCAAAAGTACTGTGTAAATGCAATTAATCATGCATAAGCGTTAAGGACACAATCACTCCCACTCACGTAACATGTAGCTAAGCTCTTCACACTGCAAAGATGCTTGACAAACTGTTGGTTGGATGCTAGAAACAGCCATTGTGTGATTTAATATTAATGAATTTATTTCAAAAGAACTAGATAGCTACAATGCTACAAGAGGAAAACTGTTACTGTTATACTGTTAAACTGTTATATCTCAAAAGTTTAGATTTTTTTTTTGGACAATGTAAACTAATGATTTTAATGGTTTTCATAAACAAGTGCTCATAAAAACTGTCCTAAAGAGAGTCATTTGTTTTGTAAGCTGTGTATTGGCTACTAGTCATATGCATAGGGCAAAACAACAAAGCTTTCTATATTCCCACATGAAGAATGGATTTAAAGTCCCAAATGTTCATGCATTTTAATGACATGAAATTACATGTCTGAACATTTTGGAATCTTCTTCCAATTTTCAAAGCCTATACTACAGAAGTAATGTCCACTCCAACAGGATAAAGCCTGTTCTGAACAGTCTCTCATGTAATGGTCAAATCCAGGCTCACAGGTAAAGTTAGAGTACAGCTACATTTTTATAAAACAATTGCAGTTTCTAACTGAAATGAGAACTAGGGGCCATAAAATATATTAATATTAATAATAATATTTGAGCAAATTCTGATTACAGAGCAAGGCAGATTACCTGTAATAAAAAAATCTAGACTTATTTTCATGAACTTCCTTGGACAGTGGTTGCATAATTTCTGGTGTAATAAACTTGCTCGGTAGCTCACCTGGTACACTGCTGCTCTCTGTTGTGCAGAGTACTTTGGTACAAGTTATGTAATACTTGGTGCATGATAAAACTGCTTGTAGACGTGTAGAAGCAAGCTATGTTTCATCTCACACTTGCTTTAGTGACGTCTATTGGTTAGGTTTGGTGTATATTGTTTAATGCAACACATACATTTTATTTCTGCAGCGAAATGTACAACAAACATAATAAAATGTACAACATAATAAATTGTACATTCATCTGTTTTGGATCACATGGTTAGGCCCACACAATGGATATTTTACTTTGAAATTGCGAAACATGCAAAAAGCAATGTATTTGATGTTGCTGAAATGTCACCACAGTTACGTTTTTCTAGTGAGCCTGCATTGCAATTGTCAGGGATTCATTTAATAGTAGTACTTTACTATACATTTTCACATCACAGGCAAAAGAATTTAAGCGAAAACTATTTAATACAATTGCTTTTACTAATAATACCCATTTTCTATTGGACTGGGAGGACACTATGAACTAGCATGCGTTAAATTACAGCCATTGCACATTTACTCAAAAATAGTTTGCATAGGTGGAATATCAACATGAAATGTGAAATGTTAAAAAAAGAAAACCTTCCTCTTCCCTTTGTAATCTCTTTCTTTCTACAATGTTGCTTTTTAGTGTTGACACTCATTTCCAAGCAACCCACAGTCATTGAGAGCATCGCATTTATTGGCAGCAGGTGGGGAAGGGTGGGTGTTTGTCCTTGTTGAAGTCCTTGTGTGGCCTTGCTTAGAGACAGTAGACTCTGAGTAAGCACCCCTTCAACAGCGAGTCTCCTGCCCTCCACATAATCCAAATCACCTTGGACAATAAGAATGAGTGCGATTAATATTAAGTATGTTGTTGTTGTTCCAACTCCAGCATGGATGAAGTTATTTGTTACTATCCCTTGCTGTCCAATTTGTCGTGCAGTGCCACTCATGCACACAAAAAAATATGTATTTCTGGTTATCGTTTGGTTGCTTTTTTCTCTCCACAGTGTTAAAAAAGAGCACTGCACCAGACTACATTTTGGTAGAAATCAGCCTGTGAATAGCCTGCTTGTAGTTGTCTGCGAGTGTTACATTTTTTAAATATCTGAATATAAAAATTCTTTTTTAAAAACATGCACATATTCAGATCACAAACTGAGCTTAAACAAACAATCCAGTAAGCTTTAAACATATCCTGAAGGCCCACACAGCAGTGCAAAATAAAGTCAAACACATCAAGATGTGTTTAAATAAAGCAGATTTTAACCTATATGCTTGCCGCCAAACTATATACTGAATCTAATCTGTGAATCCTGCAGCAATTCTTGGGAAAATGCATGATCTCAACAAGCCCCGTTTCAGAGAAGAGCTTTAAATTAGCCAATGTCATGCTGACTGAAGGTACAGGCAGACCATGATCAATACACTTTTCTCATTGTTTCACATGCGGTTCTGCCAATGCCAATAATCCAATTACAGGCTGCAGTCACAGATACACTTTGACAAAGGAAAATAGCCAGAGAGAAACTGAGTGGGAGAGAGTGTCACACTAACTTAACTCGCATATGGGCTTTGACAGAGTCCGATTAATTAACACCTCGGTTTCATCACAGGTCTGGTAATGTGGAATCGATACGTTCTTCCGAACTTAAACTGAAAATGTCTTTAAAGATTGTACAATGGCTGAATGACTGTTTCTTTAAAGAAAACATGCAAAATGCCTATGCAGCATCTTTAAAGTCCCAGGGAAATTCATGTCTTGACGGGGCAAGAATTCTAATCCTTTATAAGTCAACAGAGTTGATAAAAATCTGTGATTCAGTGTTTTGTGAGAGAGTGCTGTATGGATGCCAGCGACCAATCATCTACTCCAATCAGAAAGCAGCTTGAGCAAAGATGCTATTACATTTAAAAGACACAAAGGAGGATAGAATTAAAAAAACATTCATAAAAAAATCAATTACTCTCTCTAGCCATGCCAGGTTGGGACTGATCTGATTTAAGGAGTTCTAAAATACAATTAACGCAATCAATTAACATTCCTATTCCACTCAATGACACTTGTTATTATTTAGCTGTGATATTTAAGGCAGGCTTGAAAGGAAAGGAAAATAATTTCATTGGTAAAACATACTATCTAATATTTTAAATAGCTGTCAATGGAGAAAGATGTCCTTGATGAATGATGAATGACTCATTACAGCAACTTATTATTAACTAATTGAATTACTTCCACCTGATGTTCAAGAGCATCGAGGTTTAGCAGTAGATGATTTCTAGTAGATGATTTCTAGCAGTTATATTAAGTTTGAATATAATTTATCCGTATATTGTGAGAAATTTCTTCAGGCGTGCATGCATGCAGTTATATTATCAAGAGTCTGTAACTTGTTTGGATGAAAATCCAGACATAAGCTGCAGTGTTACAACATAAGAGTTAAATTAACCAATCACCAATTACTCAGATTAAATCTTTTGAGAGTTATTTCATGTGTGTGTATATGTAATTTGTATAATACATTAAAATGAGTATTAATTTTCATTCATCTATCCAAGAAACTGGATCCATCAGTATAAACTGTCATACTCCTGTAATCAGTGATTAATGACTATTGCAATGCTTTATGAAAATAAATGATTCAAGTACGTGCCAAAACATTTTTAATATTGCAGGAAAGTCCATTTTTTTAAATATTTTTTTTCAAAAAGTTAAAAATGTTTTGATTACTACACACAAAATGAAATATTTCAATCCTTCATTTGTTTCAATTTTGATGAATTAAAGACAAAAAAAAATCCCAAAATTAGAATATTTAATTTGACCAATAAAAAAAGGAACTTAAACACATGTTGACCTTCTGAAAAATTTGTTAATGTACTGTATTATGTCCTCAGTACTTCCTCCTTTTGCACTACATTACATTACAGCATCAAATTGGCACGGCATGGAGGCGATCGGCCTTTGACACAATTGAGGTGTCATGGTAGCCGAAGTTGCTCGTCTGCATTTCGGGGTCTTTGTTCCCTCATCTTCCTCTTGACAAAACCCCACAGATTTTCAATGGGGTTTAAGTCGGCCCCAAGATGGCCAATCAAGTACAGTTATTCCATGGCTATTAAACCAGGTACTGGTAGTTTTGGCTTTGTGGGCAGGTGCCAAATCCTGCTGGAAAATAAAATCATCATCTTCAAAAAGCTTGTCGGCAGCAAGAAAGCATGAAGTGCTTTAAAATTTCCTGGTAGACAGATGCCTTGACTGTAGACTTGATACAAGGCAATGGACCCACACCAGCAGATGACATGGCAGCCCAAACCATCACTAACTGTGGAAACTTCACACTGTACTTTTTGACTTTTGTGCCTCTCCGGTCTTCCTCCAGACTCTGGGACCTTGATCGTTATAAATGCATTGCAATATTGCAAAACTTAAATGATTTATTAGCAAATAACTGCCAGGAATAGCTCCTTTGGTAAATAAACTCCAAATAAATGGTTCAGCTCCTTTTTTACAAACAATAAGTTAACCAAATTTTATGTTGTGCAATGACTGGTTGTGTATTTCATGTAAACTTTAAGCAGTGCAACAATCAGATCATGGCAGAATGCATACATTTTGATTTGGCATTTTTATGTACACTTTTACTTATGCTGCTTGCAGTGCCATTCAGACTCATCATATACAGTACAGTATGCTTCATGTAATTTAAAACCCCATGAGAGTCAAACTGTCTGTGAAGTCCCCTACTCAGGGCACTGTCGAACAGTGGAACACAGACATAAAATATGTAAGAAAGTACAGGTGTGTAGTCTCACTCCTACAAATCTAACTTCCTGCAGATTTTAGTATCAACCCTGCACTACACACATGCCTACATGTATAATTTTCATGTGAACCCACGGGCTTTGATTAGCAGCTTCAGGTGTATTTGATTAGAGCTGGAATTAAACTCTGCAGGATGGTCGAGCTCCAGCAGCAGGATTTTGGCATGGCTGGTATAGTTGGACACTCACTAAAGCACTACCTTCAACACAATGGTCTTCACAGAACATGCAAAGAGATTCTTTACCAATTAATATGATAGTGATTGTCACGCAGATGTTTGAACAGTAAGAAATAACTTTTTTAGCAAGGATTTATTTCATCAAAGAATTCTAAAAAAAAATAATATACAGTATATATTCTCTGTTAAAAAAGAAAACTATATTACTGGTTAACATCAACGACTCTGAACACTGGAATAATTGCTGCTAAATTGTAATTGTAAATTAACTGTAAAAATCTTTCTGAATGTCGCTGTCTTTATCATACTACTTTATATTTCCATTTTAATCACTGAAAAATCGTGCATGACTTATATTCTTATTTAAGGCTTATTTGTGTATATTGCCTCACATTTCATGCAAAATCTTTTATAAATCTCAGGGTTTTATTATGGCAACAGAAGTTGCAATACTATATTTATAAAGCACATGTAAAAAACAACCAAAGTACACAGGGTGAACAATACTGGCCCGAGGATCCCTGTGGAACTCCACAATTAAGAGGTATACTAGAGGAGGTCTGATGACCAATACGAACACTAAAACATCAGATAGGAATGGGATCACTGTATAGGGTGACCATACATGCCATTTTTCCTGGACACACCATGTAGGATTTCTATAAGGATATTGGTTTTGGCTTTGTTTGAGTTTGCAGATCGATCAGTATGACATTGGTTCCTTATGTTATTGAAGCACTCTCAAGGTAAAAATCAAAGCAATATTGAAATTCTGGTCAACCAAATCAAAACTTGCCCTCGGATCAAATAAAACTAATTTCACAGACTTCTCAGAATCAGAAGTTCAACATTGCTTATACCTACAAAGTATTTAATTGGCAGGCTGCTTTTTGTTGTTTTCTTGGACACATTTTTAAAGCCTAATTAGAGAACTATTTCTTCAGGTTTGCCTTGCTTTAACATTGTGGTCAACAGCATTCCTGGAAAAAAAAAACCTTGCTGAGTAGGAGAGTTTTGCACAAAGAGGCGATCAGGTAAATGAGCTACAGGCTGGCAGTGTGGGTGCTTCTACTCAACAGACGGAACATTTGATTGAGAGGCTCTAATTATTCAAAGAGAAAGGCAATGTGCACAGCCCAGGTAATATTATCCGTTCCATAAAACCACCCATACTGCTGTACAAAGTGTCCTCAAGATCATGAAATCACACTGTTGTTTATACATATCTGTTGTCTTCCAGAGGCCATTTGTGAATGCTGCATTGGTCTTACGTCACAGAGTGCCATTCAGACTTCAAATCTCTTCTGTTCTGCACCAAATTACTGTGCACACTGTACTTCATTCCAGAAACACTCACTGAAAAAGGGTAGTCTTTTGGTCAAAGAACATGATTCATGTAGAGTCTACATGTAAAGGATGTATAGATTGCAGCTGGCTAATTGTCCTTTATACTATATATTTTACATGAATATTATACATAGAAATATTTCATAACATAAAGTGTACAATTAACCTAAGACGCCCAGATTCAGGAACCTGCTGTATTGTTCTTATTGCAGTCAATCTCTTTGACCCACAACTCCAAAATTACTACTCACTGCATACTTATTATTGTGCAAGTGGATTGTAAATGTATCAAAATACCAGTGCTGATTCATTTGCTTTTGTATAGTACATTATTCTCTTGAATTGGAAAAGGCATTCAGGTATATATTTATAAAAAAATGGTTTGGGAGAACATGGAAAGTAACATATTGATTGTTCAGTCTACTGGTAATTTCATGGCATTAAATTTTCAATTCAAACATTCAGAGGTTTTGATGTACAGGCTTTATTCATATTATCAGGTTATGGTTAGAGGAAATTAGACAAGCTGATAAACTACAGATTTTAATCATTTTTAAACTGCAAAGAGACACCTTTTAAATTTAAAATACATTAGTAATGAAATGTAATTTAAAATCCTTACAAACTTGGCAAATAAAGAGGAGAAAAACTTAGACTAGAGCTGTAGACATATCAGTTATTCATAAAGAAACTTTTTTTTAGTATTTTTAAATATGGTATTTGTATCGATCCCACATTTACTGTAGCTTCACATACCTGATATGAGTATAGTGGATGCATCATGCATTAAGTTATTACCATGCATTACAATTATCCCTGCACCCAATTATTCTGAGGAAAACCATTGTTCACTGATGCCAGTTAATTTATTTGAGTGTTCCTCACAGCAATCTCCTAAAAGCATTTTTTTCTTATTAAGCTACTTTTTAAACCATGTCTCAACAATATGACTGAATACAGAAATAATAGACAGATAGAGATAACAGAATGCACTTCTCACCTGAATTATAAACTAGTACTCTTTTTGTATCTCCACTGTTGCTTGCCATTTATAGAAAAAGCAAAAACCTTTGTCTGATGTAACATCTTCCCTAAGGCTGACCAGCTGCCAAGCTTTTCTCTGCTCTGGATATTCTTCATACTTTTTTTGACGATCACCAGTAGGTGTTTTCTTACGGTTTAAACATGAACATAAATCTGTTCAGTTCAACAGAAAATATGATCTGCATTAGTAGCTTAGTCTCTTTAATAGTTGAAAATATAATTCTTTAGGGTCTTAATGGAAAGTTTGCAATATAGTTTGTTTTAAAATTTCTCAAAGATAGTTTTTACCCTGTCAAAAACAGCTCTTTTGAAATCACTCTGTTCTGTGTACTTCTCCTTTAAATTTTCATGAGCTCCACTGACCCTGCCCCTCTTTTGCTGTAAGGGGATCTTTTTTAGTTTTGAAACTTGCTAATTAGCACATTATTAGAAAAGGCGATTTGTGTGGATCTTTATCATTGTAGGGTGGTTGTACAAACACTCCCAACACACATTTCAGTCCAAACAGCTTGTTAAAGTTCATGTGGCACCAGATGACCCCTTTAAGCAAATTTTACCCTCCCATAGACACCAAGGATACTTACAGAATCAAGGTCCCGAAACGTAGTAGGGACATTGTTAAAATAATTCATGTGACAACCATCAACCATCATTTTACTAACACACGTGAATCTCAATGTAAACAACATACCCAGGAACATGTTGCATACATTGTTTATGTATGTGATACTCTCCGAAATGCCACCAAGGTGACACGGAGGACAATAATTGATGTCACACAAAAACTGATGTCATCAAAAATATCTTAATTTGTTTCAAAGATGAACGGATGTCGTACAAGGGTAAGTAATTAATGACAATTTTGATTTTTGGGTGAACTATCACTTTGACTTAAGATTTGTAAGTCCAATTGAGAAATATGTACACTCTTAAAACAGATGTATTTTAACACACCCATGTGTCTAGTTAAGGACAACACATTTTATGTGACTGTTAACTCAACCAGTGTGCTATTCATTTTTACACATTGAGTGTGTTGAAATATTTAACACACTGTGTCATTAGTAACACAATTTGTGTCATAGATGTGCTATTTTTTAAAATGAATTCAATACAAAAACAACTTTTTTCTTTTAAATATATCAATATTAACTTCAATTCTGAATTTTCACAAAAGCAATATTTACATTTAATTTGAATTTCATAAAGAGATTTCTAAACAATTTTATATCTTATATTTACAAAAGTTTTTTTTGTTAGAAATTATGTGAAGTGATTCTACATTAGTAACATAGCTTAAATTAATGACTTTATATATAAACATTAAAAATATATATGACAGTTTCTTATAATTAAAAATAAATCCACACAGAAAATTCTGGTCCCTGGTTGTTAAAATCAACTCAATTTGAGTGTACATGCGTGACCATCAAAACAACTCCAGAGCAGAGTTAAAATAACTGTTCTTGGAGTTTAACGCTTTTTTTTTTTTTAGAGTTAAAATTTACCTTTTTCTGGAGTTGAAATACTACTCCTACAGAGTGTAATTGTAACTCATAAATGCAATGTAATTGCATTTAATATTAACTCCTTATCAGTGCTTTTTAGTTCACACAATATAATTTGTGAAAATTACCACACTGAATGCCATACTCCTCACTTACTGCTTTAAAAAAAAAAAAAAAAAAAAAAAGGAAATCCATACATTAGCTTTAGAAATGTTGTGCATGGACACTTTGAAATTAATTGCGGCGATAATATACTGTAAAAATCTAACAGCAAAACATTTATAAATGTGGTGCCAACCAACCACTTAAGTACTTAAGTATAACACTGTCAAAAACCTGCATTATATTAAATCAAGCTGACATGTAAATATAAAATTAAAAAAATAAATAAAACAAAATAAAACTGTGCAGGATTGTTTAACTTGAGGTAGACACTGTTACATCAGGTGAAGTAACTAGGAACAACATTACAGTGAACTTATTTAAATGTGAAATTAGATAATATAACTCTCTGATATAACATAAAAATGTGAATCACACCTGTATGACATTTGGACATCAAAAGATGAACCAAAGGTTGAAGTGTAAAGGAAGCAGACAATTACTGCTTGTTCAACAGCTTTGCTCTTAGCTCTTTGACTTTTGGAGTTTCCTCAGTTGGACGTTTGGAACGTTTCTCTCATCTTCTGGAACACTAAGTGTGGTGGAGGAGAGACACCGCTTCCATACATTCATCTCCCATTCGCTGGTCATCTATAGCTCCAGTTCTTGATAATGTGGGTCCTTTTAGTTCCACTCTGCTGTGAGATGTAGAAAAGGTTCTGGATTTACGTTGAACTGTCTTCATACGCCACTCAAGAAAGCCTTTGATGCTCTGAATGTCATAGAAAGGTTCCTTGAAGCAGTATTTATGTTAGACAAAATAATACAATTGCAGTGAATCAAGAGCATATATAATCTTAATGGTTTGGTAGGCAAACTTACATATTCTTTTTTAGGAATATGGGTCTTTCAAAGATGGGAACAGGGACACAATCCCAAGGGCATAGAACTCCTTTGTTGCTTTACTTATAGCTCTCCTGAAAAGACGAATACATTTGTCATAAGATTAAAAAAAATAATAAAGGATAAAGGATTAAAAAAAAAGATAAAGACATGTCTTAAATGTCTTGTGGAATCTTTCAAACTTCCAGTGTCTTCCTACTCTTTGATCACAGTCATCCCTGCTTGCTTTGAAGTTAGAATTTGCTGGACATTCTATAACAAAGAAAAAATAATTTAGAAAAAAAATAAAAATATTACTAAACCTGAACCTGTCTTTTAAACAAAAACATTCATCTTATTCTATTAGCTGTACATAGCAGTGAATACTTTCAAAATGCATTTCTTTTCCAGTAGTATGTCTACAGTGTAAGATGAGATTTGTATGAAAGTAAGAAAAAAAAATTACATTTCTTGCATTGAAACTGTCCGTTAAAGGTTGAATCATTTGGGTTTCAGAATCACTGCTGCTTAAACTGCTTGAGACAGACAATGTATCTGTCAGACTTGGGAAGGAGGGTAGTTCAACAACCCCTTGCTGCAGAACAGTCAAATCTGAATATCTCAAAGCATAGTATAAGGCTATACATTTAATAATACATTTAATCTAAGAGCTGCTTCAGCAAATGTACCTGGGTGGACATTTCCAAGTCAGACAAAATAAATCACATTACATTTAAGTCTGCTTACCACAAGTAGTGAGAGTAACATATTCTGTCTGATTTGAAGAAGTCCCAAACTCTGTCCGGTCTGAGAATTCAGCATAGAGTCGTGTGCAGTGGAAAGGCGGCTTTAGGTTTAAGTCACCTCTTCAGTTTAACAGCAAATAATGTTGATGTTTTTTTCAGACAACGGTGACATGAAACGCTAGCTCGTTCACATAGATAAAAGCACAAAAAGCCACATGTTCGGAAAAATGGGGTAGTAACATTAATTACATTCAACATCAAGTTCACCAGTCATAACATACACCGTATGTAACATAACTGCTAAAACAAAATGCGTTTCCGACACAAATTATCGATTAACTTTAATGTGTCAATAATACGCTTTTACCTACCTTACGACGAAGTTCAGAAGTCCATCAGTCCTTCGTGCAGCAGAACCGGAGTCGTGTCATCATGCCGCGCTTTCTCAAAATTTAACTCTAGATGTGGTGTTAAAACGCGCCTGAACACCAGTGAATGAACTCCAAAATACAACATAGCGAGGGAGTATCCCGTAACACAATGTGTATTTAAAGTAAAAAAAATAAACTCTTTCACACTTTTTTGCATAACTCCTAATTTTTGAACTCCAGAAATCTGCTGTGCAAAAACCTGACATGGAGAAAGAGGCGCGAACTGGCTTAAAGGGTCACAACACCCTAAAACACTTTTTTTGAGTTGTTTACAGATATATACATGTTGTACATTGCTTAAAA
>JAUCMT010000047.1:13336332-13355989 GCA_032357475.1 Enteromius thamalakanensis | reverse complement strand
AAAACACAAGATAAACCAGCAGATACACATACCCACATTATTTATTAAAAAGGATTAATATTCTAATTCTTCCGAGGCAAAAGGATTGATCACCAACTCTCTGTCCGCCGCGACTCATCTGTGCTGCTTTGCGCAAATTTAAAAAAATGCCGCCCGCCAGGAGAATCCATACGTCAGCATTGGTTGTAAAATTTTATTAGCTCTCGTGTGTCTCGTGACCAATCGCATCATGCTGTTGTGAAATGTTATTGGCTCTTCTGTGTCTGGTGATCGATTTGCGTCATTCTACGGGACAAGGAGTTTCTTTTGAATAAGATGTGAAGGCGTTAACGGAGCGGGATACTTTCAGCGATTAAAACCTTGTATTGTACTCTCTTCTTTTTTGCACTTTGCACCAACGTAGTCAGGGTACGTTTTTTATAAGAGACTGGGTTGTAAATATGTATAAGAATACAAGAAACAGTAGGTCACTACAACTGATAAAGTAACAAAGTTTATAAGCACCGCAATACAACAGTGAATGAATATTTATATCTAAGGTCATTTTCACAAAATAATCGGTAACTGAGACACACAAGATAACACAAGATGCCACTAGTTGTGTTTGTAGAAAATGAGACGAGATACATGACAGTAGAATAATTATATTAAGAAATGCCTTGACTGCCAACAAGAATGACATTTTTTGATGAACCATGTATTAAAAATGATAATTAATAGGTGAAATTAAAGTGTTTAAACATGAAAAGGGTTGAGGAACTGTCTGTTTATTAAAATGTGACTTGTCAATTTTGTTTTGAATACAAGAACAAGACATTTTTACCTCCCACTTATGAAATGAAAACCAAATGAAAGACAGATGATAGATGAAACCACAATAAACCTGAAAAAACGAAGGAAAAGCCGCCTGTGATACAGCCTGACAGTGTAGGATGTTATATTTTGGATTGCTCTGATAGTTTTAGCATTACTCAGCTTCTCTCTTATCACTGCCAACATGCAGACCAGATGATGCCAAGCAATGAGAGCTAGGAAAGAATGGGCAGTGTATAATTTCAGTCAGCTAATTTCATTGTATTAATATTATGAGATTTAAATATATAAGATATATATCCAATCTGTATTTGCATCTAAACTAACTCTGTTCAATTTTTTTGCATGCCTGTGGTGGGATTTCTTGTGGTGGGAAGTCAGCAAATATTTTGTCATTGTTGCAAAATCTGTGTACATTAATCCATAATATCACAATCTCTAAAATGCATAAGACTCTGAGGGGAGGATATGCCATATTTTTATTTTTATTTCTTTTTAAGTAGATGGGTTTATAGCATTTTGGAGGACCAAAAAAAAAAGGATGCTCTGAGTAAGAACTCAGTCATACCGGAGAGAATTAAAGTGCAAGCTGTTGCCTGAGAGAAATTGGGAATGCTGCCAAAGTAAAAGCCATCGGGTAAACCATTTGCAAAATATGGTGAAAATTTGACTTACAATATGTGTGCTCATAAATTGAATTCAATTTTTTAGGATGTTAGCCTATGTGTTTTGACTTCATGAACTAAAAGATGAAAGAAAACTTTACATATGTAATTTCATAAATGTTTATAATACATAATTAATATAATTTTATGTCAATTAATATTGCGTTTAAATTAACTGTAAAAGAAAAAAGTATTGAAAGGTATATAACCTTTTCAATATGATAAGAAATTAATTAACTTTAATTAACTATATAATATGTTAATTGTACAAAATACAGGCTTAATCTTTTCAAAATGCTTTTAATTTCAACTGCATTAACTAAAGAGACATTCTTTAAAAACTAAAACAAAACAAATGCTATTGCTTTATTTGTGCTTTTTTGCACATTTTAAACAAACCAAGCAAGCAAACAATTGAAAGTTCTTAATATGGGGTTCTTAAAGTATTTAAATTGTCTTATGAATAAAAATTGAAGGATCCTTTTACCATATTTTGAGAACATTCGCAGTAGGAAATATTTGCAAGGTCTATGCAAAGACTTTAAAACCAGGAAGAATAAATCCTAATGCTACTGCATACAGTAACATCCTAGTGTTTAAAAACTTGGTGGCAACAATTTAGGTATGGCCGTTTTCTGTTCCAGCATGACAATGCCCCTGTGTGCCAAGTACCAAAAAGAAATCATTTACCGGGTCTGGGTGTGGAAGAGCTTGAGTCACACAAAGCCCAGACCTTCAACTCCATTGAACACCTTCGGGATAAATTTGAACACCGACTGCGAGCCAGACCCAATTGCTTGTGTCTGAATGGGAGCAAATCCCTGCAGCCATGTTCCAATACAGTCTAAATCTATCCAAGAAGAGTGTGTGCTGTTACATCAGCAATAAATAAATAAAATAACTCCTTATTTTTGCCAATGATTTTGAATCTAAATGAACAAATATCTGTGATGTTTCCACAGATTGTTGTTCATTGAGCTTATGCAAATGTATACATGCTGTATATGAATATGCAAATGCTATGTAAATTTGAACATACACATACATTCCGTGTTTGCATATTTCAATGTAAATATTGCAAATTGGATCACAAACCCTAGAGCATATAGGAAAGTTATTGAGCTGCAGTACTGCACAGCCAAGCAATAATGTTGCTGTGGAAAATCACAGCTCATGCACAGAGGGGCTAATTGAGCTCGCTCTCAAAACAGAGGATTTTCTCTGGATCTGCAAGATTCGTTTCCATACATTTCATTTTCAGAAGTTTGGGGTCATTCATATTTTTGAAAGAAGTCTCTTATGCTCATCAAGGCTGAGTTTACTTGATGAAATTACATTGAAACAGCAGTTTTGTGAAATATTTCAGAATCACATGATCCATTGGAAATCGTTCTAATATGCCGATTTGGTGTTTAAGTAAAAACGTTGAAAACAGTTATGCTGTTGCTTAACATTTTTTTCTTTCTTTCCAGTAATCTTTAATGAATAGAAAATTCAAAAGAACCATGTTACTTGAAATATAACTGTTTAAGCTAACAAAAATATATTCCAAGAACGTTTTAGTAATTTTCACTTTAAGTTTAAAGTTAAAAAGTTAAAGCATTATTTCTGATTGTTTCCTGAAAATTTTCCCCCTTTTTTCTTTGTCATACAAACATTCAATTTTAGCATTTTGCATTAAATTTTACTTCTGAATGTTGTTTAATGTTCTGAAACAAGTAGTTAAAAATAAATAAATAAATAAATAAATAATAAGATGTCTTACTAAAATGTTTCAGAACTAAATTCCATGATCAATGTATAATAACGTTTTTGTGTGAACATTTTAAGAACATTATTAAAGTCCAATTAACAATGAAATGATTGTATTAAAGTTACTGGAAGAATGTTTGTTTAAGGCTTTGCCAGAATGTTAGCCAAGGTTCTGGGAATTTTCCATATTATGTGTTACTGTCACTTTAAAAGAATGCTGTACTGCTTTCAAAATCCGTAAAAGAAAAAAAAAAAGTACTAACTCTAATTCAGCAACTACTTTGCACATACATCATTTCGAACAGCTGCGGCTAACAATCTTAAAGCAACAGAGAACTTCAACTAGTCTGATAACACCTTATATTGTTTTGTCTACATTCTGCTTGTCAGAGATAAAGGAAGGAGGTATTTTTTATTGTTGTCCGGATTCTTTGTATTCTTATTGCAATGCTCTCAAGCAAAATGTGGTAACGTGGTAATGGAATGAGATTCAATCTTCCCTCCATTCAGACTGACGGGCATTTTTATGTTTGTAATTTATGAACTGTTGTACAGAGCTTCATGGAACACCGCACCTAAATTAGACCATTGTTTAGCATTCATGACTACGGCTAGCATGAACATTTAATGGCTTTAGTCTTGAGAGACGAAGAAAGCTTCTTGGAGCTATGCTTTAGACCAGCAAGGTTGAATTCCTGATTTGATGGACCTGTACATCATTAAAAGTTCCTCAACATCACTTGTATAAAACTAGGATTAACGTTTGCTAACTCCTAATATATTGACTAGCATTGCGTAGGGAAAGTTTGACACAGATAAAACTTTTCCTTTATTAATAATCTAATGTCTTGGAGAGAAACAAGCCAGACAGGAGCATTCACGGTCCATATTGATCGCCTGATAGAAATGCTGAGAATTGAACTACTATACATTCTTAGTGTGCCAGTTAGTTCAGTGTTATCCAATAATGAGCTTCCCTGTGCTGTGCACTTGTTGTAAAATGAAAGGGAACTAACTAGGACATCACAGAAATCTAGAAGTTCTGTTGTTGCTAAATAACATGAAAGTGCTTCTTAACAAACAAACAGACTTCAGCGGCCAAATCTACAAAGATTTCTCTATATCTCAGAAAGCTTCCCGTTCTTCTTTCTTCGTCTGAGCTAATGATGTGGTCCCAACTGTGAGAGCACTGGAGACTTCCTCACTAAACCTCCACATCAAAGCAACCTTAGGAGAGCCCTAAGACCTCAGGTCCTCACGGGGAGACTGCACACAAAAGAAGCTGTTAACTTACAACACAACAGTTGAAGTTAAGAAGGGGGGTTTAAGAAGCGCTGTTATAACTGACTGCAACATTCGTGCATGTTGTACTATGTTCAAGGGGCTGGTCTGCTAGCTGAGGTATAGGCAATTAACATAAAAGAGAGCATGTACTAACATGTACAAATTGGATCAATATCTTATTAAACATGACATTTTACATTCACTTTCAACGTATTTACCACACTTTTTGTGTTTTTTTTCCCTGGCAAACCACCCATGCAGACTTCTTTAGGGCCTCAGAGCAAAGAAATAAATAAACTGAATCCTCAGACTGCATTGTGTTGTGCCACTGTGACTTTACAAGTATATCTTAAAAAAAAAGTGAATATCATGAAAAAGCTCAATACTTTTTGTCCCTCATTTCAGTGAAACTCATATACTTTCATTACACATAGTGAAATATTTCAAGCCTATATTTTTTTAAATGTTGATGATTATGGTTTACACATAATAAAAACCTAAAATTCAGTGTCTCAGAATACTACGTAAGATCAATAAAAAAAGGACATTTTAAACAAATGCCAGGCTTCTAAAAAATATGTTCTGTTCTATGCACTTAATGCTTGGTTGGGCCTCCTTTTGAAAGAATTACTGCATTAATACAATGTGGCATGAAGGCAATCAGCCTGTGGCACTGCTCAGGTGTAATGGAAGCCCAGGTTGCTTTGATGGCGTAAAGTCATCTGCATTGTTGGGTCTGGTGTCTCTCATCTTCCTCTCGACAATACCCCAGAGATTCTCTATGGCATAGGTCTTTAACCCTGCTCCTGGGGACCCCACTGTCCTGCAGAGTTTAGTTACAACCTTAATCAAACACACGTATTTAAGGAGGTTGAAAATAAACTTTTTAGGACAGTGGGTCCCCAGGAGCAGGGTTATAGACCTCTGCTCTATAGGGTTTAGGTCAGGTGAGTTTGCTGGCTAATGAAGCACAATCACACCTCTGAAACAGCTTTTGGCACCTTCGCAGTGTGGGCAGGTGCCAAGTCCTGCTTGAAAATGAAATAAGCATCTCCATAAAGCGTGACATCTGAAGGAAGCATGAAGTGCTCTAAAATATCATGGTAGATGGTTGTGTTGACTGTGGACTTCAGAAAACACCAACACCAGCAGATGGCATGGCAGCTCAAATCATCACTGACTGTGCAAACTTCACACTGGACTTCAAGCAACATGGTTTCAGTGCCTTTGCCCTCTTCCTCCAGACTCTGGGACCTAGATTTCCAAATGAAATGCAAAATTTACTTTGGACCACTAAGCAACAAACCAGACTGAGAGACCATTTAAAGGCTCTTTAAGGTAGGATAGTTGATTAGGATGTGAAACCATGACTTTCCAATGTTGAAAAAATTTTTTCAACAGAATTTAAGTTTTCATTATCTGTAAACCATAATCATCAAAATTTAAAGAAATATAAGCTTGAAATATTCACTCTAAGTGTAATGAATTTCTATAATATAAGTATTTCACTGAAATGAGTGACAGAAAATATTGACCTGTTTTTAGATGTATCTGTATATGTAAGAAAGTTAAAAAATGTTACCTTAATGTGTCCTAGTATCACTGAATTTATATCTCAAAATGAAACTTTGGGAAAATATGACCTACTAGTTTTATATTTAAAATTGTGACTTCGAAAGATTTTATTTTATTTACTGACTTAATGTGTCACAATTTGACATTGTGTCTCACAATATGACTTTTTCATTTTAAAATGTGACTCCATATGTTAAATGTAGCTGCCACAGTATCACAGCATTTCTCAAAATAGCTAAAATGTGATTTTATAATCTTGCATTGGGCTATATCTCACAATTTGGGTTCCGACTTAAAGGGTTAATTCACTCCAAAATGAAGATTCTGTCATTATGAACACAAATTAAGATATTTTTGATTAAATCACTCTCCATAGAGAGCAACACTACTAAAATTGGTAAATACATCAATAAAACTATACGGGTGAAACAGCCCATGTGACATCAGTAGCTCAACTTCAGTTTTGCGATGCCACGAGAATACATTTTTGGAGCAAAAATAGCATAATTTGTTCACCCGTTTTTTCCCCCTAAAATACGACTTCCGCCAATTTGCAAAATATCACGATGCAATGCTTTAATGTATTGGATATTATCAGCCTTGTATACTTTCGGGGGGAGCACACACATTTTACACCAAGTGGAAAGCGTGCGTATTGTGATACTCTAAATGCATGAAAGCTAATTTTGAAAAAAACTATTCTTAAGGGGCACTTAAAGTTCTCACAGTTTGTCAAAATTTCTTATATTTCTGAGATTTGAATGCAATTACTTAATTTACCCCTTGAACTCTAAGACATCTAATGATAAAGAAGGGACAAATTTTCCAATAATTGATTGATTTATCATTTATAAAAAGAGTTTTTAATTGTACATAGTCAATTAGCAACCATTAAAGCCAGAAGTGTTCATTTTCGATTGTGGAATCGTGCAACATTCATCAAAGCTAATTTGCTTCAGTTGCCAAATAAGGGACAGGGTAATTTTCAGGTGATATCTATTTTCAGCTGGACTCAAGTCTGGGCTCTGGGCCATTACTAACTTCCTTTTCATCTACTTAGTTTCCTCCTTTATGCTTTAGGTCAGGGATATGCACGTTGGTCTGTTTTCCTATAGGCTTTAGCTCCAACCTCAAATAAGAAAAACCCTTACCTGCCTGTAGCCTCAATGATCATGAAGACCTTGATTAGCTGGTTAAGGTGTCTTTGATGATGCTTAGAGCTAAACTCTACTGGGCAGCAGCACTCCAGGATCGACATTGCATATCCATGCTTTGATCTGAAGACACTGAGAAAAGGCACTTTTGTTAGTAAAATTCACAAACGATGGCCATTGAATTAAATATGAAATTTTTATAATTACATATATGGTTGTGTGTGTCCCCAAAGCAGCATAATGCTGCTGCCTATATGCCTGACAGTAGGGATGCCGTTATCAGGGTGTCAGGCTAAATTTGTTTGCGCCGCAGTGTTTATCACTTGGCTTCTAGCAAGTTATTTTCCTTCCAGCCACTTTGTCAGAATAGAAGAAATAGGTCATTCCTGTAATGCGGTACCTTCTGAGTTACTAACTTCACTTAAAATTAATATGCCCTTTGGTAATTTAATACAGTATTTCTATAAAATGTTATACAAGACACAAGTTATCAGAAGTTAGTTTTGATGTTTTTCTATTTGGACTTTTTTTTTTCTTATAAGGATCTTATAAAAGTGATATGGGGAACATAAGAAAACCAAGCTGGGGTATATCAATTAATATCATACATTCTTAAGAAAACCTGCATATTTTGAGACATTTGCTTTGAATAGGAAAAAAAGGGAGTATTTATTTTAAATTAAAAAAATAATATTGCATTGAAAGAAAAAACAAAAATTCCTAAATATATACCTATACATGTCAATTACAACAATTTTGAGCTTCATATTTTACAACATGAAAGGGATATAAAATGTATTGAATATACTGGAAACGCAGATTTTTGAATCAGGTCACTTTAAAAAATGATATAGCCAGGAGACGATTGTAAAACATAAGACAGTGGGCTAGTAAAAGCAGTAAAATTAACCTGAAAATCGGTGTAATATAAATTATATAAACCTTGTATTCTCTACTGTTACACTCTAAATGCATTCTGAAACACAGAACGTACAGTAGAATGATGAAATATGAATAACAAAATACTTTTTAACTTTTCAAAAACACTAAGAAAGAGAGAGTCGGAAAGTTGAACACAGAATATAACCAAAGGAAAAAGAAGAATCATTTATTTATTCAAATTAATTTTAAAATGAGTAAATAAACAGAATTACCAGGATGCAACAGAGGACTTACAAATAAAGCTCGAAACCTAACGTCTATTATGGGTTCAATGTTCACACAATTTCTATAAATTATTAAAATAAATAACACTTGTACAAGAACTCAAAGATGAAAGAGCAGCAATGTTATGGGTGATGTTAAATAATCCCAATGAAGCATACATAGTGTCATTAAACCGTTGATGAGTTCTAATTTACTCGTTTAATTAAATTTTTGACCATGTGAAAGAGCCCTGGGTAACTGTCAGTGCCTGCAAACTCAAAAAAGTACTTTTGTCAGGAATCGCTGACAAAAAGGCAAAATATTAGATCTTGAAAACATGGAAAAACTGAGAAGAATCTCATGCAAAGATTGTCTAATGAATATAGGACTTCCTGGGATTTACAATAATAAAATTATTTGAAAATGCAGTAAATACCAAATTAAGAGTACATCTTGTATACTTAAAAATACCCTTGATATGATGAGCATCTTAATTAACCAGAAAAGCTCAAAAAAAAAAAAAAAATAGTCCTGTAATTTAAGTTGGGGAGACCACCGGAATATGCCAAAGCTTACACATCTTATGGATAAACAGACAGTGTATCAAAAAAAAACAAAACCAACAAGTAAATAGATACAACAGGCTCATAGGAATCAAAGACAGCTAATTTATAGAACTAAAAGTATTTCATTGTGTTATGGTCTTGTGCTTTGGCCTTAAATGTCTCGTAGCTCTTGTTCTGGCTAGAATAACCTCTAGTAAAAGGTTTGAGAATGTGTCTTCCACACCATGTTTAAAGATGTACAGTTATTCTCCAATAACTTCCTAATACCTTTATTCAACAACTTTATACAAAAAGAGGCATTGACGCCCTTCTCCCTGTCAGCACAAACAGGTCTTTATCTCAACATTTCACTTACAGCGATAGCAAGACGATGCAAAATAATTGAGTCTGTTACAAATATAATGCTGATAAAAACCAGTTCTGCTGGTTGTTTCCTTAGAAATGTTTGCTGCAGTTC
This sequence comes from Enteromius thamalakanensis, assembly GCA_032357475.1. Taxonomy (NCBI): domain Eukaryota; kingdom Metazoa; phylum Chordata; class Actinopteri; order Cypriniformes; family Cyprinidae; genus Enteromius; species Enteromius thamalakanensis. Next base: position 13,346,577 of record JAUCMT010000047.1, on the reverse strand, counting down.
CACCCAGCTTCAGCTCTCTGGCATCGACCAATCAGTGAAGCAAGAGTTCTTTATTAGGTTCTGACGATCCATTGGAGTGGACCTTCAGACCAGCTCAAGTACCTTTAGAAACAAGAAAAACATTTGCAGCGCAATTCAATGAAGAGTTTCGACAAATGAAGCATTTAACAGCTGATGTGACTACAGGAGGACAGATCCTCCTGCTTTTATTAAATAATAATTAAATAAACAGCTTTCCGCAAGAAACATTGACATTTATGTAGCTATGTATTGTTTTATAGTACAACTCACCTTGATTGTTCCTTGACTGTTTGCAGCAATCAACACATTTGACTCCTAAGAATCAAAACAAAGAAATTAGGGCATTTCAGAGCATTGATAGGATGTGCAAAAAAGCCTGACAGCTTATTCACTTGTCTGGGATGTTTGGCCTAAACCTGCCAGGTCATTCCAGGCACAAAAACTCTTGTGTTTCATTATTAATATACATTCACCAAAAGGCCTTGACATTTTATTTCTGCGTTATTCATGTAAGGATGAGAAAGGCAATTAATTAAGACCAAGACACTAAGCAGAAATTCAGCCTGGTCAGCACATTGGTTTCGCACACAATTATTGTCGATTTTTTTTCCCTGGGAAAATGTCAAGTCTAAAAGGTATGTAATTCACAAGGGATCTGGAAGAAGAGGTAATGTTTATATTTTTTAGCTGATAAAGCAGGCAAAACATGAATCCACACAATCTAACTGTTATCTCTCGAGCTGATTAGGCTTGATCACGATTACTTTTATTTCATCAGTTCTCAGAGGAACCATGATTATTGTGCATTATCAATTCTGATAGCATACTACAATTTAAATAAGATATACATAACACTTATATAAATGACAAATGCATAAACTAAGATTAAAGTGAAAATGTATAAAGACACTAAAGTAGGAGGAAAAAAAAAACCCACTTACTCTGTGAAAGAAAATAAATAAATAATGTTGGTATAACCAGTATTTTGGTTGGTTATATACAGTATAATATATTATTGTTGGATAATTATTTTCATTTTCTATGATACATCAAGTTTAACTTTGCTCCAACAATAAAACAAAACAAAAACTAAAAACAGCCTAAAAAAATAAAATAAAATAAAAAAAAAAATCAAACATGAGTAAATAATTATATTGGCATTATTCATATTGGGCTCAGTTTTAAAATTTTATCACCTACGTATACAAACATTTTATGATGAGTTTTGTAACTATGGACATTAACAACAAGATGGCAATTCATTTATTAAAAGCCACATGCTGAAAGCTGACTTTATAGCAATGCCTGTTCCTCCAAACCGCATTATTTTAGACAGTGAAACAGAGGAGTGTGGGTTTAATAAGCATGAATTTCTGAAAGCGGATGCACACCAACCTTCTCCCAACCCACAGTCCTTTGCTACCCTGCCATTACTTGTTCTTAATGTACCAATGAGTTCAGTTTGACTATCCTCACGTGCCCCCATGGATGTTTTTGTTCTATCGCTGGTTTTAGAAGAGTGATTATTCATGTCAAATGTGACTGAGATAAGGCCAAATCATACCCCATCAGGTAGAGCTCGCCAGCACACCGCACTGACAAACTCATTGGTGTCATCCTCTTTCTTGTCCTTGTCCAGAACACTCTTCACAGTGTCAAACTTGAAAGTCAGCAGCGTCTTGGAAAGCCCCTTGTAGTACAAGTACAGCGAGTTGTTTTCACTTCCTGTGAGGTATATGAAGTGAGAGCATTATGGAGGACTTTAACCAGATAAAAAGTCATTACCTTTCTACTTAATACCTCTTCTACGTTTAATCAAGCAGCATTATCACAATTCAGTATCACTCACCACATGCTACATAGTCTCCATTAGACGCCAGACCCACAAAGTTCTTCTCGTTGATGTGGCCTTTAAATGAGCGCAAACAATGTGGCTTGTTCACGTTCCAGAGTTTCAGTTGGCTGTCCGTTGATCTGTGGGGATGTTACAGTTTAACTCAGATGTTTGGTTTTCTAGATTTCTAATGGTGTGGTTTGGATCATGGTTATGGTTTGAATAGCGATGCAAGTGTTAGGAAATTAGAGGACTGAATTTGATAACACAATCCCCCAGTTTTACGGACAAGCTAGTCCCAGACTAAGTTGCATGTTTGAGCTGTCTCAGATAAAAATATCTTGCTCTTACATATCTTAAAACATATCAGTGTCATTGTTCTGGGTTAAGATGCTCACCTGTAATATTTTCTTAAAAGGCATTTTTGTAAAAGTTGCTTAAATATCTTTATTAAACTAATGCCTAGCCCTGGCTTAAGCTAAGCCCTGTTTGTGAAACCGGGCCAATAAGCCTTACTGTTCCAATAACGGATGTTTTGATTAGGTTAAGTGATACAGCAATACACCATTTAAAATTACCACAAGTTGTTTTTTTCTAAGATCTGTTTTACCCCTGCTATTACTCTTGCACTCAAGTTATATTACAATGATACAGGATTTAAAAAAAAAAATAATGTATACATACGCAGACACAATCTCTTCTCCGTTGACAAATTTGGCATAGGACACTGCCTTCCTGTGGCCTTTAAAAACCATGATGGGCTGCTTAGTGTTTCTTAGGTCGTAGTAGTGCACACAGTGGTCTGGAAAAGATTTAAAGTGAATTGAAAGGTTTTAAAATTGTAACGGAAGGTAAAACTTCTAATAGAATGATTCTAATGAATAATGCACCTGCACATCCGAAGGCAAGGTGATATCGAGAGGATGGACTGAACTTGACACAGCATACATTGGCCTTTGCTTCAATGCTGGCTACAGAATTGTCCAGGTTGGTGGACCACAACTTGACTGGGGAATAAATGAATACGTTCTTAAGTATTTATAGAAGAATATTTCTGTCTAAATCCCAAATCTAATAACTTCATTGGAACTGTTCAGTTGAAGAAATACCTTTCGCGTCATCTGACCCTGATGCTAAGAGCTTGGGATCCATAAGGTTGAAATCGACACTCCAACACCGCTTTTCATGTTCCTGTTGAAATGAAACTTGCAGGTCGGGATACAACTTATGCAAAATACAAAGCATTACGCATTAACATTTTTTTATTCTATTAATTGCAAAAAAACAAAAAAAAGAAAATAATTGTCAATCATCAAAACCAATATTGTTGCACATTACTGTTCAATAGTTTGGAAAAAACCTTTTACTGAGCATGAATTCACTAAATTGATTAAAAGTAACTTATCAATTATAATTTTACTAATGATTTCTATTTCACTAATTGCCACAAAAGATAACAAAAAGTTAACGATAACAAGGTGATCTAGTAGTCGGCGTTAAGTAAAAAAAAACAAAAATTGGCTCTCCTACTGAAAGGGTTATGAGAGTAATGAATGTCATCTTGTGCCGCCTGACACATAAGGGTACCTGGTAGACCTTTGATCTCTGTCCCGTGAACCCATCCCAAAGAATGACAGTGCCCTCGTAGTCGCTGCTTGCTAACAGATTTTTGTGGTAGCTACTCCAGCTGATACAGCTGGAAAGAGACAAGACAGAAGAAAATGTGACATTCTGTTGTGCTACTGCATAATCCACTAAGAACATTGAGGCCAACCCCTGATTTCAAACACTCTTTATACCTAATTTTAGAGTTACATGTCATCTCGTTGACAGGATAATGAATGTCCACAGCATCCTGGATCACAGTGCCGTACTCAAACACTTTAATTTTCTTAGTGACACCAGCAATGGCAAAGTAATCACAGTCGCGGTCAAACTCAATGCTGCAAAAGAGGGAATAGAGAGGAGACAGAACAAGTGTTAGCACAGCGAGTTCTCCTGACTGTGCATGCTCATTATCTGCTCTACTTCCACTCAAACACGAACACTGAAAGAGACAAGAGCTGTAATGCATCCAAACAGCCTCTCAGACGCTTAGGTGATCAGATATAAGTATGTCTGAAAAATGTTGGTGTGATGAAATAAGCACTTTTTATTCTAGCTGAGCAAAGATATTTGGCTGGTTGAGGATTGGTGTAATATTACATAAAACATTGAAATGACGGTTGATTTGAGCCAGTGATTTTATTCGTGAACCCAATGCTAGACTTTGGAATTAAAAACTGAGCCAAATGATTTTCATGACACTTGGATCAGTTAACAGTTCCAAACTTTCATTGATGTGTAAGAAACACTCAGATCATGTTTCCTGGACCATTGAAGCTAAAAAAGAAAATGTTTTAAACAGAGCATACAGTGTAAACATAAACTGATAATAAGACTTAGCATGCTGTTAAATATGCACTACTGTTGAGAATTTTGTGGATGTGTTTTTTTTTTAAATGCATTTGTGTCAAATTTTGTGCTGTCAAGCAAATAAATCCCATCCCAATTAAAATTTATTTATACTGTATGTGTATGTGTGTGTGTGTGTATATATATATATATATATATATATATAAACACAAACATCAGCATGTATATATATATAGTAAAACATAATATAAATATATAAATGTACATGCATGTCAATATTTTATAAATATATACTGCACTTGTGTGAATTTATATATACACACATAAATATACGCAGTACACATACATATATTATGTACACTTTTATTTTGACAGCACCAGTAAAAATACATTAAAAACACTAGTCCTGTGAAATATTGCAGTATAATATATATTTTTGCTTAAATATATGTAAAAATTGAAATTATTCTTGTAATGACAATACTGACATTTCAGCAGTCATCCAATCCTCACTCATATGATCTCCAAGAAATAATTTTCATATGCTGATTTGTTGATAACAAAACATTTTTTATCAATGTTGAAATCAAGCTTAAAGTAAGAAAAAAAGTTTGAAATATACATTTTAAAAAATAAATCTATAAATGTCTTAACTGTCATTTCTGAATGATGTCATATGAATTTAAAGCAGCCTTGCTATATAAATAATTTTTTCTTTCAATAATAATAAAAAAAAAAAACAATCAATCAAGATCTTACAGTTCACGAACAGTTGAACACTAATGTAATGAAAAAAGGGCCTAAAAACCTTGAACCTTGCAACAAGCATTTAGTAAGACCTGCAGTCCATTTTTGAAAACAGTCCTTTGTTTATGGCTGTTTTAAAGCATTGCTGAGAGTAATTTACAAGACAGCTTGAACAAATCAGTAAACTGGCTCACTCACTCAGAGTAGTTTAATTAACATCTGCTTTACCATTAAATCACAAGCCATTACTTTCAACTCTAAATAAACAAAAAATGTTAATTTTTTTATGCTTTACTCAAGTTTTATCAGTGTAATTGCTGACTTATTAACAAGAATGCACAGTCAAAGATAAACATTTGGGGATTTAGTTGTTGCTGAAGATAACTTATGGAACAGAAATGAGAATCATGAGTAATTATATTTATTTATCAATAAGCTAGCCACAATTTCTGTTTTTGTAAAACAAATGGTGCTCAAAATTCGCAATCAATATCTGGGATGTTATTCCGTAAAACAATACTACCCTCTGCTGGTTACCTCAGGAATGGAACTGAACAACATGTGGTCTAAACTTCAATTAGGATATTTGCAACCTTACCTGGACACAATACTGGAGCCATTATAGAGGTCACTAGCATAAGATAGGGTGGCCAGAGGCCTCACAGAGTTGTAACGGGTAAATTTTGATAGACACTCCATGAAATCATCTAGTTGGTTAACAGTCCTGCTGTCATCTATCAACGAGAAAAGCAACTCCGTTGAATGTATCAGAAAGTTCAATTTATGAATTCTTATGAACACATACACAGTATATACTGCTTTGAATCCACCGACCTGTTATTCGAGACATCCTATTGGAGAAATAACACTGCTCCAGATCCTCGAAGTGTGCCGTCAGTCTCTTACGCCGTGATGCAAGAGTGCTATTGTACCAAGTTTGTCTTTTACCCTAAAAGTAAACAGTGAAAATCCGTAATTACTCAAAGGGATATACACCAACCACAAAAGCAATTCAATTCATTCATAAATAAGTGAATACACTACCTGTGAGCTTCCACCAAAAGGGTGCTGCATGTATTCTGTGGGATCTATTATGCTACTGCTGGAAACAGAAACAAGATATGATTTAATAAATGAAAGAAACACTGCATGATTGTTAACAATTAGACTGTCATATTATGTTCATGATTTTAGACTTTTAAAAAATTTTTGTGCTATTAATGTATTTCTGTGAAATATTGCATATACCTGGCATAGTTGGTCTTACCTGGGTGCAGGAGAGGGAGCTTCAAACTGGGGTACAGTACTGTCTAAATCCATTTCACTCACTGTGTACATACCACTCATTTCCTAAAAGAAAAGAAAATAATCATATCTGTCAGAAAGGTTTGGGGTCAGTAACACTTATTCATCATTAGACCGATGCTGGTATTTGGTAATGCGATACATCACGATAATGAATATGCATGGTATTGTTATTGTGGGCACTTAAAAATACTGAAAATAATTATTAAAAATGTTTAATATGCATTAATAGGCATATATTTATATATATGGTGCTCTTTTGATTTTTCTATTCATTATAAAAATGAAAATAAATAAATAAAAATAACAAGCAGCACAAATATTCATATAAAACTGAAAATGTTTCTCGACTACAAAATTAGCATATCAAAATTATTTTGAAGGATCATGTGGCACTAAAGACTGGAGCAAGGATGCTGAAAATTCAGCTTTAGCAACACAGGAATAAATTCTATTACAATATTTAAATGGGGGAGGGGTGAAGGTTCACAAACTTTCAAATGGTGATGCAAGACTGTACAGATAAAAACTAGGAGTGCATCTATTAAACTGACCTCAACTCGTTTGATATCCTCCTCCAAAAAGTTCAGTTCTTTTTGTAACTGCTCCAGTTGCTGTTAGAAGTACAGAAAGGGAAGCTTTGAGTTAAAGACCTCACTGCTGTCAACGGTGCATTACTCAACATTTTAAAAATAGATTTGAAGGCTCAACCTCTCTTTTATTTCTTCTGGCCTCTTTAAGGAACTCCATTAAGATCTGGCGCTGAGCAGCTTGTGATTCCTGTAGACAGAGATCATTGATAAATCAGCAAAAGACGGGCAATTGGTCTTTATGAGTCAGAGCAGGGGTTTTGTAAAATGAAAATTAATTGTGAATATAAAGTTGTATTTTTCAGACATTTTAGTAAGTATTTTAATCTATCAGTCACATATAATTAAAACATATAATCAAGTCAGACAAATTGGGCCTTTAATTGTAAAACTACACAGCAGACATGCAGAGTTTGCTGCTTACATTTCTATTTTACTACGTAGCAAATAATATACTGTAAACATTTGACCAATTACTGCTTTCCATTTATGCCACTTAAAAAGACACATTTTATCAGGATTACCTGCAGGATTTTACTTGCATATTCTTTTAAAATCCTGTGCCAAGCAATTGTAAAATACACCTGGTTATGGTTTATTTCTCCTTATTTTTGATCAGATTAAATTATTAGTCACAACTTTAGTGTGTGTAATCATATGTTTTTAAATGTGGTTTGTGTCAATAGCCTAGGTGTCACAATGTGAATGAAATCCAGCTTTTCTCAGGGTGCACGAAGAGCCCAAAAGTGTTTAGGCAGACAACAGTAATGTTATCTTAGGAAGAGTACCAACCGCTTCCAGTTGTTTCTTTTTTTGCAACAGGTACTCTAATATGTAGTTGACATTGGCTAAGTCCATATTCTCTTGATCTGCACCAAGGACGTCTTGGAAAACCTGCCATTTGGTTCCATTCTATAAAAAACATATGAAACATGAACAATAAGACATCATTTAATGTGGTTGTTTAAACCGTTTCCACTCATTATACAAGAGTACAACTGGATGCACTTACAGGGTGATCCCGTTTCAGACGCTTCTCTTCACATCTTTGTTTTTGTTTTAGGATCAGTTCATTCACTGTAAAATCATTAGAGAATCATCAGCTAAACAATCCACAAAACTAAAATATAACTTAAATGTACAGAAACACACATTGTAGGTGATAACAATTAAAGTTTGATGTTGCCAAATTTTAAAAGTAAGGAACACATTATTAGGATACACATACCTAAGAAGTTGGGGTAGAGTTGATCCACATTATCAATGATATAATTACATTTTGGGCATCTGTTGCTGTCCTCCAAACTCTGTCGTATACATTTATAACTAGATAGAAATGAACACATGATTGTTTTAAGTCTGCAAATGGGTTCGAAAATACCACATGAAAAAGCAACAATACACGTTTAGTTTAGAGAACAAGTGCTTCTCACCAGAAACTGTGGCCACACTTTGTCATGTGAGCTTCCTCTATCATCTCAAAACATATAGGACTGTTAAGAAAGGGGAAAAAAATAATAATAATGACACATGCAAAGCTTGCTTCCTTTTTCCAATAAATCAACAAATAACTGAGACTTGACTGTTGTTTTGAACTAGTGCACAATGGGATTTAAAAGTCTGAGGAAAAAAAAGAGTTAATACAAGTTTAAAATAACATGAGTAAATGATGATACCGCTTTCCTTTATGTGAGAACTACAACTTGAACACCTTGTTGACAATAATCAATTAGCTTTATCATATGCATTACATGATTAAGTACGGAGAAAAGTCACAGGATTTGCCAAATAAACCTGCAATTAAGCGCACATGTGGAAAAATGATTCAAGACAAACACACTCACTATTTCACTATCCAGTGGTTTTGGCTCTCTGCAGCCTAGTGAGGGAAGGTGAATCTACTTACCATACAAAATCATTGCTCTTGTCCTCATATGGATTAATAAGACCGTTGTACAAGGGTCTTTTCCTGCTCGACGAGCCCGTTCGAGCGCTTTGTCCCTCGGGTACCGAGCCCAGAGTCCGCGAGGACACCCCGTTAGCCGAGCCGTTCCCGTTCTGAGCGCCGCCGCTCCCGCTGTTCGCTCCACCGGCGCCGCTGCCGCTACTGCTACTCATACTTCCAGAGCTCGTCCCGGGTACGGACCCCGCTGCACCGCCGGACTGCTGCTGCCGAGTGCTTGACATGGTTGAAGCCGTTCGTGCACGTCAGAAGGCCAGAGCTGAAGGTAAATCTGCGGGGCTTCACCGCATCCGGGCGGCTGTGGGAGATACGCTAACTAGCTAAAGCGACAGCGATGAGAGAAAAGAGGCAGAAACTTCCACCAAGCGCACTGCTAGCACTGAAATGCGCTTATTTGAGCACAAATTAAGCGGTTCTTCTTCATGCAAGAGGTTCACATTGGGTCTGTTCGATGCTAATGTGGATATGCAGCTCCGCAGAGATTTGTTGACAACTCTAAGAGCTTTAGAAATTTCAATCCACTGTCTGCAGGATGTTCACGCGAGAACTTCCCCAAATCAATGTTCACGTGACTCGCCAACGGCACCTATTGGCTTGGAGGAAAACTGCAGGTGTCAGTCAAAACTATTTTTTCCAAACAAGTGGATCTGAAATTGTTCATTATACTAACCGTCGTAGATATACGTTTTTAACCGTCGTATTTTTTTAGATGCTTTAACTTATAATTACTTGAATAGGCTATACATTTAAATGAAATAGCAACATTTTATGTAAAATGCTGGCCACTTTAGAGAACATCTAAATTTGAGATAAGTTTCATTTATTGTGACAACATGAAAAAATGAGGTATAGTTTAGTAGACATTTTCTAAATGACAAAAACAAATACATAAAATGAATTAACATAATATGAAATTTCATCTATGACCACAAGATGGCTGGATTAGGTCGCTCAAAAGGCTCATTTGCTATTTTCACATACACACATTTTCTGAAGTTCTTTATTTAGATTTATGTCTAGACATTATTAATTCAATATAAAAAGCATTTTTTTTAAATACTGAAGCATGTGGTGTGTGTGCCTTTCACATTAGGGATCTGTTATTAAAAAAAAAGAAAGAAAATCAATACCACATGATTGTACCACAACATATACAATCGTAGTGGTGTTATATATGTACTGTATAAGTTAATGCTAATTAAAAAATGTTGTTTTTATTATTACTTCTAATACAGTATCACTTTTATTAATTATGCATGAAATCTCAAAACGCATCAACATATGATGCTGTGTTACCATGTATGATGCTATATTTAATCTGTCTATACTTTCATTACACAACAGGTATATTGTTTTACCCAACCAACATG
>JAUCMT010000047.1:13326016-13336232 GCA_032357475.1 Enteromius thamalakanensis | reverse complement strand
ATTTTTTTAAATACTGAAGCATGTGTGCCTTTCACATTGGGGATCTGTTATTAAAAAAAAAAAAGAAAGAAAATCAATACCACATGATTGTACCACAACATATACAATATTAGTGGTGTTATATATGTACTGTATAAGTTAATGCTAATTAAAAAATGCTGTTTTTATTATTACTTCTAATACAGTATCACTGTTATTAATTATGCTTGAAATCTCAAAATGCATTAACATATGATGCTGTGTTACCATGTCTGATGCCATATTTAATCTGTCTATACTTTCATTACACAACAGGTATATTGTTTTACCCAACCAACATGGTAAAGTTATTGGTCTAGGCTGTTCTGTTCAGTCTGTGTGAGCAGTTTCAGTTTCAGTTTCAGCTGAACAAGTACGTTTCTAATAATTCTGCTTCTTTTTTTTTAACCTCTTTACTTTGATTTTCCCCCAAAACATGTCTTTATATCCATCCTGAGGAGTGTAGTCAGGATGTTTCTCTGCCTTAAGCTGTGGCTTTAGAAAAATAGAAACAGAGCTCCCCAACCTGTCCCCCCTCTCCTTCGTCTTCAAAAACAAAGTGGTCAACATCAGTAGCACACATTTCTACACATCTCACTCTGATCCAGACCTTTTTAGAGAACATGCCAGAGGAGAAGCTGCTCCAGCTTGCTACCACCCACCGTGTGACCACCTGCCCTCACGATCCAAAATATCTTCTATGATCTTGCACCATACTTTCATTCTGTCTTCGGCACGTCGTTGACCAGAGGATGTGTCCCATCAGAATTCATTAATAGATATTCCATTAAATCCAAAAGCTGTTTTAAATTCGAATGAAATGTCAAGCTTCATTAAGCACTATAAAAGTATAAAAGTAGCCCATATATATTTTATACTCTTTTCCATGGCTTTTGAAGGCATACGATAATCTGAAGGCATGCCAATAAAAAAAAAAGTTAAGACTGAAAAATAACAATGTATGTTTTATTCATTCATTCCTTTGTATTTATTTTCTCAGCTAATTACATTATTTTTTCTTTTTGAAAGTAAGGTTAAGTGGCCGTTCACTAAGGAACTTGAGGCCGTTAGTGAGATTAACTGTTCTGTATTTGTATACAGTTTGCTTTAAGATTGTATAATTAACTGAATGGCATTGTGGGAGTGAGGACAGTATCTTTAGAAACACTACAGTCAGAAATTCAAATGAGAACACATCTATCTGACAGTCAAATATGATTTTAAAATGCTCAATTGTGCAATACATTTAAATCAATTAAAGAGACAATTACAATATAATTGAACTGATGAATTAACCCTTTTAGAGTTATGGGTATGGGTGTATTCTGGTTTGGGTAAATTAAAAATGAAAGATTATATCACATTTTTATTTCTGGCATTTTACTTATTTACATTCATTTGAACAGTTTTTCTTCTTTTTTATTATTTAAATATTGTTATCCATACTGTCCTGTCCGTGATTTTTGGAATCAAATGTCTTATTCAGTCTGCACGAGCTGGAAAAATGGTCATTTCTGGCTTGCAGATTGACTGGATATCTTGAGGAACACATTCATTTGACTGAAAGACATATGTAGAAATAATCTTCATATATTTGACAGGGAACAAAATCAAAGATGAGAATTGCTTATACTATTCTTGTTGGGCTCCACCATTATATGTTCTTTTGGCGGGAAGAATTCTTTTCTTCACATGCAATAAGTTAATTACAGCACTGCTCTCCTTGCCTGACCTCCAGAATGGACCACACTTCAAAGCCCTCCAACACTTACTTGTGTTGATTCAGATGTTCTTTACTTGTATCTCATTGGAAATTAAGCTCTAATCGCTGGCGTTGTTAACACAGTTAACGAAAGCATTCAAAGCCAACTTAAATTCCAAATGGATAAGCCCTCATGGGAGGGAATCAGGCAAAATGTCTGGATGAGTTGTGTCTGCTCACATTGGCCAACGCTCTGTCTCAATTACAAATGGGCTAACCGTGGTTGCCATTTTAAACATTTATATATCTCCAGTGCTTCTGTTATGGCCCTAAAGGGAGAAATAAACCCCTTTTAACTGATAATATACTTCAAGTATATTGAAGAGCCTTGACTGATTTGCCATTGTTGAGTACAGTGTGTCTTTTGGAAGGAAAGCGGTAAATTACTCCACTCCAAAAAAAGAAAAGAAGAAAAAAACACCATTATTTTACTATTATCATGCTGAATTCATGTCTCTGTTCTTATAAAGCAAAAGAATTATGAATGTTCTATTGTTAATCTCTGGCTAAAAGTATAGTCTTGATTTATTTCATACGAGTTTGTTATGTGAGTGTATTTCTTACTGTAGTTAAAAACGTTTCATTTAATTGTTGAAACACACCGATCGTTCGCCTAGATTAGAGAATCCAATCGTCCAAAAAAACTATAACAAAATTAAATCTCTTAAAACATTAGGCACTTTAATTAAATCAGATGCCTGTCTTTGATATTAATGGGCAGCGCAGGAAAATGAGTAACAAATCCCAGCTGTCCACCTCCTGCCCGCCAACACACACATATGCACACACACTGTCATATGGATACAAGCATGCAAAACAGATATATGATACACTTACAAATATTTAGCCATAATAGTGCATTTAATGATTGAGACGGTACTAAAAAAGCTACTTTATTAATTTCCAACATTTAAATTGTAATGTAAAATTCTAACATTATTGAAAATTTAAGTTGCTATTTATTTATTTATTTATTTTTTGTTTTGAGCCTTTATTTATTTATCTATCTATTCAGATTATCAGTAGTCCTTGCGTTTTAAAGGTTGAACTGTATCAACTCCCTCTGCAGTAAAATTCACTGAGATGTGTTTTTGAGGTATATCTAGAACATAAGGAGGAGGAAAAAAGAAAAAAATGCCGTCAGATGCTCACTCCAAATAATCCAGTCTTAAAGCCAAGCCAGCAATGACTAACTAGGAAATGACGTTATAGTTCACACAGTGCACACCTGCTTCTCTCACTGTATCTTTTCAAATATCTATTCTGTGAAATTATTTGCTCTGTAGTGGAAGTTAGTTGTGTCTCCCAAGGAAAGAATTGGTTTTGTCACTGGTTGAAAGTGTGGTATATCTACAATAGGTTTATAGTGTGTATTTTTGATTTTCTGCCTCTGCTGACAAGGGAGGAAGAGTTGCTTTTGGACTTTGGACAAGGTTGCTTGTTTTTTGTCCAGCACATCAGGTTGGATTTTCCCATTGCATTTCTGGTCATTTAGAATTGGTTTGGGGTAGGGCAGCCTCAAATGAAGGATAATCTCTTAGAGGTCCTTTGCAGTGGGGGGTGAGGCCCGGGAGCGACCATTCACTTTTTTTTTTTTTTTTTTTTACACAGTTGCAGCTGTATCTCAAAGCACTTTGATACAAAAAAGCTGAATGTTTTGCGGGCAGATCCTTGGACTGGTTGCGGAATTCTTACCTCCCACTGTTAGGGCCCTTTTTACCCCTGAAGGGGCCCCTGCCATAACTGCCAGTTACCCCAAGTCGGGGCCGTTTGCAAATTGAGCTTGACAAAAACGATAAAGCGAAAACTAGTACGTTTAGGAAATTAAACAGCGGCATGTCTAACTTTTTGACCACTGCGGTGTGAGGTGTTGTGTGTGGTTGCTGAGTCGTATTGTGGTCACAAATCTACTCATTTGCAAGTCACAACATTCTATATGCACCTGCAGCGCTGAAAGCCATTCAGGAGTAGCATTTAGTGTACAAAACAGTAAAGATACTCTGACGTATAAAAATGTGGCAGGCAAGCTCTGATATGGTCTTCATTGATGTGTTTGAACTCTCTCTGTCTCTCTCTCTCTCTCTTTATATATATATTTGAAAAGAAATACGGCACACTAGCATTAGATAAAAGTGTGTGTCCAATGGCACTTCATGATTCTGAATAGAACTAGACGGCTATAAGAGTCATTCTTATTTTAATTCATTTACATGAGAAGGAACAGGACATAGGAGCGTTAAAAAGAGAGTTTATTCTCAAGCATAATCAGAAACATGACTAATTTAAATTTATTAATCATTTCTGGGTCTTTCAGATTAGATTTTTCAAGAATGGCAAAAAATGTCCCGAAGTTTTTACTTATCCTTATCCTGTTTTTATAATGATAATGGAAACCAATACGGCTTTCCTAAACTGCATGTTTTCATATGACATATTCATAAGCAAAGTCCAATGACTGAAGTACAGTACCTATGCAATGCATATAAAATAATAATCATTTATAAAACACATTAGTAGTTTAAGTTGAAAAAACTCACACTAAGAAAGAGCAACAAGAACTTCGACATGTTATTATTATGTGAACTTTCATAGAATGCACTGCACAGAAAAAGCCCCAGAAAGACGCACTGAAAAAATAGAGGCAAAGCACACATATGCGAAGAAGCAGAAATACATTTTAAATCTCTTTAAATGTAAGGAAATTGTAAGGAAATCCTGTGCATTAGTTTCAGTGTTTGTTAAGAACATATTTATTTATTTCTTCTTATTATTTTTTACACAAATAAATTGCAGTAACCTGACAAACTTACTGATACATTTTAACAGAGCCGTCTGGGCTTAATTGGGATTGGGGACCTTTCTGGAAAAGGAAAAGGTGTAGAGACAGACATTATCCTTCCAAACATTGATTTCTTTTTTTTTCTTCTTTTTACTGGCACTTAACTTGAAATTAGATTGTACTGCTATTAATGCAATAGAATAAGTAAACGCAGGTCCTTTTTGTCAAATTAGATGCAATCCAACAGCTCCTTTATTTCTATTTGACAAATAAAATAAAAAAAAAGTTTAATTATTGTATCAGAATCAATCTAATAGCTACTTTGCTGTATAGTGGGAATATTTACAAATCCCAAAGAACTGGTCTTTTATTTATTTATTTATTTATAGTAGCCTATTTTCAGGCCATTGCACATGCATTAAATATATTTCAAAGGGTCACTTTATAATTCAACATTTCCAACATACAAGTAGAAACAGGATATGCAATAAAGTAAATTTATTATAAAATAAAACAGTTTTTAGTAATTGTTCAAATTGAAAAAATAAGATCCACCTGACTATGTGCTTTTCATTCCCTCAGCATCATTTAGTAATTTCTGTTATGTTCCCCTTAAGAGAGTGTTCTGGAATTGCTTATAGGTCCATCCTTGTTTTTTTTGTGTGTGTTTACACATCTCTCACTTGTCTTTTCCTGCATGTGCAGTGTTCCAGCCCTGCTTCACATGTCAGGCAGATGTGATGTCTCTTGCATTACAGTACAGAAGTATGTGTAGCAGCTAGATGTCAATGGCGCTGGGGGAGAAAGGGAGAGTAGATGCATGCATACAAGGGGCTGGGTTGGACCTGGGTGAAGTTTTCTTTCCTAATGGTTGGGTAAGGGGCTGGGTTTGTGATGTCAGGCTGGAGGAAACAGATAAAACGTTTAGCGCGTTAGTTTGATCTGATATGGAGATGTGGAGAGCGCGTGCAGCGGGACTGAGCCTGGGAATATAGACGCACAAGGAGCGCAAGAGGACTCTCCGCACCACCTCAGGTGATCCAAAGAGACGTTTTCACTTGGAACAGCATGCCAAAAAGAAAAATAGCCTTTCAGTACCTCCACATTTTTGGATATTGATCCATATTTTGAGAAAATAAACTCTTTTAAACGGACTTTCACGGCTCCCTGATATCTAAAACACTCAACTGTTAGAATAAATCTCGATATACTTTTTATTTGAGCTTTTTGACGGTTAATTCGCCGAACGAAGCGTGACCGCGAGCATTTGGACGCGACCCATTGCGCTCCAGCGAAAGGTGGCAAATCTCAAATAACCTTTATCCAGCGTTACATCTCTCCAAACAACCTTACACTGTACAGGCAACAAACTATGTAAGTCTACAACCAAACGCGGAATTGTCGCTTTCATTCGACCACAACGAGGATGCTTCAATGCGCGCGTAAATGAACTACAAGTGAATGACAATTAGACTTTTACGCAGTCATTGCGCGCTAAAGAGGCAGCTTTGAGGAGATCCCTGTTCTGTTTGAACCTGAACACGCAACAAGCAATGAAGAACGATTTAAAGTAGAAAGTTTGCTGTCATTCACTCTATAATTTCGAAATCAAGTTACACAAATGGTAAATTAAGTGGGAAAAAATACTCTCCACCTTAATGCACTGACAATTTCGACTTCCCTTGTCATTACAATTATTTTTTTTAAGACATTTGAAACATTAACATCATTAACACACCTATTGTAAATTAAACACAATTATTGCTATCATTGATGGCACCCAAATCATTTTAAGCAAATTAACTATTAGCTCCATTCCCAAGTGCAATTCAAAACAAAATAAGTAAACACATATCCACGCGTTAAAAGCTACAGCTTCACCTCAATAAAATGATGTTTTTTAGACTACTGGCTATTATTCTTGCAGTATTTCACACATGGCCGCTAAACAGGGCTCAACCAGATCATATTCAGAAGTATAAGCGGACACTGGCACAGAGAGCGGACCGAGCGCTTGCAGGAGAACAGTGCGGCTCCATCAGCCGCAAGCGGCCGCCTCGCTCCGCTGCACAGCAGTACCCTCTAGCGGGCGTCGCTGGACGGTACACTCGCTTGATAGACTTGCACTTAAGGAAAAGTAAAACGTTAAGGTCGTGTTCAGGTGAGTGCGGCTCCAAAGGGATAGATGCGATTGAATCAACTAACTGGGATATTAATGAGAAAGAGATATTTGACGAACCCCTAGAAGAGACTTTCTTATGGAAGAAAGAAGAACAGTTACAGGGGGCCACTGATTCTGAAACTAAGTCTATATTGAAAAGACACCCTTTACAGGCAGAGCAGGGAGGTGAATTGACAGACAGCTTGCCATCACTAAGAAGGGTTGCAAGGAGCCTTCTGGAGTTCAACAAAGAAGAAGAAGAAGTCCCAAAAGATACAGAGCACACCCATATACACCACACAGACTTCTCTGCAGAAAACGAAGAGTATTCCGGGGAGCAAGAGGGGCTGCAGAGCACTGTTGGGGAGCTGTGGAGGGCAGATGTACGCAGTGTGCCCGCAAAGTGGATGACAGCCGTGTATTTCGCTGGCCAGGCAGAGCAACTAAAGGTGAACCCTGCCTTTGGCATAAACCTACCCCGCTCCAGGTTCACTTTGGAACTGTGGGTCAAGCCGGAGGGTGGCCAGGATAATCCAGCCATAATTGCAGGTGGGTGACTTTGCATTCATACCTCACTCTCATTGTCCAAAATAATCTTGTTGTTTTTTTTATGTTGGAAGCAGGGATACAGCTTTTTCTCAGCCTCTTAAAACGGATTTGGAATTCTTAATTCGGATTAGGAATTGGAATTGTCTTTGGCTATTACTTAAAGCAGCAGTTATAACTTGAAGGATACATAATTTACAATTAGCAACTGTCTAATCAGAAATAAATAGTGCTTAAAGGCATACAGCCATACAGACCAAAATAACTGTGGAAAGTCAGATTTATTCCTCGAACTCGCCTCAGTTCATCAAGTGCATCAAATGGTGTGCGGCGGATTCTGTGTTGTGTCATGACTTTGACACATTGTTGATTCATTTAAGAGGCCTTTGTTTGAGGATATCAGCTGACAAGCAGATGAAAGGAGAATGGGGAAATCAGCTGCTTACGAGGTGCAAACGATGAGTAGTGCTAAGGGAGGAGTATTAGAGGAACAAGTGGCCACCACCTGCTCAATGTGTCCTGTCTGCTTTATTCAATCACTTGTTTAGTGCATATGGCGCTTTGCGTTTTCAAGGTTTGATTCATCAGCTGCATATGGACATTGTATTCACACTGACAGCTTGCTGCCATCCAGCACAATTGTTTAATATATTTAAAAAAATTTCATAGCAGAAACATGTAAAGCTGGTATGTGAAATGTTGTCTGTGTGTGTGTGTATATATATATATGTGTGTGTGTGTGTGTGTGTGTGTGTGTGTAGGAACTTATTTTTCTCCAGCATGTTAGTTAGAGTGTTCTTGCTGTATGGTTTTGACAGGCATCTGACTTGACCTATTTTGAAGCACGCATTATGATTAAAAAAACGAAAACAAACTAAATAAGCTGTGGAACATCACAGAAGGTGCCGGATCCCTAAGGGAGCTTTCATAATCAGGTAAATGTGCATTTTTGTGTAGCTGCTGAGGAGGGTCAATGTGGAAATGATTATATTTGGAAGTGCTTCTGAGACTAGTTCCCAGTAAGGAGAACAAAGCCCAGAGTTCTCTGGTTGTAACCTGCGCAAAGGCTTTTCCTCTTCTACGCATGCCAAAATACATGCTTTTAGGCAAAAGGGGTACAAATATTATTCATCTGTTTCTAACACTGATGAGTCATCTATCAGACCTCAAAGAGAGCATTAGATATTTCATTTTAAAATCATCCACCACTTGAGGAAAATTAGTATTCCCCAATGACGTCAAATCTCACAAACCTCTTAAATAAATGAGGGTTTCTACCATCTTGCTATTGTTAAGATTGTATTATTTCCCTTTGACATATTCGTCATCATCACTAAAATCATGTGAATGTTCACTCCAGCTCTTTCTGAGGTCAATGGATTTCTTTTAACAATCAGTGGACGAATCTATTGTTATAAAGCCAGTTCTTAAAAAATCCCTCACTCTGCCAAATAAGTGTTCAAAGGCTTTACTGGAAGTGGCCTTTTCAGTGCTAACTATTAAGTGATACTGTTTAAAAACATTCACTTTTTCTCTGTCTTTCATAAACATATATCATATCGAAGATATCAGTTATACAAGGTTACCAAGAAAGTGTTTCTTCAGCACACTTTGTCTCCAGCCAAACTCAGCACTCCAGGACAGTCTGAGGTACTACTAATATGAGTCTTTCATTCAGTGGGAGACAGACACTATAAAAACAGTAAGATAAGAACACAGGCTTTGAAAATGTAGTAGCATCCAATTGGATAGTACTCTGGAATGGTTTCTCTTCAAACTCATGACTTCAGGGCTGATACACCCAGAAAATTAGCAGATGTTGTCACACGCTGGAGCTTTGCACACACATCGGCAGGCTTTTCCAATGAATGAAATTTCAGTGTGGTCCACGTCCCTTCAGGATATTTTGTTTAAAGCTGCCCATCTCTTGTTCTCCCATTTGCAGGGAATAATGCACCCGAGTGTGTATGTGCTCGCATGTGAGTGTGTTGTTGGGAGGGTGGAAGGGGATCCCTGACCTCTCTCTGTCCTTCTATGGTAACATCTGGCTGCCAGATGTAACTGCTCCTAAGAAAGGCGGCTGGGAATATAAGTGGATTTGTTGAATGGAAATGACTTAAACTCCTAAACTCTTCAGATAATTAAACACCAATTACTCTGTGCTTAATGAAGCTCATTGACTCCTTTGTATGTGTTTTTCTTTCTAGGCGTCTTTGACAACTGCTCGTATCCTTTGAGTGAAAAAGGTTGGTCTGTAGGGATTCGAGCAGCCGACCCAACAGGAAGAAAAGACGGCCGGTTTTTCTTCTCTCTTCGAACGGATCGGGCGCTCAAATCCACCACTATCATCACACGCCAGCGCTACCAGCCCAACAGCTGGACTCATGTGGTGGCCAGTTATGATGGCCACAAGATGGCACTGTATGTAGACAACTCCAAGGTTGGCGAGAGCAGAGAACAGTCGGGTGACCTATACCATCCCTATATCAAGGCCTGTCGCCTGTTTCTGCTTGGAGGGGACCAGTCGGATCATGAACACAGTTTTCGCGGACATTTGGGAGGTGTCACGCTTTGGGGTTATGTGCGCACTCACAAAGAACTTCTTAAAGGTCACCAATCCCTTGGAGAGAAACAAACTCCGATATTGTCCCAGTGGGCAGATTTCTCAGAGGCTGAGAATCAGTGGGCTCCCTACAAAGACCATCACAAACCAGTTATTGTGACTCTTCCTGTACCTGAGCGGCAATGTGTTTCTCCATTTCTTCCACCTCCATGTGGTGTCACCATATGTGACAATGCCGACTTCGCCCTCAGTTACAACCAACACTGGGAACTTCGAGTTGAGAAGCGCCTGCGCTACCGCATCGTGAACATCTGTAAAGATGACGGTAGCGACCCTACGGTCTCTCTTCAGCAGATTCAGATCCAACACCAGGCCTTGGAGGACGCC
>JAUCMT010000047.1:13295955-13311996 GCA_032357475.1 Enteromius thamalakanensis | reverse complement strand
GAACTGTCTGCTGATAGTTGCAGTTTTGTCAGAAAAGAAGGTAGCAAAATCATCAGCAGTTATAGAAGTGGTTGGAGCTGGTGCTGGTGGGCAGAGGAGTGAGTTAAATATTCTGTTTCATTTATTTCTAATGATGTGCATCCTTCACAAAGAAGTTAATCCCAGAATGCATTTAAATCACTTGATTTTTTTTTTTTTTAACTTAAGTAAATATTTTGCAAATAACAGTTTCGAGAGGATCGTGAACTAGTAATCACGCACGGCTGGCAGCCGGTTTACCTAATTATCCTCGTCCATTCGCATCCAATCAAATCTCTTCCCCTTCACTATAAATTCCCCCAGCTTTCATTTCCCTGCATCTGGCTTCATGCATCAGACTTGTCCGATTATGCTCGCGAAGAGCCCGCTCCTTGCCCAGCTCCCGCTCCATCCAACGCAGCTCAACAAGCCGCAGCCCCGCCGGCAGCTCAACTCAAGGCTGTGGGGCCTACCAGAGGCCGCAGGCCTACCAGTCAGGCTAACTCGCCTACTAAGCGAGCCCGCGCGCGCACGCCTCCTCCCGCCAGACATCTCGCTTTTGCATCTCGCTTTCGCACTGTCTTTGGATCACACGACTGAAGACACATCCTACAAACACAACGTCTTACTTAGACTCGTCTGCCTTACATTCCTCCGCCGGGATCCTCCAGGCTGCCTTCCTACAAACTGTTCCCGCTCGGACTCAACCGAGAGGCCGCAGCGGCTATCAGAGATCACAAAACAGCTCACAACAACTTCCCCAGCGAGACGCCAAGAGGACCCTGCTCCCTTCCAGCCAGACAGCCTGTATCCTCACAGGCTTCCGATTCGAGGCCGCATGCCTGAGCACTCTTAGATCCCATCCTACTCGCTTTCCACCAAAGCATCCAAGAGAAAGAAACCACATTACTCACCAATCGCTGGCCCCCGCTGCCTTTTTTCCCTTAGCCAGAAGTAAAACAAAGCCCAGCGTTGTAACTTCCGAACCAGAAGCAGAGCGGCTCTGGCCGGTGCCGCCAGATGACGTCATACGCAAGCCTGCGTATCCATGAGGTTAGCTTTAACTTTCCTTTTACTTCCCCACGGTCACATAACGTATTCTACGCACCCATTCACACATTTTTAAGTTCATTGATTTATTTAGCCATCGATTTATTTCACCAATGGTCCATGTTGTCAGAACACATATAATTTTTACGGATCAAAACTAATTCCCTGGTGTTCTTTTTCTCCTCCGCAGAGGTTCTCTATCTCAAGCTTCCCCCCCATCGAAAGTTACTCTCCTCTACCATACCTCTGCTGAGGTTCCTAAACCTTACTCTCTGCTGAATGCTATTTCCCTTTCACCTCCACTGAGGTGTCTAAACCTCTGTGACGGTTTCACTCTCAGCCTCCACGTAGGCTCTCTACCTACTTCCTCATTTTCTGCTGAAAGATACTTCTCCCCTTTCACATCCGCCTCACTCTTAGCCTCTGCGCAGGCTCCTCGCTCTATTCCCTTTTCTCCGCTGAAAGCTATCTCTCCCCCATAACCTCGCCAAGGTTCCTAAAACCTCCGCAAAGGTTTCACTCCTAGCCTCCGCATAGACTCTCTACTTATTCCCCTATTTTCTGCTGAAAGCTTTTATCCCTTACCACCTCCGCTGAGGTGCATAAACCTCCGCGTAGGCTTCCTATTTCTTTCCCTTTTTTGCTGCTAAAAGCTTTTCCCTCTAACTCTGCTGAGGTGCCTAAACCTCCGCAAAGGTTTCACTCCTAGCCTCCGCGTAGGCTTCCTATTTCGTCCCCTTTTTGTTGCTAAAAGCTTTTCCCACTACTTCCGCTGAGGTGCCTAAACCTCCACGAAGGTTTCACTCCTAGCCTCCGCGTAGGCTTCCTATTTCTTCCTCTTTTTCCTGCTAAAAGCTTTTCCCACTACCTCCGCTGAGGTGCCTAAACTTCTGCGCAGGCCAACGCAGCGAGAAAAAAAATAAATAAATCATCACGTCCAGCATCCTCTCTCATCTCATATTTTGGGCGCAAATTTGGCTGCTATCCTCTCCAAGCTTTTTTGGGGAGCAGACAGAGAACGAGCCAAACGCCGAACTCATACCCTCGCTAGGGTTCCATCCTTTAGGGTTCGTAGTTCGCCGTTCTACTGGCTTGCTCCCCAGACAGCTCGCCAAATTTGCTTTTATATTTTTGTTACAAGGAAGCGTAAACTCTTGAAAGTAAATGTTTTGCAAATAACATGGTTTCAAGAGGATCGTGAACTAGTAATCACGCATGGCTGGCAGCTGGTTTACCTAATTATCCTAGTCCGTTCGCATCCAATCAAATCTCTTCCCCTTCACTATAAATTCCCCCAGCTTTTATTTCTCTGCATCTCGCTTCATGCATCCCTCCTCCACCCCTTCTCCACCACCTATCCCATTCACCTTTCCCAGAGGGAGCAGACGGAAAACAAGCCAAACTCCGAACTCGTACCCTTGCTAGGGTTCCATCCTTTAGGGTTCGAAGTTCGCCGTTCTACCGGCTTGCTCCTCAGACAGCTCGCCAAATTTGCTTTTATATTTTTATTACAAGGAAGGAACTCTTGAAACTGACATTTGTGTATTCTTTATTGGTCTACCTTTTTGTTAGGTTACATGCTAACAACCATACAGATAAAATGCTTCGTGATAAGGCAGCTCACAGAGAGAGTGAGTGTGCAAAGCAACCCACTATTTTGTCAAGTTTTTGAATGCATTGCTATGGAAATGCCCGTTTTAGGGCTTATATGCCAATTTTATTGCAATGAATTATCTCATCCTTCCAGGTGTATGTCCCATTTGCCAAAAAGATTCTTAGCTCTTGATGGCAAGTTACAGTGTTTTCTTTCTAGCTTTGAATGAGGTTTGTGTGTGTTTTTGTAGGGGCCCCTGATGTGTACCAGCCATGTGAGCCCAGCATGCAAGCCTGGAGTCCTGAAGTTAACCTGTATGAGCCCAACATGACTACGCCGTGCCCACAGATTGAGGGATGTGTGTTAGAATTGCACTTCCTTCACCCGGTTGTCCCTGACAGTTTGACCGTATGGGTCACTTACACCTCAGCCAGTGAGTACTGCCTATGTATATCAAATATAAAAATTACACCTGACATTATACACTAAGTGTGGGTACAGTATGGTTTTAGATAGAAAACTAAGAAAGACGTCTACATTGTTATTTATGTTTCAGGTCAATGCTTTTGTTTTGAAATTTCTTAAATAGTTTCTACAAAAATATCAAGCACTTTGATGCGGTTTTATGCAAAAGATTGGCAACCCCTTGCAAATCTGTGCAAATGTGAATAACTTACATAACAATAACAAAATACTGTCAGAGAGATCATGCATGTTATTTTTTTTATTTAGTACTGTCCCGAGTAATATATTTTACTAGGGGGTCACAAACTCTTGCATAAAACTATTAAAATGATTTCAGATAAAACATGTGGCACTGAAGACTGGAGTAAATTGACTTATCACAATTCAGCTTTGCCATGACAAAAATAAATTGGATTTTAAAATATATTTCAAATAATTTCTTTGATAATATTTCAAAACAGTACCTTTTGTTGATCAAATAAATTCAGCCTTAGTGAACATAAAATACAAACACTTAAAAAAAAAAAAAATCATACCAACTCAAAACTTATGAATGATAGTATATGAATGCTTTGTGAATTCTAAACTTTTTTTTTCTTCACAGATCAGATGGCAATTGCTAATATTGTGCTCATAACAGAGAATGGCGAGATGCTTCACATAGGTCCTCAGCATGCTTTCTGTGACATTCCTTTGACCATCCATTTACATACTAGTAAGAAAGTCAAGTCCATTAAAATCTCCACTTTTGATAAGAAGCTGGAGATCGATGCTGCTTTGTTGACCTCGCAACCCCAAAGTCCTCTCTGCTCCGGTTGCCGCCCCCTTCTCTACAGAGTGCTCAGAGAACCACCAATCAGAAAGGACCATACTCCCATCATCGTCAAACAATCCACGTACACTGACAGGTAAGAATATGCATCTTTGTCACAGGCATTAATTAAAAATACTACTACTAAAATTTCATTTATGCCCATGGTCTATGTATGATTAACAATTACACTTTGTATTGTACACAGGCACTTTGAAAGACTATATTTTTAAATATTTATTTGAAATTGGCGAGTCATTTGTAATACTGTCAAGCGTTTTCAAATAATAATATCTCTGTCAAGTTTTTATTGTGTTTCTAGTTGATTTATAGCATTTCTGGGAGTATTATTTTAAGTGTGGCTTAATTATAAATTCTGAACCTGTTGTGTTTTTAAAGCTGTCATTGAATTGTATCTTCAAGATATCGCTATGTGAGTATTGTGCAATGGTTTTCGCCTGAAAAAAATAATTTCCACAGCCAACACAATAAGAAGAATAACAATATCATGGATTTGACGTTGTCATTTCATTAGCCATTAATTTTACAAGTATCAAATTGTAGCCAATTTCTGTTCGTTTCCTGTCACATTTTATTCTGCTTGTTCCAATACACATTTATCAACGGGCACTGGATTGTTGTTTAAGTACTTTCAATAGGTCAAAATGTCCAGAGATTAATAGTGTGGATCAGAGAATGTAACATATCCAGAAAAGTTCCTTCCACAAGTCCTGTAAGCTCAGAAAGAAGGAAACTCTACTGGGAATTGAGCTATGTGGATAGAGAAAGGAAAGAAAGACAGATTGGATCTGTGAGAGTGTGAGTGAGAGAGAGTGAGAGAGAAAGAGAGAGAGAGAGAGAGAGAGAGAGAGTGGTACAATGAAACACTGGAATATAAACCAAATGTGACCGCTTTACCCGTAGAAACAGTAAACACCCGTGGCTGTTTGTAGCTGCTCTGAAATTGTTTCCAATCTCTCCCTAAAGGGAGTAGTGTGCTTGATGTAGTTAGTGTGCAGTAAGTGAGAGACCTATCATTTGGCATGCAGGGAGACAGAAGAGTGACAACAAGCGCAGGGGAAAAAGGAGTGAGAATGAAGATGATTTTGTGGGAAAGTACATGTAGGCTACAGTGCCACCGTGAGGTCTGCAGAAAAAACAAAGCACTTTCAATGAAATGGGTAATGTAGCAAACGGCCAGTGAAAATAGGTGCTCAACCTTCATAAAATGTTGATCGTTAACCTTGGAAGGACTCATACTAAATATTATATGAGCTGTTTTATTTTCTATGCATATTATATGAGGTTTGTGGATTTTTGCTTTAGGGGACGGTAATATTAAATACCAGTTTTTTGTGTGATTGTGTGCTATGAAGAAAAAAATATGACTTTATCTTATCACTTGTACAGAATCCTACATTGGCTCTCCCTTTGCAACCTCAGAACAATAGCTTTAAGTACTCTCTCTCCCCTTCCCTGTCCCTGGAAGTAATCCATAATTAATAAGGGCAATTTGTTGAGTAATAAGACCCGCTGGAAAAAGATGAAGCTCAGTTAGCTAGGCATCCTCTTACCCCAGCCGGAAAACGACTGAAATCAAACAAGCCTTGGCAATCATGGCTAGATTCTTTTTATAGGGTCATTCAATCAGTTTAAATCGATATCCCAGAGGTACTTCACAGCGTGACATGCAGTGATACCCTCAACATTAAAAGGTCATTTCCATTTTTAACAAGGTTAGATTTGAGATCACCCTGAGAATAGATATAGCTTAGATCAAGTATTTCTGCAGCATATTTCAGGTTTATATTGTGCATTTGAGCTGTTGTGCTGAATATCAGCATGTCTGTGATTCTTCAGTATGGTTTATGATCGCTTTTAAAGTAATAGTTCATCCCAAAATAAAAACTTACTGAAAATGGACTCATCCCCAGATCAACTATATAAATACCCAAATGCAGTGGAGTTTGTTTCTTTATCAGATTTTTTTAATTTATTTAACAACAGATCCACTGCAGCGAATGGGTGCTGTCAGAATGAGAGTTTATAAAAAAAAGAGCTTATAAAAACATCAGAATAATCTTTAAGTAACTCACTCTCATCTAGTCTTGTGAAGTGAAAAACTGCATGTTTGGCAAATCAGTCAAGAAATTTGATAACACTTTATAATAACTGCACACTATGAAGCATTTGGTAAGTATATAATAGTAAATAGTCAGTGCATCCTTTATAAAGCATTGTCTTTAGTAAGCAATTTATAAATACAGCTTTACATTTCTAAGCATATCTATTACTAAGGAAATTTAAAGAAAATTTGAAAAAAATAAATAAAATTAGCACAATACAGAGGGTTACAAAACACAGAAATATTTATTTAGAATTTATATTTATTTGTTAATAAAGTATGTAAATACAATTACTATAAATTATATATATATGCTCAGGAAAAAAAAACATTTCTAAAAAAATGTATAACTGTTTACTAATGCCTATTAATGTTGGAACAATGCTATATAAAGTTTAAAAAGACTATTTACTAATCTTTAATTCATTTTACATAGTGTGCAGGTATTTTATACCATACATTTTTTACTTTAAAATGTAAGTTTCTCTATCTGAAATATTGTTTTCTCAGCTACAGTAGTCAACATTATTTTGAACCAACAAAAGTTAATCGAAGTTGTCCTAAGACAGGAAACTTGATGAAAGGTTTTGATCCAATTCAAGTGTTGACTAATGTATGTTCACCCAAAAATGGAAATTCTGTCATTAATTACTCACCTTTGTGTCGTTCCAAACCCATAAGACCTTCATTCATCTTTGTAACACAAATTAAGATATTTTTGATGATATCAGAGAGCCATCTGTCCCTCCATACACAGCAAAACAACTAAAATAATCCCATGTGATGATGATTTATTTATTTCATTATATTGTGAAATTGTTTTTAAGATTTCAATAAAATAGTCTATTGAGTAACTTTAAATCTTCCAAATATTTTAGATGCATTATTTTAAGTTTATTTGGCTTTGAGTGCTTTAACAAAGTTAGCTTTAAACAAAGTCAAAGCAGAACCATTGCAACACCGAGCCACACACTGTTACAAAGGGATCAGTTATCTCTGGGGGTTTTGCAGCCACCGGCAGAACCTCCGGGGGTTCTACGCCATCAGCCAACACCTCTGGGGACAGTGAGCCACTGTCCATTCTGGGGTGGACTTGGAAATGCACTCATGGGGGAATTAAGTCTCTGATGCGGGCTCGTGGGTAGATGGGACCTCTGGGACACAGTGTGCGGCCCACACACTCAACTTGACAGGAAGCACTTGATGAGAGAGGGATAGTCTATAAGATGCCCTGTGCTGAAACCCTGGGGACACCGACTGACATCAACGGGGGTCCGCCAAACTAGACATCTGCCTTAAAAAAACCCTGGAAAACCCTGATGTCTTCATGTGCGACATCCATAATGCTGTGGTACACTGGTGTGGCATCCATGTTGGCTGAAGACTGTGGCTTTATATCCATGGTGGCTGAAGGCTTTGTGGCAGCCATCTTGTGTAGTGGCTCCAGGTTGGATGCTTGTGATATGACGATCAGCCCACACACAAAATAGCAAAGTCAGTGAAATCTGAGTGGCTGATTCACGCCCTTACAAAAAAGTATATGACCATGCAGTCCAGAAGATCTGAGCAGTGCGCAAGAACATACTCCTCCAACAACCAGGCACCCTGCTTCAAGGCTAGTAATAGTCTAAACCTGGCCAATGTCCGGAAGAAAAGCCGTCCACAAATGACTAGACAGGGGAACACTGACTGGAATCCTTACACACACAGTAGTGGTATTTCACTCCTGGATGAATCATTGTTTTTGAACAAAATGGTTGAATGAATGACTCGATTACTAACCTGCAGAAAGAGTCACCAAAAAATCTCCACACTTATTCATTAATTAGTTCATTAATTCATTAATTAGTTATCATTTTATGCTCTTGCTGCACTGCTAACTTAGTAGCTTTTTTTTTATGTGTTTGTGTGCTTAGTGATGTACAGAGGGACGTTCAGTACCTGTACCGGATCCAGGTAGAATCGGACGGTTTGTTCAGTGAACTTTCCCCAGGCCTGGTTTACACTCATGGAGAACATTTCTGTGGTGATGGCACACTACAGGGGTCAGTATAAACTTATGGGGTCCATCAGAGGCTTTGCGTGTTATGTGCTTTAGTCATTTTTAAAGAATGTTTCATATTTTTGAGTATTTGTTTGAGTCTTTTGTGTTTTGAAGCATAGCCAAAGACCTTCCACATATTTCATAACTGTAACCCTTGGCATCGCTCTCTCTCTCCCCCACAGGACTGAGGATTGTGATGACGGGAATCTCTTAGATGGAGACGGCTGCTCAAAAAAATGCCAAGTTGAACCAGGTTTTAAGTGTCATGGTGAGTCACACTCAAAAAAATAAATGCTCTCTCTGTCCACTGAGAACTCTGGCCCTCAAACTATAAACACCACAACAGAAGCGCCAGAAAACTTCCACACAAGACAATAAACCCGGGTAAAAAATCATAACCAGCTCTCAAAACAAAACAAAGCAAACCAAAGCAATAAAATATTGCTATGTCTCCTGTAGATTCGAATTCCTCTGCTAAAGATTTTTTCTTTCATGCTGAATTAGGGAATCAGTTTATGATAGTGATATTGAAGGAAATGTGGAGATCGTCGTATTCAAAAATCCAAAAATTGAATGATAAATAAAATGAAATGATACAGACAGTGACAATTTCCTCAATCGATTCTCTTAACACTACATAATACTTGTCAACGGATACAGACCTTTTTGTAGTTCCTCTATAATCTCCAGATGGGATTGCTCTTTTTTTTCTCTCCCGGATTGCCCAGGGAGGACTTCTCGTGGCACGCCGTGCACTCAGGTGAGGTCACTCACTGGTGTGCAAATAGCTGACTTGCTCTAGCATTTACAAAGGCTACCAGCTAGCGGGATTCACCAATCAGCCGCCCAGTCCTTGCTGATGGTAAAGAGAGAGCATGAACTCGCAGGAACTCTTTTATTCCATTGAAATTTTCATTATGTTGCAAAATATTATGCGCATTGCTATCATTAGTATTTATTTTTTTACATTATTTTGTCTTTTACACTAAATGTTGTTTTACACTGAAATGCAGTCATTTTAAAAAAAAAATTCCACTGAACTATTAAACAGTACAACTGTTTTCAACATAGATAATAATAAGAAATGTTTAGTTAGCCTCAAAAAATTATAGTGTAACTGCAGCAGAAATTATGCATTTTAAAATGAAAATGCACTAGTGTAAATAAGGCCTAAAAATCCAAAATAATTACTTAAATTAAAATACTATTGTGTTGCTCACTTGTGGATCACTATGTCATACTGTTGTTGTTAATCTGCTGACTAGAAAAAAATAATTCTCATTATGAATTATGGTTAATTACCTTGACAGCAAGGTCTGTGATATCTGACATTTCAGTTTGAATTTTTGCCCAATACATATGCATTCAAAGATTCAATCCAGATTGCAAAATATCCAGTCCAAACTGTGGATTTTAGGTCATTTACTGTAACACAGCCAGTGGTTTTTCACATAATCAAGTTCAACTTTTTTATATTGTCAAAGTGTATGTCATCATACTATTGGAAATGGTCCAAAGTGTTGCACATACATTATTTCCTAAGCTGTGATGGATCTTCTTAACAATCAAACTGTTCACCATTGTTACATAATGCACCTGAGTGAGTGTAAACACAGTACATGAAGACTCACAGGAAGTCTTAGGAGAAAAAAAAAGGCAAATACTTCACCAATTTAGTCAATGTTGTTTTCGTGACTTTAAAGCGCTACATTTTCTGTGAGCGTGAAGCATGAGAAGCCTCTAATTGAAACATGACCGTTGTGAAAGCAGCGACTGACTCACATGCCTCAAACTTCCCAATGTTTTCATAGTAGCTTGTAACCACATTTTTGTGGATTTAGGGCATTTGAGAATGGCTTTTTTTGCAATATTTACTCTAATGCCACATTAGGGGCTCTCATATATTATCTCCACGAGCGTATTTAGGGAGCAAAGATCAACAAAGCTTAGGAGTAAAGCCTTTGGCATTGGCATGCGGGTTAGGTCAGCTGTTCTGCAGCAGAGACGCCCAATCAAATGCTTGTGTTTTTCATTTGTTGTTAGAACCCTATTGAGCCCCTCGCCTTTGATAAGCTGTTCCCACCAATGAGTCATCTTCCTCTTACCTTTCAGCATTCTCAGACAAGGGCTCATGCAAGACTCTGATGTCATTCACACGTGTCGCTCTCGAACGAATTCACTTTAATGGCATTCTAATTCCCCTTTTAGCCCCACGTGCACTTCTGTCATAACTCATTCATACACCATGACATCATCCACATATTTGTATGATCGTTTATTTAACTGTCCCGGTGGAATCACGTTCCTTTTTATTTTCAATTCACACGTTAGTGAGCCGAGTCTCACTGACTTGCTATGAAAACACAATTAGATTTTGGCAGCCAAGTCATTATTTGTTACTTACTACGGGTTTGCGCTCGCTCTCTTTTGCTTTTTCCGTCTCTCGCAGGTCGGCCGAGCCTGTGCTATGTTTTCGAAGGGGACGGAGTGTGTGAGGAGTTCGAAAGACATTCCAGCATCCAAGACTGTGGCTTTTTCACTCCTCAGGGGTTCAGTGATCAGTGGGCAACCACTGCCTTGGGCTCGCATCAGGACGAGAGGTGCCCTGCCTCAAAGGTCACCGGCGAGCCTGTGCTCACTCAGGTACACAAACTGTTTATATTATAAACCATTTATCTCCCTCACTAAGGAACATCATCTTAAATGAACCACTCAAATAAATAAAAAGTAAGATATCATCTTATTTCTTTTTATATTCTTATCAGATGTGCAAGTCGCAGTATTTTGACACTAATGAAGTAGTGGCTCACGGTGCCTGGAGCCCCTGTTCTGCCCATGTGAATAGTTACTATCAGGATCAGCCTGTCTGGCTAAAGGTACACACACACTTGCTAAGTAAATAACATTGAGTGCAAATATTTGGATTTTATTGATCATTCGATCTATGTTGGGCCGTTTGATGTAAGTATGGTTTCCACCCTGCTGGGATTTGCATATTGCTTAAGTTAAAATAATTAAGTTAGCTAAGGAGCCATATATTAATTACTAATAATACTGATTGTTTACGCAGGTAGGATTTGATCGACCGGGTGTAGCAGCCTCTGTTATTATATACCTTGCCTATGATGGTAGTTGGCATGATGACAATTGCAGGAAAACAGTGACAATTGAACTGTATGACACCACTGGAAAAAAACACAATCTTGGTAACACATAATATATTTAATTTGTTTGTGAAATATGGTAAACTTTGTATTTTTTGTGACTTTGTTGCATGTGTTTGTCCACAGGTTCGTACGAGCTATCATGTCAGCAGAACCCCCTAGTGGTGAATGTGACTCATAATCTGAGTGTGCCCTTCTACCAGACTTCATCAGTGCAGCTCAATTTCTCCTCCTCTCAAGTGGCGGTGTTGGCGGTTGCATTGCGTACATCTTGTCACTTCAGCGCCTTTGCCCTGACTGGGTGCGCTGAGGGTGGGGTCTCCCACAACTTACAAGCACACACACAAATATAAACACTTAAAGTTAGGAATCTGTATGATTTCTAAACGTTTTTTTAAAGGAGTCTCTTGTGCTCACCTAATCGGCATGTATTTGATCAAAAATAGAAGTAAAAACATTACTAGTTTAAGTATTATTGAAGGTTTTTTATTTCAAACATTATATTTTGTATAATTTATTCAGTCATTACTCCAGTTCTTAGTGTTATATGATTATTGAGAAATCACCTGAATATTCTGATTTTGTGCTCAAGAAACCTCCTCGAACATTTGTGCTGCTTAATATTTTTGTGGAAACCATTAGTACCAAGCCCCAGGATTCTCCTATACATAGAAAAGTTAAAAAGTACAAAGCCCAGCACATGACATGCAAGTAAAAATTGTACGCACAATTTACTAATTTGTTCCTTTATGTGCTGGTGATTTGTACGAGTGAGGTCGTACAAATTCATACGATTATTGGAAAATCTTATATAAGAGTTATGAATTTGTATGAATGACTTACCCCTAAACCTATACATGTCAGTCGGGTTTAGATCAATTGTACAAAATCAAAAAAAAAAAAAGTGAGGTTAACCAAATTAACCAACTTGGAACATTCATACAGACACATTTTTTCAAGACTATGCTATGCCTGGGCTCTGTACAAAAGAGCAATTTCTTTTAGTATCTTTAGTATCTTTTTTCATTATATCTGTACTGTCACTTTAATCAATTTAATGTGTTCTAGCTAAATAAAAAAATTAAAAAAATTATAAAAAATAATTGTATATAAAGACAAATACGTACATTGTGTTTGATAGTGGATATGATGTCTGTAAGTGTCAAATAATAATTAAGTTGACGTGTTTTTCTCACTCAGATGTGTGCGTAGGCTGTGCAGTACTGAGTCATGCAGTCCTCTAAACATCGAACACGCGTCAGTCCGCTGTACTCCAGTTATAGACTCCAAACACTGCTCTGTTTCTTGTCATCGGGGCTATACGCTCACCGTTCTCCACGGCCAGAGCCTTACTTCTCATCAAGTGCGTACAAGTATTGTTAACAGTGCATTTGTCTCTCTGCAATAACCCTTTTACGAAAGAAAAATCACCAATTTCCTTGATATCTAGTTTCTGCTAAACAGCAGTGAGATTAAATGAGAACAAATTACTTTTTCTAAAGATTTGTTAAAAAGATTTCTGAGAAGATATCTCCAAAATGACTGTTCATATTCTGTTAATAACTGTATTAGTCATTTTCCAGCTGGTGCTTCAGGTAAACAAGTTAACTTGATCCAAAAAATGATTAATACCAGCCATCTTATTCAGATTTCTAGGAATATTGGCGTAATTGTGTCATGTAAACAGCTTATTCAGAAAGTCCATCATACCTGGAGGCCTATTTATACAGTATGTGCGCATGTTCAAACAAAGATAATTTAGTGTGATATTAGATACACTGAGTGTTTATTCAATAGTTTGAGTTTTTCGCAACTGCTTTGGAACAAGAAATATTTTGCAAACATAAAAAAAGGTCCACTTTTGTCTTGTGACGTACATTTTCCAAATGATCACATTCCTTCTTTGTTATTGTGAAAGAGTTGATTAAATTATTGTGGAGAATTACTAAAATGCAGTGTAAGGGCAAGAACATCTACAGTAATTGTAGAAGACAAGAGCAGGAACCCACATGTGCAAAATACCAGAATATTCCAGTAACTGTGCAGAACATAAACGCTTAAAATCGGGTTCACATGTCTGATGCCTCGAATTGTATTCAGATTTAACAAAATCCAAAAGTCTGTGAATTCAAACATTTCTCATCAACTTATCTAAGAATAAATAATTGATTTTAGAACTCAGTAAAACAACATCTTAATTTGTGTCAGCTGTCATGTTGTGTAATGAGCCTAAAATGAAACTATGGCATTAAAAGTGGATGTCTTTCTGTGTGTTTTGTCCTTTCTTCTCCTCAGACGGAAGCAGAGCTGATTTGTGTGCATGGAGTGTGGGACCGTGTGGTGAGCTGTCAGCCAGTGGACTGCGGCCTACCTCCCCAGTCTCACGTCTACTTTGCCTCCTTCTTTTGTCCCTGGGGCACCACATTCGGCAAGCAGTGCACCTTTTCCTGTAACGCCCCGGCGATCCTGCAAGGTGAGGACGGGAACTGGGCTACAGTGTGAGACCTGAGGGTTTCTGGATTCCTTACATTTAGTGCATGTGTTTGTTTCTGTGAGACTTTGGGCTTACTTTCTAAAATAATAAGTCTTTAAGTCAATAACTGTGCATTTGTGGGTGATATGAACCCTTCTTGTGTGTTTGCCCATGTACACTGGAAAAAATCCAACAAATAATTGTGCTTTTTGGCATTCCTGAGGTCATTTGACTCAGAACTTCTAGCTATGCCAGCACTAACAAACATTTAAATATTAGTACAAACAAATTATATGTATTATCATAAAATAATCAAATAATTGTACTGTAATTTTATTTAATAATAGTCTAAAACCATAAAAATGATTTTGTTTCCTCAAACAAATACACTTTAACTGAAATAAAATATAGGGGGATAAAAAAATATCTTATTTTATTTAATATAATTTTCACGGCTAGTTACCACTTCTATTTAGTTTACCTTTATACACTAAAGCAACTAAAATTGAAAGGATTAAAAAGATAAAAAAAACACACAATATTAATAAAACAATAATAGCATCTCAATAATACTTAAGCATTAATTATGTTATTATTATTATTATTATTATTATTATTATTATTATTATTATTATTATCATTATTATTATTAATTTGGTAAAACTTCAGAATAGGTGGTCAGAATAATGCATAATGCAATGAATTTCATTGGCATACGCTGATTAGGATCAGCTGAACTCAATCGCCGTGCGAGTATAAGTAGGTCAGCAAATCCAGCGTTCATTAGTTTTTCGCTGAAGAGCCGAGCCGGTGTTACGGCCCCAGCGGCGGTACAGCCCCTATGGCGACGGGACGTGACGTCTCCGTTCCCTTCTTCAGGGAACGAGGGTTACATACGTAACCGAGACGTTCCCTTTCAGTCGGTCACTCTGACGTCACGTCGGTGACCGACGAATAGGGATCCCTACCAAAGCGCCATAGGGACTGTCCCTTCCAGTCCCACGTGGGAGCCACCAACCCCCTGTGTTTGGTCTGTAAGAAGGTGGCTACACACATGGACCAGTACCGCACTATAAGTAACTGGACTGGGACGTCCCGAAGGACGTGCGGAATCTGTTCTCATATAGATAAACACAGAATAAGCATATGGTATAAAAGAGGAGATTTGACCCTCAATTGGGGAAGGTAGTCTTACCTATACCACCTGAGATCCTGAATGGTAACACTCAGGGGCTCCCAGCCCTAAGAGGTTCTCAAGGATACATCACTAAGGACCCTAGTACAAATGCTCCGCTACATCCGTACCGTCGAGGGGGATCGGAGGACTCACAGTGTCTACTGATAAGGACACTGGAGAACGTACAAAGCCGACCGAACATGTCCTACTCCGGTTCTTTAGCTCTATTCTAAAACTTAGCGAACGTGTTAGGGGTCGCCCAACCTGCAGCTCTACAAATGTCAACAAGCGAGGCGCCACGTGCCAACGCCCAGGACGATGCCACACTTCTGGTTGAGTGAGCTCGTACACTGAGGGGCCATCCTCTGCTTAGAGATGGCATTCCCCTTCTGCCGGCCTCCATAACAAATGAAGAGCTGACCTGAGGTCCTGAAGCTCTGTGTCCAAAAGATGTTCGGGGGTCTTCTCTTCGAGAAGAGCATCACTCGATGAACAGGTTCCATTTCAATGCATAGGCAGCTCTTGTAGAAGGCGCTCTAGGCGAAGAAATAGTGTCCACTACCCCTTGAGGTAGGCCACTCAGAACCTCCGCGTCCCGTCCAGGTTCCAGACGTGGAGTTTTCACAAATCTGGCCGCGGGTGCCAAGTGTGCCCCGTCTCTGAGTCAGTAAATCCTTCCTCAGAGGAATCTTTAGCCTATAGATGATGTTATCTGTTCTGACATACAGTGTGAAAGCATTTGCAAATTTGACTGTAAAATTACATTGTTTTGGTCTTGGTTGAGCTTGTGTGTAAGAAATGTGTTAACTAGTCTACAAAAACTGATGTTGTGCTAACCGTGTTATCAGTTTGTTAAATTTAAACTTGTTAAATTTATTGAAAAAACTGTCAAAGCAATTGTAAAAAACTGTAAAGAATTTAAGGGGTTCAGCTGGCAAAAAAGATTGGGAATCCCTATATTATATTATTAATCACACTAGAAACACACATTTTCACTAATATTTTGCATACAAAGCATGATTTGAAATCCATACTTAAAGGAACCGTATGTAAGAAATGTATTGTAATAATCATAAAATGTCTCTGTTATGTTCAACAGGCATTAAGAAATCATGTTAAT
>JAUCMT010000047.1:13285574-13295855 GCA_032357475.1 Enteromius thamalakanensis | reverse complement strand
GTTTTGGCATCTCGAAGCGAGATTCCTATTCGTCGGTCACCGACGTGACGTCAGAGTGACCGACTGAAAGGGAACCTAGATATAATACAGATAATAAGAAACCTTAATGATAGTCATAGTGCAGTTGTTTAAAGAAATCCAATCAATATTTTTTTTACATTGCTAAGCTAAATATTTGGATTTTTGTATGTATGTGTGCTTATATACAGTATATAGTCATTTGTTTGTCAGTGTTGTTCTTGCACTCATTCAGGAACTGTGCTTCGGTCTGGCTGTGATCCCAGCCATCTTTTCTGGCTGTGTAAACAGAAAAGTAGTCCCAAATTGTAGGAGAACAACACACAGGTGGAAACAAGCAAGTAGGCAAAAACAAGAGTGTGTTTCATCCCATACTACTGAAGCCCCCAGAGATACCCTCATTTAGGACAGCGTAAAGCAGACTGGCACTTGGCCCTTTTGCCTCTGGATAACTAAGGAAAGGTGGCTCAGGAGTTGAGGGGCCACTCCTCACACAGGCTTTTGATGGATTGGTCCAAATTTTTTCTTTGGCAGGAAATGATAGCGTTTGTGGTCAGTGGCTTCACTGGAAGGACATTGCATCACTCAGTAGCTATGCTTATTGGTCTTCAAGGGAAGGTTTTTATACTGTAGTGTGTTAAAGTGATGGGTTGCAGTGCTCCTTTGGGAGTTTTTAAAGTCTATTCATGACTTGACATTAATTGGAACGCACAAAAATAATACAGTGATTTATGTACTTTTTTTTTTTTTAAGTGGCACAAGCTGGAACTTATCATGCATGTTGGCAAAATGCAGTTTGCAGCCATTTTTGGTATAGCTAAATTTAAGCACAGCTACAAAGTAGGCAGACACCTTAAAGCTTAAAGGAATCATTATATTTTATTGACCAATAAAATTGCTTTAATACCTGAACAAAATCTAATTAGATATGTTACTATAATAGTACTATGAGAGAGTGTCCTATATCACATGGTGCCCTTGCATTTTTTCCATATTTATTTATTTATTATAAATTATTAAGTAATTATAAAATTCCTTGAATTCAGCTCTGCTTTTAAGTACGTGTTACCTCTGTATTGAAATCAATTTTAGTTTTTTGAGGAGGGCATAAAGGAAAGAAATGTATAATAATAATAAATAAAATAATAAATAAATAAATTTTAAAAAAGAAGAATCATTGGGAAAAAAATAATTGGTTATTATGTAATTAGTTATTAGTTATTAATTATTATTATGAAAAATATTTTATCAAAACTAAACTAATTTTATTTAAATTTATGCTAAATATAAATATATTTTAGGTGTAACCAACATGGTAGTTAACATGGTTACTCCTTACCTTAAAATATATTGTGTTCCATCAGAAACGGTAAAACCAACTGCCTTCTCATCTTCTTCCGAAGAGCCCTCAACCCTTAACTACTTATAATGAAGTATTTTTGTTCCGTTTTTGTCCAGCCTTCTTATCAGGATGTGTTTTTCAGGTGAAAGTGACACATTGGTTTGTCTTGAGGATGGACTATGGTCATATCCAGAGGCTTACTGCAAGATTGAGTGTCCGGATTCACCTTCCCTAGCCAATGCCACACTCCTAGTTCCTCAGTGTCAAGGAGGTGGGCATGATGTGGGTACTGTGTGCCGCTACAAATGCAACCCAGGATATTACGTCACTGGCACAGTCAACAAGAAGCCAAGAAAGTGAGTTGTAGTCTGTATGGTTTAAACTGATTTCTAGACATAGCTTACTGTGTTGACAAATTTTGAAGGTAAAATATCTGTTTCCAGTATCTAGGTTGCTCACATGGTTCTAATAAGATAAAAATCTTACTCCATGTGTTTTCAAATATCTTTCAGCAATGGAGTCAGCAGTGTACTTTGATGAATGGTTTGATGCCGTGTTGTTTTGCTATTCCATCCAATCAGACTAAAGTATATTTTAGCACATCTGAGGGGACTAGCGTTTGCACCTGCCTCGTCTTTATGAGTTATTAAAATGGCTGGTAAAATACCTCAGTGTCTTTTAACTGCTTTTAATTGGACACTAATACCAGAAGTGATAGCCAGCATGTCTCATAAAGTCATTTAAATGATCCTGTTTATTAAGACCATTGGCATGTTTGTTTTAAAAGGCATTTCATTATGAAGGTTCAGCAAATGGTTTATGACGGTCTAAAGAGAGGTGTTATGCTATTATCAAGGTAGTTTTAGCCCATGCTTCCGTATGATCTTTCTCAATGAACATTAAACCCCAATTTATTTCCTCAGGATTTATTGGCTACTTGGTCATACCAGATGGTTTGTCACATGGCTTAGATGTGAATAAATCCCCTGTGGCTGGAGGAGAATGTCATTCAAGAAACTTTCACATGCAACAGTTCAGACCAGTAGCTGATTGTGAACCTATTGAACATTTACATTTCAGCACTGGTTTAATTAAACAATTATGTTAACTGTCTCAAAAATCTAGTGAGTAACCTATCGATCCGTGTTTTTTAGGAATTTCTGCTGAGATTTTGCTGAGTTTGGCGTGTCACTGGGAACAACGTTGTGATTAGCCAATCAGATTTGAAGAACCAGTTTATAGTTTTTGTGAAGTTTAGGCTTACAATCAGTGTTTGTTGCTTGTACATCAGTGTCAGTCATCTATCATTCCCTCTGATTTTAGGCATTATAAATAAGTAAGGTTAGGTTTAGGTGTACCTCATCACGTGCCACTCCAGTCAGGAACCTGAAGAAGGGCGGCGCTGAAGTACGGGGGGAGGCGATGATTGGCCTACAAGGCCGGCTGCCTCGTCACACTCCCTTCCCCAAGTGACATTCCCGTTGCTGATGCGCCGCCCACGCAGGGGTGCTACCACCCTCATCCAGGCTCCATGCAGTCGGAGGGGCGGGAAAAGGGGAACTCCTTCAGGTTGCTTACCCTCCTGCTCGATGTCAATGCCGGGGACAGAGGAAATATGGGGTTATTGTCGGCTCTCACCAGCCACGTATAATGACTCTTATTCAGAAAAAGTAGTCACTTACCCCTTCGGTGGCTGAGAGGCCTCCCCCAGCGTCGCTGCCCCGGCGCTGCTTCTTCCTGTCTTCTGAACGAGAGCGGAGTGACGTCATCAGATGGTGCCCACTGCGCTGGTTGGCTCCGCACTGCCCGCATTCTCCACCAGATGTAGCGAGCGAGCGAGCCAACACAGATACAGTGGGAATGACGTCATGCCTCGGAGAGGCTATTTTTATTAAATAAATACAACAAAATAAAGTGTCCAGGGGAATAAAAGTGTCCAAATAAAAAGGGGAACTTGTGTCCTCGTCGTGCTCCTAGGGTTCGGTGAGGGTCAGGAAGTGTAGAAGGGAAAGGGTTCCGGGAAGGGGCGGAATCCAGGCAGCTCGGGCGGCTCGCCCCTCTTGTGGCTCGTTCTTCGATCGGCCTCGTTTTCTGGACGGCTCGCTCCTCCAGCATCAGCCTGGCGTCGCCTCCTTCCCGGACCCAAGAGGACACCAGCGTGCATGCACAAGGGGAAGAGACTGGTCTCCCGAGGAGGGGCGTGCATAGTTCTTTTAACAGTGGTGGTGATGAGGCACTATTAGACTCCAATGCACCTCATCACGCGCCGCCAGACGTGCAGAGTTCTGCGCCCCTCCTCTCATCTGCCCACCTCCGTCGGGAACCTTGAGAAGGGTGGTGCTGAAGTACGGGGGAGGCGATGATTGGCCTATGAGGCCAGCTGCCTTGTCACAATACCTATATTCAAAGACTAAAATATACCTTAAAGGGACTTTGATATATTATAAATTGCTGTAATACTTAGGAATAGGTTGGAGTTAGGTTTTGACAACATTTAGAAATCAAGTAGTGCAGGCCTTAGGGTCAGTATACCGAATTTTGTAACACCCAGCCAAATTAATGACTTTGTACTGGTGTTAATAGGTATGTGTTTAAAACTGTTTTACCCCTTCTTAATGCTAATAATTTGTTTTTCTCAGGAGGTTTCTGAGGTTGGAGTGTTTGGAGGGTGGAACGTGGCAAGAGGGCAGCTGTTCACCTGTCACATGTCCTCCTCTTCCACTAATGTTTGAGGGCATGTACACCTGCACCAACAATTTAGACTTCGATAGCATTTGCACCCTACAGTGTCCCGATCCAGCAGAAAGGGTACTGTAGCACTGTAGACCAGCACTTTCAATGTATTCCCAAACTCTGCATTCATTAATCCCTCATCTCCCTTTGTCCCTGCAGTCCAGCATTCGGTGCACCAAAGATGGCAAATGGACTGAGGACTTTGTAATGTGTAAGAAGATAGAGGGACCATGCCATCCTCCTCTTGACCTCAACATGGTGGAATACAGCTGTGAGGAGGGCTTTGACGTGGGTGAGGATTTAAGATGACAAAATTAAGGATTCAAACCATTTCAAATATTGAAATTACTGATCAGTCTATTTCTAACAAAGCAAAGTATTGGTTATTGTCTCAATTATTGTCTGAAAATTTTTTTTGTTGTTGTATATTTAAGCCACTGCAATTATCCTTCATAAGACATACTACCTAGACATACTACCTGGGCTGCAAGACCACAGTCAGTTGCATGCAGTAGGATGCATTTGAGTGCCAACCTGCCAAACTTTTCAACTATGGATGACTAGCCCGGAGCTTGGCTATTCATGTGCTCACATGAATAAATTCAACAGATGCAAATGATGGTTAAAGCAAAGCTTGCTTTGTGTCGTGACAGGTGCAGTCTGTTACCCAACATGCATTGTGGCCTTAAGTGACCCTGTGGTGTTAGCCAATGGCTCCAACACTGATACAGTAGAGCATTGGATGCTTCCCAGCAAGGTTCAGGTGAGGTGCTGGTGCCAGTTTGCCACAAATTGTTGATATCATTAGCTGTTCTAGTGCTTTAACCAAACTCCAAGTTTAATAAACAGCAGTATCTTACTTTATCAGCGTTTATTACTTAGAATATATTCATGTACTTTTTTCTGCTGAGGGAGAGAGTAGTTTTAGTAAATTTATAACTATTCATTTAACTATTCATGTTAATTTGTCTGTACACATATATGCAATGGAAATGAGCATGGACTGCCAACATGAGTATATTTATACATTCTAAATATTTATAAATATTCTAAAATTTAAATGCATTATAAAAATACAAAAATATTTTTTTTCGTTAATAGTGCATTAAAATAATAATAAATTATAGAATAGCATGGTAACACTTTAGTATAGGGAACTATTCTCAGTAATATAAAATACCCACAGTACACTTAACAACTACCTTTAAAGCTAATAATAAGCAGTCAATTAAGAATTTATTAAGGCAAAAGTCGTAGTTTGTTGATGATTTGTTAATGGTTTGTGACCACTAATATTATCGGATTGAACATTATAAATGGTCACATAGCTGAAATTTCAATAAACAATAAATGTCTTTTTAGTGTACCAGGTTGTCCTTGTCCATTAATTCAACCCACACACAAAAGGTTTTTGCAAGTTTTCTTGTACAGTAAATGCAGTCAGGACAGACCCTCAAAAATGCTCCTTGAAATGATTTTCTTAGACCGAAATGAATCTTTTTTCCTGGTTCCACACATCATGAAATGAGGTGTGTTTGACATATGTCAAATGTAAAAGTGCTCAGTTTTCTGATTTTTGTTTGGGGGGACCTTATTTGGCTCTAGGCAGAGGAGCCTCCAGATTGAATACTTTGGATTCAAAATTGGAATCACAATATTGGCACATCAGAATGATTAGTTGGATTGGGTTTCCCCGATTCTCGCTCCAAAACCAGGTTCAACTCGTCTCTTT
Source organism: Enteromius thamalakanensis (assembly GCA_032357475.1). Classification (NCBI taxonomy): domain Eukaryota; kingdom Metazoa; phylum Chordata; class Actinopteri; order Cypriniformes; family Cyprinidae; genus Enteromius; species Enteromius thamalakanensis. The sequence continues at coordinate 13,290,030 of JAUCMT010000047.1, read as the reverse complement.
GTGAACGTGTTGATTCTGTCTCTCACTGTCATATCAGCTCGTGAGAGTAATGATTACGGTGTGATGTTTTTATAATAGATGCTTAAAATGCCACAAGTCAAGCATGACGCCTCTGAAGGTGTCGGCCTCCCATTGTTTATAAGGATACATCAGCACCCTTAAGAACAGTCTGCTTTCCAGGAATGTTGTCCAAAGTATTGCAGATTGGGTAAGAATGATGGAGGAAAGGTCACAGTAGGAGGGAGATGAATAAGAGATAAGCAAGGTTCTTTCCAGAAACTCTGTTTTAGAAACAGATCAGCTTTCCAATTCTGAGAAAATGTCAAATCAGTGAAATATTTGTTAAATTTTAAGGGACAGGAGGGAAAGAATAACCCTTATTATGTGTCATAGTTATTGGATATTCATTTGCAGTAATATTTTTAGACACCATGTCTACTTTTTTCATTAGATGTTAAATGGTATTAGATTTTTTGAAAAAGTCGCAATAAAATAGAAATAAATGCAAAGTTCGTTTCCAGATTTTCTCACAATAAGTTTTGTTACATAAACATAATAAATAATAACAAGTCAGCTTTTTTGTTTAATGATGTCATCATTAAAATGCAGTAACCGACATCTTATGTTGCTCTGTTTCTCTTCCTTTGAAAGAGTATTGTCTGTACTGGAATGTTAAAGTGGCATCCCGATCCAGCACAGATCCACTGCATCCAGTCCTGCGAGGTGAGTATTAATTATATGACATATAAGTACATCATACAAGACTCCCTTACAGCTAATTAGATTTTGTGGAAGATGGAACTTCTTCTGGTTTCTTTTTAAATTCTAGATCATTCTGTCACCCTCATGTCATAAACATGTCAAAACCATACATATCTGATTTTTAGTACTTATTCAGTATCTTTCAGTTCTAATGGGTGTTTATCCAGCTCTTTTCCATAGCAAAGTGGTTTATGCTGACCACTGTCAATTAAAAAAGACAGATTAACAATATAAGCACCCAAAAGGTATAGTCTAAACGATTTGTATTTGAAGGTTTCTTAAGTCACATGATAAACATTTGGAGCATAGAATATAGTGAATATAGTGTTGAAATTAACAGTTGAGTGTTTATTGTATTTCTGTCTGGATTTTAGCTCCGTCTGTGATGTCAGGAGATGGATATATCTTAAAAATGTGAAAGGGTGGAGAAGTGTTTAGTACAGTATGCCATTTAAATTAATGGAGTGTTGGACTTTGATAAATAATAATAATAAAAAGCATTCAAATATTTTTTTTTTCTAAAAACTTTTGTTATAAACAGTACTGTTCAAAAGTTTGGAGTCACACACACACACACACACACACACACACATCTATATATATATACATATATATATATAGATACATAGGGCTGTCAGTCAAATTTTTTTTATTAATTTATCTAATTCATTGCAAACTACATTTGACTGTGAGCATACCCCCAGCACAATTTAAGATATTTTAGATGAAAACCAGGAGGCTTGTGACTGCCTCTTCGACTGCCAAGTAAATACACTGGCAAGGTCCAGAAAAGTATGAAAGACATAGTCAGAACACTCCATCTGTCATCACTGGTTCAAGTGTTATAAAGTGACAAGAATGTGGGGGAGGGTTAATACTTTTATTGATAAAAAAATAAAAAAATAAATAAAAAAAAGTGGAGCATTTTAGTGAAAACATGTTTTTTTTTTTGATCAACATTTTTTATTTATATTACACAAAAAACATAAACAAGAACTAGTACTACTACTACTACAACAACACATACATACATACAAAGCGATGAAATGCTGTATTACTGAAACAAGTAACGACAGACGTCATTGAAAAAAAAATAAATGAATAAATAAATAAAAACAATCTCTACTTAAGAGCAGATTAAGCACAGGTTTGAACAACAATAATCGTATCTTCCCTCACTGAGCGTCTAATCTCGGAGGAAAAACATTGCCATGCATTGATAGTACTTGGTTTGGCTTTGTTCATTCGGGCTATCGTGTGTTCACAGGTCACTATTCTAAGGAGACTGTGTAACCAAAAGGCACATATTTGGAGTGAACCAATTCTGTATAATAGCCTTCTTAGCCGCTGTAAAACCTGTAAACAACATTTTTTTTTTAATAATGGATATGTCATGGTTTGAATCATCATTAAGTAGGCATAGGCTTGGGGTTGGCACATAATTAATCTTTCTGGTCTTAATTGAGAATTTTAGACATTGTGTTAAATTTATAGTTCAGCAGCTTCTGCAAATCATCCACTTCTTTTTAGGTATTAAATAAATAAATAAATAATTTTGGCCACGTTTCGAAACCTAGTGAGTTATCTACCTAGGCAGCCTGTGTCGTCATAGGTACGTTTAAACGTTCAACCTATAATTAATGAGCACTAATGGCGCATTCAAACATCTGCTCACATTTTTCCTTAGCATTTTTTTGGTCAGCGAAAATGCCTCAAAGGCTCATACGATTCCTCAGAAATGCTGCTTAGGTAGATAACTGTTAGCCGTCGCTAGCTTTTAAACAGATCCTACGATTTCCCTTTGTACTTTGACCCTTCTCTCTTCCACTACTTGCGCTACAAGGAAGGAAGGAGGGATCTTTGTCGGAAGTATGTTGTAATGAAAAAAGGGGAAACCTGTACATTAAGAAGGGACCGAAAGGAGGAGGCAGTGAGATCTAATGTTATGGCATCTGGAAGGGAATACAAATGGACTGTTTGTGCAGTGATTGTGCTTTTGATAGCTCTGTGCGCAGCTCATATGACAGATCGACCTGCCTGTGAGTGTCATTTACCGTAACACAAATGCTTTATCTATCTGATAGATAATACATACAAAACACATTTTTAATGCCTTGGTTCCTTTTTGTTTCGCTACACTAACGTTAGTTATCTCACCCTGCTAACAAGCTAGCACCACTGTTTTTAGCCTATGCTAATGGCTCTTTATGTTTAACATATTTGAGCACCTTCTTATTCTGATTTGCCTAAATATATATTTGTATGGAAATTATATCCGCGTTTGCTGTGTGTAAGACTCATTCTTCATCTTAGCCTTTTGTAGCATATTTAACTTATGTAACGTAATCATGATGTTCCTATGTATCGCGCAAACATGTAATATTAGGGGTTTCAAATTTCCCTCGTTTGGCAGACCTGAGCCGTTTTACGATGCTTCTTGTGAGGCAGATTAGTGCAAGCATGTGACCGCAGGAGGTACAGAGTCACTATTGTGGAACTGCAGTAGTAGAGTGCAGCAAAGCAGCTGACCATTTAGTTTTTTATTAGGAAACCTACAGTTAGGTTGAATTAAATTAGAGGCAACTGAAGTCTACAGAGTGGTGAGTAGCCTATGTTTGGGAAATGTTTCTTTGTTTTTCAAAGAAAATCTCTATAGCTTGTCACGAAAAACTGGGGAACCACATTTCCAGACTGCATTTTTTAAGCACCAATGATGTGTTTGTGTTTGTAAGGCCTACTTCAGTCTCTGATCAGATTTGCATGTGTCTTATTGTGAAGATAAATGTATTTCAATCGCAAATTGACGCTGGAGTGGCTGTGCTTTCAGCCTCTCACCCCCACCACCACCACAAAACTTTTGTGCTGAAGATGGATGAGGCATACCTTTCGGTTACCAATGAGATCGAGAATGACATGATGCTATATGTGGTTTCTGGTCACTGCTACAAGGTATCAAATATACATGTTCTGAGTAAACATGCAATATAGATACTAAATACTGCCATTATTTAACGTGCCTGTGTAATGCTGCAGAAATGAAAATGTGTTGAAAATGTACTCATCCTCAGGTCAAACAAAATGTTGTTGAGTTTGTGTCTTTATCAGAACAGGTTTGGAGAAATTTAGCATGACATCGCCCTTTGGAATGAATGGGTGCCGTCAGAATGAAAGTTGATAAAGACATTACTATAATCCATAACATCAATCCATCAATTTAAGTTTAATGAAATGAAAAGCTGAGTGTTTGTATAAGAAACAAATCTATCATTTTTATCTAGCATCTTTAACTTTTAACCATAGCTTCTTGCAAAAATAAGAGTCCATAATTCAAAATAACACTTCCTCCAGTAAAAAGGTCCACCCCATTTGTCCTCTCAACAAAATTCACCAACACCATGTATCTGATTTTAATGTTTTTGCTCGGTTTGTGCATATTTCTCTCCTGATTCAGATTAAATGACCTTTTCACTGTAAAATCCAAAGCAATATTATTAATAGAAGACTCATATTTTTGATAGATACAACCTGTCTTAAGGGTGAAATTGTTTATTACAAACACACTGCCGTTTGTTTAAATAGACTTAGACGAGTTAATCGACTGGATTTGTGTGGATTACTTGTAGGGCTGCAGCTATCGAATATTTTAGTATTCGAGTATTCTACTGAAAATTCCATCGATTAATCGAGTAATCGG
>JAUCMT010000047.1:13261684-13285474 GCA_032357475.1 Enteromius thamalakanensis | reverse complement strand
GTGTGAGTGTATTAGAGTGCACATCCCCTATTCTCACTGACTGTGGTCTCGTGCTCAGAAAACTGTGTATCTATCTGCACAGGGACATACTGAAACCCAAGTCCCATAGCTTTTCTGAGAGGATGCAGGGGATTATGGCGCTGAATGCTGAGCAGCATTCTTACGTAATTACAACATCCCTCATCAAGACCTGTGTGACGGCATCTCAGGTGGATCAGTTAGACCGGTATGCAACCTCATGCTTACAGGATCCAGCAGTGTCTTCAATCCACCAAGACAAGGTAACGATAAGACTCCCCTGTCTCAGCTTTGTGCCATCTTCCAAAATGGTAAATATAGTGAGGATTATGTGGAGTTTTTGGCATTCAGTTAAAGTAAAAGACTTCCTACTTGGGTTAGATCCGGAGATCCTCTATTCTCTGCCTGGGAATGATCCTAAATGGTCTCTGACCGAATTAATGGACTTTGTTCTTTTGTATTGTGTATTGAATTTCACTGTGGGCACCTTAGAGGATGAGGAAAAACCCAGGTGCAAGGGGTAGTCACCTCATCCCACCTAACAAAAAGATGCTGAATCACAACAACTGCTCAAGATGGCCACTGATCCCAAATCACTACACAAAATGGCCACCAATCCCGAGTCAGTACACAAAATGTCCGCCGTTCCTGAGCGGCATCAATGGTGTTGTGGATAAGGACTTCAGGGTCTTTCCGAGGCACACTGGGCTGATCTCCAGCTTGGCAGACCCCCGTTGAGGTCATCCAGAATAATCGGCCTTTTCAGGTTCCCCGTGCACAGCCTCCTTAAGACTGTTCCTCTCTCCTCTTTGCCGCCTGTCGCCATTCTGAGTGTGTGGACCGCACACACTGTGCTCTCAAGTCCCCTGCTGTGACCCTCGAGAAGTCGACTCAGTACATGGATTCTCTGGAGGTCCTGCCAGTGGCTGCATGACCCCCAGAAATGTTGGCCACAGCTAAGGCCACACTGGAGGTTCTGCCGGTGGCTGTGCTGACCCCCAGAAGTGTCAGAGGATGAGGGCGAGTTCCTGGAGGTTTCACCAGTGGCAGTACAACCGGCTGCACAAGCTGTTATCCAGTCCTGTTTCCAAGTCACGGCCAGGAGAGCCATTAACCAGTCCTCTTCCTGAGTCCCAGCCAGAAGCGTTCAGCCCAATTTTGTCCACGGATGCCATCCTCGACCTCTCATCCTGCATTGTTCCTGCCACAGAGGCAATTCTCGACCTCTTGTCCTGCCCTGATCTGGCCACGGAGGCCGTCCTCAACCTCTAGTCCTGCCCTGCCCCACCCCCGAGGGTCTCTGTCCCACCTGCTCCACCTTGGATCAAGGACAAAACAGCAGCAGGTACTGTCTGGGCCTTAGAGGCCATTACTAACCACTCTATGCTCCTGGATTCAGCCCTGCCTGTTTCTTACTAAAGGGCGTCTCTGTCGCCTGCTTCGCCCTGGTGGGTGCTTCTGCTGCCTGCCCCGCCCTGGGGGGCATCATTACCTCCTGCTCCACCCAGGAGGTAATGAGGCATTCAAATAGTTTTTTATGGTCAGTTATGATTTCTGTGTGGTCTTGGCCTTTTATTTTATTTTTATATTTCTATTTTATGTATCACTCTTCTAATATGTCATGTTATCCATTTAACTGTGTTGTGAAGCACCTTGTGGCTTTTGCCTGTGAAAGGTGCTATATAAATAAAGAATACTTACTTACTTACTTACAATGTATTCAGAGGGCAGACAGGAAGACGGTGATGTATACGGTTTGAGCTAAAAATGAAATCAAGCTAAAATCCTGCAACATCGCATAGAGCACCTTTAAAATAAAAGTTTCCCTGGTAACGCTGTACACAAAGCAGCACTAATATCATGAACATCAGGCATTACAGACATAACGAAATGGAAATTAGACCAATCGAATCAGTCACTACAGATTAGCATCATGCAAATATATATTATAGGACAGTGAAAATTTAATTGCCCCTAACAGAATTACGTTTGAATTTCAGAGCTGACTCTTTATTTTAATAGGCAATAACTTTATACACAGTGCACATTCAGATTAAAAAATTTGCAGATTGTTTTCATCCACTTAGAGCTATGTTACATACAGCATGAAAGCTAATCTTTAAAAAAAAATCCATGATAGGGGCACAATTTTCTTAAAAGATGACAATAGTGAAATACTAGTTACACATTGTGTGAAGGGTTAATAATAGCAACAGTTAAACAAACAAACAAACAAACAAAAACTCTGCAATATTCAACTCAATCAAGTAGCCTGTTTCTGGTTTGGGTATGTACTGATCAGCAACACTCAAACAATGATAGGTACACTTGAAGTGTTAAACACCAACATTTATTACAGACACAATACAATATTAAAAATAAATGTACTTAGCTGCATAGCCTCCAAGTGCTTGGCACTTCTATACTTCTTGTGCAAGTCCAGCAGTATGTTTAGAATAATTCTCAAAAACAGTCGTTGTGAAATGCTAAGAACAAACAAAAATCTTAAGCTCAGACACGCCATTAAAAATTCATTAGAAATGCATGGCATTTCCATGCCAGAAATACATAAATCTATAATGCTGAGATCTTCAGGAAGTCTATGCAAAGATTTTGGAGCTGTTGCTTACATTCACAAAAAAAGTACAGTGTCTGAATTTAACTCTTACTTACCGTTCAAAACACACCCCCTTGATAGCACATAACAGTTTTAAACGGCATATCGAGTAGAATCGTGACATCAGAATTACTCCCTAATTTAGGTGGTAAAATGGAATAGTATTCAGTACTTGCTGTTATGTTATGAAGCATACGTATAAATGTCAAGGACATTTTGACTATTTCATGACCCCTATTCCATATCAGGCCTTCCGTCCTGCAAAACCTCTCAAGTGTCAAAACCATGTAAGACATCGGATCACAGACAAAACAGATGATTTGTTCTATTAATGTTCATTTGTCGCTCGCTACATTTGACACCTGACACCCGTAAAGTCTGATTCATCACCCTCTCTTCTCTCTGTTACGATTCCACTTCGCCCCAGTGAAAAATAAAACCATCAGTTAATTACTCTGTTCATTTAACGCTCTCTCTCGCTCAAGTTCTCGCTCTGTTCACATTGTCTTGATTAAGGCAGACACCGGAGCACAAAAATGTGCTTCTCATAAGGCAGTCCTCCTAACAGCTGTCAGTCATTGCTCCAGTAGACACTGAAGGGACAATGTGGCATTCGTTTGGATGGCTAGATTTTCTGTTCATTTCTCCTTTCGGTTTCAGGCAGCCTCAGTACGAGTTTATGATTTTGTTTGAGACTTTGAAAGTGCTGATTTGCTAGTGTGAGATTAGGTTGGGGAAATGGAGTCACGCCTATAGATGAAGCCATAAAACACCTGCCATAAAGTTTTCCAGGGGGTGTAATAAAAGGTGTTGTTTCTTATTAAATTTGTTGTTATATTTTTACATTTTCTGAAGATGCTTTCCAGTGCAAAACTTGGTGGTGGTTGCAGGGTTAAGATAAAATGAATAGTATTAAAATGTTTGATTAACTGCATTACATCTATCTTTCTATTCATCTATCTGAGAGATTGTAAAATCAGATCAAACAAAGGTCACTTACAGATAATCTTCACTGATGTAATACCTACTGTCACCTATCATGTTTTAATCCCATGTCTCTCCGCAGCCCCTCAGAAGAGTGACATTTTCTGTGGTGAGTCAGGCTCCTGATCAAGGCTGCTATGATAGTGGAGTGGAGGACTCTGAGACCCCAAGCAGCAAGAGCTCCTCTGGACCCAGACTGGGATCTTTACCGCTGCCTGAGGATGGATATGAAAGGACGACACCAGAAGGGAGCGTAGGCGAAGAGGAGCATGTGGAAAATGGTAAAAAGCCATCTGTGGGAAAGGTCTGAGGCAGCTAGCGAAAAATGACGTGCATATGCTGTTTTTTGTTCTTCTTTCGCTTTAAAGGAACAGTTCACCCAAAAATTCGAATTCAAAGGAAAATGCCATAAAACTGGTTAATTGTAATTTACACTGTATAGACAAAACACCTAAAGACAATTTTTAAAATAGCTAATTTTATGTTCCACATAACAAAGTCATAAAGTCTTGGAATATTATAAGGGTGAAAAAAGATAACAAATTTTGATTGAAACTTGCTGATACTGAGTACTAAGTACTTATACCTGTATTTTCATTGCATTTATAATAATAATAAAAAAAGCTTCAGAAACTAAAATGGTTACAGGTGTACAGGTGCACAGTTTCGGTGCATCCCAATGAAATGCCATTAATTGCCTACACAGTGTCCGTTAAAGTTTACTTCACTTCGGAACATTCATTCATGGGTTTGCACTGGAGGATCTTGCAATTGAACAGTTTTTTACTGTGGCATTTTGATTTTTTTTACCATGTTCTTTTTATTATGAATTAAATTTCCAGCAATTGAAATATTAACATGTAAGCCTTCTCTTAGAATTTGGCATGTTCTCGTTTTAGTTTGTCCTTCTTCTTGACTGGCATGACATGAACCTGGTCCCAGATTTTGGACGCCACTGTAGACAGACAGAGTCATTTATTCTCCAGTGACATCATGAGTGTCTAAAACTTGACAGTCTGAGCAAGAAATTTTGACCTATGACCTACGCATATTTCAGTAGAGACAGTTCCCTGACAGGATTTCCTAAAAGTGCCTCTTTTTCTGTTCCTCAGACCCCAGGCAGCTCCCTGATGTGGCTCTGACAGGAAAGTGCACACGGGAATGTGATGATTTTGGTCACTCTGACACCTGCTGGATGCCTGTGCAACCATCACCACGCAGACGCATGGAACCACCCCAACTCTCCACCTTCGCCTCGCCCGGCGATAACAACAACAACACGGAGGACGACAGCGACCGAGAGGAAGACGGAGATGGAGGCACGGATAAGAGCAGCGGAGGAAGCGAGGAGGTCCATGATTCACTTGCAAACGGAGGTCCTCTCGGAACACTCAGCCGTCGGGACCGGAACAGGAACATGGGCGACCACAACCGTAATCTCCTGAACCGGAAAATGACATCGGCATCCTACGACACGTTCAGCAGCGCCGGCTTTGGCCGTCGCCCGGATGAAGAAGACTCACACCCCCCAGAGGTCATTCCGCTTACGAGGACGGGGGGCGAATATAAGACCGCCTCGTGCCTCACTCTGTCTCGCAGGGAAGTGTACCTGTGAGCTGCAGGCAGCCCTCGTGCCAGAGAACGGCCCAGAGCTACTACTTCACTGCATCGAGCAGGAGGATCATAGAGAGACTAGCGCATACCTGTTCAAAACAGGCGTCTTCTCCTTGCCAAAAATTCATCATCTGTTCATTTCTCTAGATGCAAAATATCAAAGTTGAGGAGAAAAAGTGAATCATCTTTTATTCTTTCATAAACTTGGATTGACTTTGTCAATGGCAAACATTTGCATGTTAGGCCTCCCACAGACAGGGGGCGATGTGGGGACTGATGGACAAAATCCAGTCACAGACCACACAAAAAGGATGCTCTTTTCATCCACTTGTGGCTCTTCATGAAAATAGAAACATGTAGCATCAGGAAAAAGTTCATCCTAACCAATCGTAGAGTGACAGCGGCATCTAAATGTTAACAAGTTTCCTGTTGCTAAGCCAATACGGTTATTTAATTACAGTCACATGGTAAACACTAGACATATGCTTTCATCACAGACTTTTAGAGAAAAAAAAAAGAGGAACAAAAAACCCTATCATCCATCTTTATCAGCTCCTTGTTTTTTTTTTCCTTTTTTTTTAACAATAATGGGAATATACTACAGCTCTGAGTAGTGCTTCAAAACTTTCAGATTGAATTCTTCGCTATTTCATTGCTTCTGTAATGGAGCAATTATCACAACGACTGTTAAATTACCATCCCATCAGATCTCAGAGTTGAAATCAGCCAATTAAGTCATGTGACACATACTCTGTACACAGCACAAACATACACACAGACACACATTGATACATGTCTATATCCATTTAGTGCAGATGTGTGTGTAAAAGTGTATGTACTGTATAAACGGACATTTTGGCATACCTGAGGCTTTTTTTGAGAAACGGTTTTTTGAAAGTAGATGTAGCATTTTTGCCTGCTTGATCTTCAACTAGTATATAAGACACTGAAGTGTATTTGAATAACTAATCATCTGTGTAAAGTGCGTACACAGGGGCATTAAACAATGTTTAGATACATCTATACTATACTATAAACAACAAATATACTGTATCTCATCCCTTTTAAGTAGAACTCATATTTAAACCAAATTTCTTTAAAGGCAACACTGCATGAAGATAAGCTAATGCTTATTTTGTTAAATAAGAATCAGATTTTGTTGTTTTTCTGAGGATATAACCCTCTTTAGGAGGGGAGTGTGCTAGTGTGTGCGTGTGCGTGTGTGTGTGTGTGTGTGTGTGAATGCAAAGCGAGGTCGGTGAAGAGCTAGTCTTTAATTTAGCCAGAAATGACACACACACAACGTAGTTGTTCAAATACCTGTATCACAGTTCAAACAAATCAAGCCATTTTAATGAGTCTTTGTTAATCTTACGGCAGCCTAGCCCAGGTCTTGGCATCTCATCAAGCCTCTGGAATTTTCAAATTGAGTTTAGCTCTTGATATGTATTGTAAGTACAATCTGATTGATAAGAACAAACTGACGTGTATTTCACCAACTCTCAGGAAACTTGAGATTCAGTGTGTGTTCTCGGCCCATTATCAACGCTGAGCTTTAGTCTGCGATCCGAATTTGTCCTCACAAGGCCATACTGTTGGGGAGCCGGTTTTCTCGCCCTTTCCCTTTTTCAGACTCACCGTACCTGATGATACGGTGTTGAAGTGCGCGTGTTTCCTGGTTTCCCACAGTGAGAAATGCAGACTCATCCCTTTCACTTCACGGAACAGCCTTGGGTCTGGAGCGGGACTGGTGGACTCCAGTCCATCTATGCCAAAATCTGTCCAGCTATTCCTGTTTTACTGGATGCACTGGTGCACAAACTTACCTGAAAAAGACTAGCCCAGAACCTGCGGTTCAGTGCCTGGATGAGAGGAGATTGCTGAACTGGCCTATACAGGGTTTGTGAAAGCGGAGGACTCGAGAAGAGGGAATCTGTGTTTCCTTTGCCAGGTTTATAGGCTAAATATGCTGTTATACAGCAGTCTGTAAGTAGTGTACAGTATGGGGTGCATAACGGACTACGTATGAAACCGTGTGTTTTCTTTCTTTCTTTCCTTTTTTTTACTGCACGTTTACCTAACAGTTCAACTCACTTACTGCAAAACGGGGAGGGATGGGGAGGACAAAATAACATTGTGTCTAAAGCGTAACATTCACTTGAACTTTTTTATGAGATAAACACTGAACTCATGTACTCGCCCAACATCCGCCATTTTACTGCTACCCTGTAGAGAAATGACCACTGAACTTTAACCTGAAAGGCATGTTGACGGTCTTTAATCTTGCACCTGTGAGGAAAATGTTTTTTATTTCTCTGTTTTTATGCTATGTGAAAGAGGAGTTTTTGACGCTCCCTCTCATGGAGTTAATGCATTCATTGCATTTGCTATGATAAACAACAAATGAAAAGGGGTTGGAATGGTTTGAAAGTTTGGTATGTGACATGTAAAAGTTTGATTTTGACATTAAAACACCTTTAAACCGTGTTCTGCTTACTTTTCGCTCTTGAACTTACTGTTTGATTTGTTTTGCGCATACTAGCTGCATATTACTGAACAAGGATGTTTCTTTTGCACTCCTGCACCCTGCTGGTAAGAGAAAAAATTACATTCAATTTCATACATGTCCACTAAAAAATTAAAGTTGCCCCATTATTTCCTCACTCTCAAGCCATCTTGAGAGTACATGACTTTTTCTTTCAGACAATCAGAGTTATATAAATACATTAAATCAAAACAAAACTCCTGACTCTTCTAAGCTTTGTAATGGCAATGAACAGGCGTTGATATTCAATGGTTCAATAGACGTCCTCCAAAAGTGCTCCTCATGATTCTTTAAGGCCTCCTGAAGCGAATGCGTTTTTGTAAGAAAAATATCCATATTTAAAACTTTATAAATGGTAGCTTCTCCTCACTGTTGTGTACTCGTTCATGTGAAAGAGGCGATCTAGCGAATGGCACAGGATGTAATTTTAATTTTTTTAGTGAAATATCAATATAATATTCATTTAATTTTAGCAGCTGGAAGCTATGAGCGTAGTTTTTAGTTATTAGTTTAGATGGTGCACCACGTTTATTGTCAGCAATGACATAGCCACATGTCCTTAAAGAATAAGATGATAGGGTAAAATGAGTTAGCCATTAAAGAATCAAGATAGCAATTAAGCTTTTCAGCGACTGCAGAGCTTGCTTCGCTTCTGCTCAACAGGGTTTTGGCCTAAAAAAAACGCGTCACTCCTGCAGCACTCTATTCACCTTAAAGGGACAGATCACCCAAAAATAAAAATTCTGTAAACATTTACTTACCCTTACGTTGTTCAAAACCTTTATATATATATATATATATATATATATATATATATATAAAGCTTTAAAGCAACTGCAGTATTGGTGATTGACAGCAGATTTTTTTAGCTGTGGAATTTCACTAATGTGACCACATCTTTAAAACACTTATTTGCATACTTATTGCATAAAAAAGTTTTTCCATGGTTATGTTGCTATATAAATATTGCTAGTTGCGATTTGTTAAGCATTTTAACTGCATCATTATATATACTGAAGCTAAACACAGCATGTGAAAGCTTCATCTGTACAAAGTTCATGTATATTTAATGAACCAACCACTATTTATTTCAGTTTTTTTTATGATTAGATACCTGATGCTGACGTTTTCACACTGTAACCCTGGCGTTGTGTTTCAGGGCTTGCGCAAAAAAAGTTTTTCTCTTAAAACTACATGCAAATTTATATATTTTATTTCATACTGTTAATATTCATTTTGTAGAGTCTTTATTTTCACATTTCCACAGACCCCCTAGCACCCCCCTAGAACCCCGGTTAGAAATCCCATGGTCTTTACGAAAATTGTACCAAGGTACTGGCTGATGTAATAGAATATCTAACATTTTGAGGAACACGTCTGAATTAAAATCGAGGAACTTGCCCCCGAAGGCAGTTTCAATGAGCAAGAGTTCTTTGAAGAACAGAGCTGCTCAGGGAGGATGATGTTTTTCAAGGATTTCTTCGTCCCAGTGGAATATAGAAATGCTGCTCTAGTTATGGAAACAGCTCACTTACTTTTAAAATTTTTATACTTCTCCACTATTTTCAGTGTCCCCCTCAATTCTAATAGCTTTAGAATGTCAGGGATGTCCAAACACTTCTCAATCCAGCATGTTAATATTTTGTTCGTTCTGTCTAAGCAATCTGGAAACATGCCTAAAGTAGAATAAATACCGAACTAAGCATGCATATTTCCTGAATTCAAACAAATGCATGTATTTTTGTCATTTTTTCTTGGATTTAAAATGGTACACTTGTTTACTGCCTGCTCAAGCATTGCATATTTCCACATAATTTACACTAACATGAAAATTCTGTCATTAATTACTCACCCTTATGCTTTTATACAATGTTCTTAAAAACAAGATTGGTTTTCTTTTTCTGGGTGTTGGCAGTATTTTCTGATTTACGGAGAAATAAAAAGAAATAATCATTATAATACAATAATAAAACAAATTAAAAACATAATAAAACAAAATGAAACAGGTATTTGAAACAGATTTCTGTTCGGAAATTAAACAAAGCATTTTAGAAAACTTGCAATGCAATTAAATAAATAAATAAATAGTGCAATAAGTCAATTGAGGAAGTATGATCATTTCTAGTCATCACCTTTTTCAGCTTATTCATCTCGGGCGCTTTCCTAACTCATTGTATAAGGCCACATGAACACATGAAGCAACTACATCAGGAAATGGGCCAATATTTCATCAGTATATCCAGCTGTATATAATTAAAATCTCATCAAGCTCTCATATGGTTGATTCATTTAACTTTAGGCAAAAACCAGTTTTGCAGTTTGAGTACACAGTAATCTTAATATTGCACATTAAACTTAACATTTTGTTAAATGAAAGTAGTATTAGTTAACTGTTATGACACAGCAGTAAAAAAGTGTTTCATTCATCTAACTAATATAATGTAGGAAAATTATTTACTAGTTGAGCCAACGAAAAATAAACTTGCCCTAAGCAATATTTTCTTTGTCAATGAAAGTATATTTTTTGACAAAGTGTATATTTCTTGTTGAATGAAATAAAAAATATAGATTTAATGAAAAGTTTAAAAAAAACAAAGTTTTCAAAGTTATTTATTTTTCATTGGATCAACTTAAAAAAAGGGAAATCATTACCCTATTTTTTTTTTTTTAATTGGATTAATTATTTTTTTTAAATTAGGGTTAGAGTTAAATTTATATCAGTTGGTTAACTATTAAGAAAAATAAAATAAAATAAAATAAAAGGAACCATTAATTTAATTTAATTACAAATGTTAATTTAAAACCCAACAATACATACATTTTTATTTCTGAAAACATCTCCCCTTAAAACAGAATAACAACAAACAGCATCAAAACTATGTAGTTTTTTTTACAATATTGACATTACTAAATTTTTATTGCCAACTTACCTTTTCCGAGGTTGAGCATTACCTTCTGAATAAAATATAAAGTGTTTTTCATACACTTAATCCAGGTGCAGGCAGAAATCAGTCTGAATAAATGGACGTAGAAGACCTGAGATCTCTTGATCCATTACAAAGTTTTCTTCCAAGATCATCTTTTAAATTCAAATCACAGTAATAACCCGTTTTCTCTGGACATACAATGACTTCCCTTTTTTGACTGGTAACATAAAATTTTTGGCTGATCATTTTTGATCAATATCCATAAATGATTACTCATAAAAAATAAATAATTTTCAAATGTAGTTTTCTAAGTTTGTTAGAAATACAAAATCGATAAGGGAGCAACCAAGCCTTTTTCCATATAATAAATGTGAAGCAGGCATTCCAGAAAAATGTCCCTCTAGGCTTTAGAGAACTATTTAAACACACACACACACACACACACACACACACACACACACACATATTAATGGTGATTAATAGCTTCCAAAATAATAGTTTTTCTTTACTTAATGTGTTTATGCTGTGTTTATTTATTATGTTTATATTAAAACACACGTAGGCCTAGAGTATATATTTTGAAAGTATTTACATGTAAATACATTTATATATTTACTTTCTTATATTTTATATATTTAATATATAAACATAACATATTTTCATTAAATATATACATGCATGTGGTTGTAATATATATATATATATATATAATATTTTTGTCTTTCTGGTCTTAATTTTTTTTTTGATCAACATTTTTTATTTATATTACACAAAGAACATAAACAAAAATTAGAACTACTACTACTACAGCAACAGCAACACATACATCCATACAAAGCGATGAAATGCTGTATTACTGAAACAAGTAACGACTGACGTCATTGAAAAAAAAAATTTAAATAAATAAATAAATGAATAAATAAATAAAAACAATCTCTACTTAAGAGCAGGTTAAGCACTGGTTTAAACAGCGATAATCGTATCTTCCCTCAGTGAGCGTCTAATCTCCGAGGAAAAACATTGCCATGCTTTGATAGTACTTGGTTTGGCTTTGTTCATCCGGGCTATCATGTGTTCACAGGTCACTATTCTAAGGAGACTGTGTAACCAAAAGGATTCAGTGCACATATTTGGAGTGAACCAATTCTGTATAATAGCCTTCTTAGCCGCTGTAAAACCTGTGAACAACATTTTTTTTTGAATAATGGATATGTCATGGTTTGAATCATCATTAAGTAGGCATAGGCTTGGGGTTGGCACATAATTAAATTTGAGAAGAGAACATAAAGCAGAATGTACATGAGACCACAATTTAGTAACAATCGGACATTCCCAAAACATATGGAGGAATGTTCCTGCCGACTTTGCATTACATATATAACAATCGTAGCTCAGTTGGAGATTCATTCTGAATCTCTTATATGGTGTCATATAAGTTCTGTGTATCACCTTATAATGGATGAGACGATGTGCCAAATTTTTAGAGGTCAGACTTATGTTGCCCCATACTCTTTCCCAATCGACGGATAGACCCAAGTCTGACATCTCCTGATTCCAAACGATTTCTAAAGGAAGAGTTTTCATCTGATGTTCTATCAGTTTGTTGTAAATCATAGAGACCGATGTCCGACCAGATGCAGGTGCAATATATGTCCACATGGGATGGGGAGGAGTAGGAAGATTCCAAGGGACGCCGTATGCCTTAAGAGCCAAGCGTAACTGAAGATATACAAAGTATGATGATGCTGGTAAAGAAAATTTGCTCCTTAAGTCCCGAAATGAGCAAAAACCATGTTCATTGAAAACATCACTAAATGTATGAATGCCAGCTGATGACCAAAAGGGAAAACATGTATTTTTTTTAAATAATCAATAATAAAATCTAATTTAGAGTGCAACTGAGAAAAAAAAAACTAAAACAAAAGACAGCATATGGTTTGGAACAATATCACGGTGCATAAAAGATGAAAGAATTGTATTTTTAATACTGGTGTAGGCCTGTAGCATTTTGCATGTAAAAAGAACAGCAGGAGTTCACATCTGCCTTCTGTCTTGTCAAGAAGAGAAAAGAGAATTTTGACAGATAACCACCAGCAGAGCTTTGAGGTGGTCCAGGAGAACCAGGGAGAACCATAATCAGTGATAAATGATTACAGTGTTGATTTTTTAGCTTAAGTTCCAGTTATTGTGTCATGGAGCGTAACGCACAGATGGGGAAAACTGTTTTGCTCTTTAATATCTCTGTAGTCAGAACTCCATGATTGTCTATTAACTGGGCTGTTTGACCAAAATAGAATGCAAATCAAATCTGTAAACATTTTTTAGAAGCATGTATAAATACATCCTAATAGGTCGGGGTAGTAGCACATAATATGTTTCAAGATTGACTATTTGCACCTGCTGGAATTCAAATCTGGATGAACCCAGTCCAGAGGGTCAAAAAATGCAGTCATTCAGTTTTCTACTTCGATTTTGTCTGTATATGGTTTACACGTTCCCAAGTTTACATTTACATCAGTAATGAGGCATTTTGTTGTCAGGGATTTCTGACACCATCCACTCTCATATGGAGACATCTTTAACATCTCCCATGGCCAAGAGAAACATTTAGCGCGATGGTTGACGAACTGCGTGCCACATCTTCCCACAGCATGCTGACAGATTGATTCTCACTGCTTCTCCTTTTATCACAAAAATAAAACCGAATGAAAATATCATTGCCACTGTAAAATGTGGTATATACATGATCATAAAACATATTTTTCCGGATTCTGTCCCTCTAGAGCCCTTCCCGCAATTCAGATTCCTGTTTAAATTCACCCCGAGCACTAACTCATCAGACTTTGTCGACAATTGTAGTGCTGAGGTGCCAAAGCAAATGAATGATCTTATCGGTGTGTGCGCAGGTCAGTAAGACTGAGGGAATTTAAAGGATGTTATGTAACTGATGGATGCATTAAAACAGTTGTAAAATAATCACAAATGATATGTGACGAAAGTAACATACCAGGCTTCGCTAAAAGTCAACAGAAGTAGCGCGGCGGAGTCGTGTGAAGTCTGGAAACGAAAAGAGTGTTGAAATTAACAGTCGTGTGTTTTGAAAAATAATGGATGACTGTTTATTGTAATTCTCTCTGGATTTTAGCTCTGCCAGTGATATCAAGGGATGTATCTTGATGGAGAAAGAGTGGAGCGCTGTTAAGTACAGTGTGTGCCATTCAAATGTGCAAGACTTAAAAAATAGTTAAATAGTTAAAAAACACCCAATATATATATATATATATATATATAAATACAAAATAAACAAAAAATTTGGTCATATGAAAAGTAAATCACATTATTTAAATATTTTTTTTTCAATATATTATAGTTTTATATATGTTTAGATATGTTAATATCCTTAGAGGAAAATGAAAAAAAAAACTCAAATTTATATTTATATATACATTTTTAATTTTTTTTAATACTTCTTTTATTTTATAAAACAATACATTTTATCTATTTATCTAATTGTATTATCAGTTGCTTATACAAGTATTTTCCTCTCGGATATCCGATTTTATAATTTTTAATTTAATTTCCGAGTGAAGCAGACATGAACTATTCGTTCTACCTTGGAACTCACCTTTCCTTTAGAGGGATGTTTTATGATATTCAAATAGCCCTCATATCTGCCAAACCGTCTCATCTCCTCTTGCCCTCATTTGTTACCAAGCAAATCAGTAGCTTTCATATTGGAGACTCAGTATAAATTATACCACAGCACATGTTCCAGGTACTCTGCAGCACATCCAGAAGGTCTTTCCCATTACAGGCTGTTGATAAGTGAAGAGGTCAGCTCAGGTTATGCTTTAGTTTATGTGTCATTTTTAATATTTTATTTCGAAGCAGCAAGGCCAAACATTAGTAGACTTTAAGTCTGCTTTTGCAACCTTCCATTTCCCCCCCTCCAAATTAAAAAGAAAGCTAATAGAAGCCTTCTTCAGGTATTATACAGTAGGTCTCTATGTATTGGTCATACTGCTGAAGCTGTTGTGATTTTTTTGAGCTTTGGACTATTGGGGGTTGTTTGTTTTTGTTTTTCCTCTGCTACTATCAAATGCAATTTACTTGACCGCTTCAAACCAGTTTTTGAGACTACTTTTTCTTCTTTTTGTGTGGCTCCATTTGAGCAAACCTTACAGATGATGCCTCAGGTTTATGAAGCACCACTGTTCACATTCCTTGCTGCAAATATGGTTAGAAGTACGGTCATCTGATTCCTCTCTGGGCATGCACTGGGTTTCTTCATCTTAACATTATGGAAAGAGTTGACAAGACAAAAACACATACAAAAAAACTGGAAACACTTCATTCGGTCTTTCACTGTTGTGAAGTGTTACTTAAAAAATAAAAGACAAAAAGGAAAAGTTTACATTAGAAATGAAATGGAGGGGAACATAATTAGTAGTCTTTTGGGAACTCTGGAGAGAGCCAATCAAGGGGCGCATACTTCAGTGAAGTGAGATGCCAGCACTAACATGGGGCCTCAAAACAATGTTGTCCATGAAAACATGTTGTTGCTATGGAGGTTTTGTTTATTCTATCTTTCCCTTAGCATTAGATGTGGTCAGTCAGGCAACCTGTGGAGTGTGTCCTCCCTCATGTTCATGTTTAGGGATTTCATTTCTCCTGTCGTTATGTACTGCATAAGGTAAAAAACACCTTCATTTTTTTGCTTCGGATTAGATTTCAGTTTATTGTTCTCTGGTATCTCAAATAGCAAACACACATTTCAGGAACGGTTGCTAGGGGTTAATTGTGTTTTTAAAAAATACATCTTTTTGAAGTGACTCATAGAGGGTTTCATTTTCAATAAATTCATGTAATCTAAATCAAGCTTTGGATACTGCCCAAAAACATAGCAGTGTTGCCTACTAAAACCCCTGTTTGTGAGAAGGCCAGGAAAATGAATTTTAGGATGGATACCTCAAAGTGGATAGCCTGAACTGACACTGAGCAGTAGTCTGTCTGAAGCATTTATATTTATTATCAGATTAAAGTAAGGTCATGGTGTCTTTGAAACATTGATGAAAACACAGCCTGTGTGTATATATTAGTTTGGCTGTTAACTTTTATTTTATTATTTATAATAATTTATTGTTCTTTAATAATTAATTGTATTTGTTGTTGTTGTTGGTGGTGGTGTTTTTTTAATACCATGATTCATTAGATTTTATCTTTTGTAGGTATTAAAATGTAGATATTGAAATTATATAGTTTTAATAAATGTAAAATAAATGAAACATGAAACATGCTGGTGTTTTTGAATTGAAACATAGATGAAAACAACAAATTTTTACTGCAGCAAATAAAAAAAAACTAAAGAAAACATCTATTATTTTACTAGTTCTGCCAGTTCAGGTCACATAGATTTTTTTTAATGTTCTGCATATGGAAGGATATAGTTTGTGTGACAAGGCTCCATTGTAACAGTTTGGCAGTTAGTATTAATTTTATTGAAACTATGATTCAGTATACTATATATATATATATATATATATATGCTGGTGTCTTTGAATCAAAAGATGAAACAATCTATGACACACACCTAACAAATTTAACTGTAGCTTCGTATGGTTAAAATAAATCTATTGACCCAAAACAGACAAAATTAGCAAGCCTCTGTCAATTTAATGTCATAATTAGTGCTGTCAAATGATTATTCACGATCAATCACATTTTAAATCAAAGTACATAACATATTATTTATGAATATAAATACAACCACCTGTAAATATTTTCTAAATATATACTGTATGTGTGTGTGCGTTATATAAATATAAGTAATTATATAAATATACACAACACACCGAAATACATTCTGTAAACAAAAACCTTTATTTTGGATGTGATTAACCGTGATTAATCTTTTTACAGCACTACAAATAATTGATGATTAACTGTGAAGAAAACAGATTTAAAGGTTTAAATATTTTAGCAGACTGGATTTACATTGTTTTGGTCAGATTTGAACATTTCTCTACTATTGTTTTGTTTTTAGCATTATATATGTGAGGTCCTGGTCAGATTATTTTGTGTAGTGCTTCAGATAGTTAACTCCAGCGTTGTTTAACATTCACTGGCAGTTTTCCTCTGCTGGCCAGAGCAGATGCATTCCACACATCCTTCCCATTTACTGTTACACGACTCTTTAGTTTAGGCATTAGGTCATTTTTGTTTTTCCAGACTTTTATAAAACAACTTTATTAATGCATGTGTGTAAGATTCAGATATTTGACTTGCAATATGTAACACGTTAATTTAAAAACAAATAGGTATGTTTGGTTTTAAACTGTTATTGCCAATAAAATCGCAATAAGGTTAAGGTGCTTAAGGTGATAAAACGGATGGAGAGCGTGAATTAAGAAATAAACAGAATACAAATTTTGAAACGGAATAATGAAAAACTATATCGCTTATGACTTAGAGAATGAGAGCACGGCAGGAAAAACATTTTGGACTGGGTGTAGGTTTAGCAGGGATAAATTGTGCAAAGATCTCCTCGCCAAAAGCTTTTGCACAGGGATGTGGAATCAGGTGGAAGCTGGACTCTTTGAAAGGACTCCACATGCGCAAGAGAGCCAAAAGTATCTTTGGCAGAACGCTCTCATTTTCCTGTTATTGGCATCAGATCCTTTAGGTTAGGTAAAATCCTTTAGGAAGGCATTACGACACATTTACAGTGTTTATGCATATTAAATTTGATAATTGTTTTCCACTCAAAAAGGTTGGATTTTGTTCTCTTGGGCATTGCAAAACAGGTACGAGGAAGTTGAGTCTGGAATAACAGATGCAACTTTTTTATTCGAAAGGAATAAATGAGAAATGCCACCTAGTGTAAGGTATAACAGAAATCCCTTTGGCGTGATTCATGCATTTCTTTCCTTTAAGATTTGTTCCTCCCAGAATTGGTCTGATGTTTAGAGAAAATTGTTAATTGGACATAATAAAATCAACGTTATTAATTAGGACTTTAATGGCACATTTACTAGTTCAAAGATTGTTTTGATGTGAAGATGGTCCTTTAGCGGACTTCGCCGCCTTCGTGGAGTGGACACTGGCGAGGAACAGATCGTCATTCACCGTTTGTCCGATGGAAGAGCTGACCAGTGCCACTCCCAACCCAGAGCCCAACCCACCATCTACCCACAACGTAGAGCCCATTTCTGAGCCCACCGCTGCCGCCACAGCAGAGCCCAGCACGATTGACGAGCCGTCACAACTGGATGTGAGAGAGCCGAGGTGCGCACCAGGGCCAAAGACTGTGACGACAGACCAGGTGAGCGAGCCGGAGTGGGAAGCAATTGTGTAGAACTTCACCACTGACAGCGCGAGTGAGGAGAGGAGCTCTGCCCAATGCATCATGGCTGGTTGAGCTGGCCGATCTGGGAAAAGAACAAAAAAAACTGAACTTTCGAATGACTCCTATTCCAGTTCCTCGTGTGCGTCCTCCGGTACCTGCACCCCGCACAAAATTTTAAATCCCACCCACTCACCCTGTCATTCCCATGCCACCACTGCCTGCAGCCAGTCCCGTTGCTCACCCTCAACCCACTTTCCCACTGTCCCTCCGGCTCTATTTTGGTCTGTCGTTGACCATCTGCCGCCTCTGGACTCCACTCCTCTGGCTACACCTCGTCACTCCATCCTGCCGGCGTTGTCACCTGAGGCTCCGCCTCAGTCCGCTGTCGCTCCGGCTCCGCAGCGGCCCTCTGGATTCAGGCCTTCGCGTCAGTCACCAGCACCCTTCGTTTCACCCCGGCCCTTTAGATCCTCAGCGGCCCACCGGCTCTGCGGCTCTTCGACTGCGTTTATGGCTCCTCATGCGATTTACGCCATGGCTGGGTTCTGGGTCCCGCAGGATTCCTCCTGCTCCTGCTACGGATCCCTCCTGGCTCCTCCCTCCGTCGCCACCCTGGACCCTATTCCTCGTCCTCATCCCGGATACCCGACCACCTCCAGACTTTTCCTCACGCCGCGAGGACGAGGCTACCGGGAGGGATCGGGGGGCGAACTGTAACGCCTCGGACTGTGTTTGTTTTCTTTTCCCCACATGCTTTGTCTCTGTGTGACCCAGTTTTAGTTTGATTGTCAATTATGTTCAGGTGTGTCTCATTTAGTTTATTGCCAGCTCTATTTAAAGTCTGTTCTGTTTAGTCTCCATGTCGGTTCATTGAATGTGTGTCTACGTTAATGTGTGCTACCTATTCTGCCAATCTGTAACCCTTGTGAGTTTTAAAATACTGTTATTTGGAGAATTTTGCGTCTCTGCTCGTACCTTCCCACACCAGGATTGTAATGTATGCAAACAAAAACCTATTTATTGATTTACTACTTCATTTTTTTACATATTTACTTATAGTTTGATTAATCATGATTAGTCGTTTGGAAGCACTAATTAAAACTCCTAGGAAGAAATGAAACCTAAAAAGTGTTAGCAAAAAAACAATGAGTTAGAAAAAAGAGAAAAGATTACTGATAATTGAATATCATCTCATATAATAACTGGTATGGAACCAATATGTTGTGCATTCCTCATTTTAAATGTGTAACGTTTTTTTTAATTTTTTTTATGTACTGTAAATGTACATTATAAAAAAGTTTTTCAACTTTTTTTATACTGCAGCCATTTGCAGGAGATGGTTGGTGTGACACCATTAACAACCGAGCTTACTGCCAGTATGACGGGGGAGACTGCTGTCCATCCACTCTCTCTTCCAGAAAGGTAAATCTCATCTGAAAGGCTGTTCCTCTCATCCTCATTCATCCTACACTGCTTTCTCATTCCTCTGTCACAGCGCCAATCTCTGTCTCACATGGTGCTGCCACCTTGTCAACCCTTTCCATGAACGTAGCCCACATCATTAGGCGCTCAGGTGGCGTGTTCTCCCCAAGAGAGAATGAGCTTGGGGGGGAAGTGTCTGTCATAAATAAATGACTGGATAGAGCTGGTTTTATTAGCAGAGGGCCAGGTGTCAGCGGTCACGGGCAACTGTAAAACAAGCAATGTCTGAGAAAGTGAAATAAACCGTGAGGAACAGCATCCTGCCACTGTAGGTCAGGCAGAGCTGCCATGCTTCTGTTTACGCAGGTCATGGAAAAGTCCGAGTACGTTGCTGGGGCAGTCTGGTTAAGAGCGTCTAGGATGCAAGCCAGAAAGAAGTTTGGACAATAAAGCACAAATTCCTCTCACCCCTCCTTCTGTGGCTCCTGTTCTAGCATCCAAATACCTGCCACATGCACAGTAAATAAACTTATGTGCACAGATAATATTGCAGGTGACTTGAAAGCAAACATTTGGATAAAAAAAAAAGAAAAACATCTATTGTAATTACTTTGCATAAAACCAAAGCTAGACTTCCATTTTCCAAAGAATTTCCACATAAATGAGTGGATACTATCAAATTTCCCGCAGTTAGACAATTGCATCTTGTAAACATCAGGTGAAATCAGAGCTTACGCTGTAGCTTCATGTTTACTTTTCCTGCAGTAGGCCGCTTAGCTGGGAATTTGAGTTTATTTTGCAACCTGTGGTGATGGCACAAATCCTGAACGAGAACCTCCTCATGTTGATTATTAACATGTGTTCACCTCCTTTACTCATCTGCTCACAGTCAGGCTTTCTCTTAGTTCCCTTTAGGTCCTGTCCTAATCGATCCTACACTCTTAAAAATAAAGGTGCTTTAAAAAGCTTCTTTACAGCAGTGGCATAGAAGAAGATTTATTAGTTTCACAAATTACCATTAAGTCAAAGAACCTTCTTTCACCACAACGAACCTTGTGTGAAAGACTTTTCAGATGTTAAAGGTTCTTTATGGAACCATTTAGACAAAAAGGTTCTTTTAAGGCATCATGAAGCACCTTTATTTTTAATGGGGTCATATAATGTTGATTAAAAAAAGATAAAAATTGTGTATTTGGTGTAATGCAATGTGTTTATGTGGTTTAAGTTTCAAAATACATTATTGTTTCTCTTCTAAGCCAAACCTTCTGAAATAGGTCAATTTGTAGAAAGCTTAACTTTTTTAAAAAGCGAGGTGTACACTGATTGGCCAGTTATCCAGTGCTTTGTGATTGGCTGAATATGAAAATGTAACTTAATTAAAGGTTGTGAGTCAGAAGCGCCAGGTTGTTCTTGCAGAGTTATAATTGTCCCATAGTCCCTGCACAGCCAGCATAGACTGCTCTGCAGGTTTTTAGTAATCCGTAAATGCGCTAAACACACAGATTTTTAGTTGTGTCTTTGGTCTTTGCAACTTTAGGGATCTTACCTTGGCACTAACACTCCAAAGAGAAAGGAAAACTTGAAATCGCATCATATGACTCCTTTAAACGTAGCATTCCTTCTTAAAACACAAAACAAAAAAAAGCAATCCTTATGACTTGCCAGTTAAGAAAACAAACACTGTAACAGACCATTATTTAAGCTGTGACGCATTTCGTCATTATATGCGAGTAATTTGGTCAACAGTTGATATCGATCATACATCTGGAAAAAGGCAATGCTCATTGTTTTGATCTACTGCGATGTCTTCAAGTATTTTGAGCCGAATTATCCAAAGCGCACTTTGATCTCTCGTTCAAAGACTGCGTGTGGCTCCCACATACCGTATCAGATGTTTGTGGCCTGATGTTTTTTTGGACGTTGTTTGTAAAAGCATGTCCGATTGATTGACAGGTCATTCAGTTCGGGGTGGACTGCGATCAGGATGAGTGCACCTGCCGTGACCCTGAAGCAGAGGAGAACAAGGGCACAGCCAAGTGAAAGGAGCCAGGAGCGCAGTGAATGATAGCGAGGCGGAGAGCGTGTGGACAGCTCTCAGACTGGTTTGAAAAGAAAATGTCAAACAATAACCCGAATGTTTCTCACTCTACATGAGAGCGAGGCTGATCAAAGGCAGTAATTCAAAGCATAGAAGTGCATAAAAACAATCCTCTTCAACACTAATCTATGAAATAATACCTAATATATTTTCAAGATCTCTAACATAGATGTAGATGTAGATATGACCCGTATTTTAGCCCACAAGCATTTACGCACACATACATAGACACACAAAACACACGTTTTAAGTGTAGCTGATTTTTATGAATATTTTATACATATAGCTGTTGCTTGTTGTAAGCCACATTCTCAATATTATTTCCACCTATATGTCATTAATACTGGTATATAAACAAGTACTTATCTCAGACAGTTGGTTCAAGATATCATTATTTTATACCCTCTACCTGTACATGCAAAAGCTGTGAAATGCATGTGTGCTTTGGGAAAAGAGTTCATTTATAGCGATTGTAATGGAAATATATGATACTATTTTTGTATGCTCTTCTGTCTGTTAATCATATCAATAAAGTATAGTAAATACACAAGTTTGGTTGGTTCAAATAAGTTGATGTCTATAAGTGTGCTTTTTTGTAATTAAAACAAACAAACAAAAAATGATTTTAAAAATTTAAGTATCCATGTCAAGATATCTACATCAAATGGTGCCAAGTGAAATTACAATACATAATCCTATGAATATTAAGTCATATATTATAATTTATATAAAATATTAACGAAAATCTAATTTCTATCTTATTTTGAATGATTTTTGAGTGTTTAATTTTTTTGCAACCCCAAAATTCTTAAAATGTCAACTTGTATTGACATTAAAAATGTCTCCCTGTTGATTTATGCTGGCCAATCAGCTGTCTGTTTAGGCCATGCCCCCTTTTACAATCTGTCTGCTTCCAACTAAGCAACAACCATAGACAAAAACATGTTCTTGCCTTACATTTTTCCCTATAATTTGCTTCTCTCAGAATTAAGAAAAGATCTGTTGTACTTCTTTTTTATTGCATTTTTTTTTTTCATTACTTTCATTTGGTCAATTAAATAATCATTCAATTAAGTTGGTCAATTTTATTTAGAATAGGAAAGAAAACATAAACAAGACATGTTATTCTACACAACTTTAAAATGGTTATTTTCATAATACTGCTTATACTTTAAAAAACTTCTGTACAGTTTCTTGACCTCTCATACGTACCTTAGTTTGAATACTACATTCAGCACATTAGTATTTTGTTTAATAGTTAATTAACATTTACATTTGTTATAGCTCTTTCCATACAGTATCTATATGCACTACATAGACAGACATTTTCAGCACACTAATAAGATACAGTTTTAATTCTTGTGAAAAAAGTCCTACCTATACAAGCTGGTGTATGCACTATTTGACAAAATACACCACTAGGTCTAAGTGACACTTTAATGCAACTTTCCTTTGACTGTACACTGTACATTGTTTTATGTTGCAAGCCCAGACATACCACTTGAATGCTTTTTGATAAATCAGGATGGGCTGCTCATTTACTCACAAAATATTTTCATCTTTATCAATAAACGACCAATAAAGTTAAAACTGATGGAGCAGATTCTCTAGAGAGCAGCCCTAAAGAGGAGGCTGAGTTGAGGTACAGCCCCTGTCTGGTCCTCTTGTTGTCCCAAGTCGGTTTAAAGTTCCTTTGGTTCTCCATAATCATTGTACAAAACGGAGAGCATCTGATCTTCACAGGCCTTGCGTAAGTCTTGGCCGAGATTCACCCAGCTGAGCCCGAATGCTTTGGTATCTGTATAACGACAAGACAGATACTTGAGGGATGCTCTGCGCAAGCCAATTTTTGGTTCCTGGAGGAGACCCCGGCACCAACCGCTGAGTTCATCCAGCTGAGACAGGATCAGTCCTGCTTTCCTGCAGTAGCAAACACAAAGATGATACTTGGTTAGTAATGTGTGTTAATGTTTATATAATTACAGATTGTCTGGGTTTAATGCAAATGTAATGTATTTCAAGCAACTATGCAAAATTCTACTTTTTGAAAAATAAACTCAAAAAAAGTCAAAAAGAACTAAAAACATTTAGAATGTTATAAAGTATAGAAGGAATAGAATAGTTATGAAGCAATAGAAAGAACTTAAAGGAGAAGTTCACTTTCAGAAAAACTTTTGAGGATAGTTTACTCACCACCATGTCATCCTAGATGTCCATGTC
>JAUCMT010000047.1:13245446-13257804 GCA_032357475.1 Enteromius thamalakanensis | reverse complement strand
TGATGTTCACTGGTATATTTACCTTTTACTTCTTAAATGACCTGAGAATATCGTTGTCTGTTTATCTTTATCTTTTAAAAGGAAAAAACCAAGAGGAGGAGATCAAAGTCGGTCACTCACAGACAGACGACATCTACACTACAAACATGAGGAAGTTGACTTCTTTGTATCACAAAAAAATGTGTGTGTGGGATATAAAAAAAAAGCTGAAGTGGTCGTGGTTACATTTGATTGTCTTTACATGCTCTCACACCATACTTCCAATTTCTCATGCTGAAAATCTATTTTATCTATCTTATCTAGGATATTGGCCCAATGGCCATTGCATCGGGCCAAACACCACTTGCGATAGTTCAATTACGCTATGCCTTAAGCCTTAACTCCAGCTGGATATCGTGACAGTACTGTAGCAACTATATATATATATATACACTCTACAACACAATTAATAAGTGATATGCTAGCAATTTATGTATTTTGTATTAAGTCATTAACAAATGGTTAGTTAATGATGAACTAATAATAATTTACTATATGTTCACAAATTATTTAGTAAAATGTTAACAATGTGCAAATAGCTTTAAGAAAATAGCATATCATGAAATCACTCATCCTTTACATTGCAGTACAAACTACAAAATATTCAAAACATGTTGTGTAAACACTTTAATAAATCATTTACAACACTTTCTGCTTACCCTATTCTAAAGCGTAAACTACTCATCAGTTGTAAATGTTTGACAAGCCTGCTGGTTACAGGTTTTATGCGCGTATACACTGGGCTAAAAGATCTACCAATGATGAGTAAAGCATTTACAACTGATGAGTATTTTACACTTTAGAACAGGGTATGCAGAAAGTGTTGTAAATGATTTACTAATGCGTTTACACAACAGGTCTGACAGCTCGATCTCACGACAATTCATACATATTTTATAAGGGAACTAATTTGTACAATCTCACTTCTACAAATTCATACAATTTTTGCAAAATCGAACATATTTTATGATTTGCCAATTCAGAACTAATCACTAAGAACTAATTAACTAATCACTTATAAATGCCTTACAACTGAACGTTATTATAAAGTGTTAACGGAGTGGCTATCTAGAGCATCATGCAAATAGGACGCAGACTAGCAGACTGTCACTGTTTGATTTGTATTCCCTGATTTTATTAATTTTTTTTTAAGATGGAAAATTATTAGTACTTAAAGGCAGAAAAAGCAATGAAAAAACTTCATTTAATTTAAATGTACATTACAATTACATTACATTACATGTATATATTACAGTTATACTAGCCTACATTAATGTTATAATTGTTAACAAACAAAATCAACAGGAGTGTGTTTTCATAATAAAACAAAATAGTAATAAATGTAAACATTATTGTGATTTGATAAAAAAAAATGCAGCTCCTCATTAACCGAAATTTGTTGATAAAGCAGTCTTGCCCAGATAAGGATGGCGACTCAAAGTGGCCGATGAGCCGTTTAGGTATTTATATGTCTATGGTTCTACATCTTTGTTTGAATCCAGCTGTGTTTGATTATACTTGATTAGAAAAGCCACACACCTGTCTATATAAGACCTTACAGTTCACAATGCATGTCAGAGCAAATGAGATTCATGAGGTCAAAGGAACTTGAAGAGCTCAGAGACAGAATTGTGGTAAGGCACAGGTCTGGCCATGGTTACAAAAATATTTCTGCTGCACTTCAGGTTCCTAAGAGCATAGTGGTCTCCATAATCCTTAAATGGATGACGTTTGGGATGACCAGAACCCTTCCTGGAGCTGGCCGTCCAGCTATCAAGGGAGAAGAGCCTTGGTGAGAGAGGTAAAAAAGAACCTAAATATCATTGTGGCTGAGCTCCAGAGATGCGGTCAGGAGATGGGAGAAAATTGTAGAAGGTCCGCCATAACTGCAGCCCTCCAGCAGTCGGGGCTTTATGGCAGAGTGGCCCGACGGAAGCCTCTACTCAGTGCAAAACACATGAAAGCCTGCATGGAGTTTGCTAAAAAACACCTGAAGGACTCCAAGATAGTGAGAAATAAGATTATCTGGTCTGATGAGACCAAGATAGAACTTTTTGGCCTTAATTCTAAGCGGTATGTGCGGAGAAAACCAGGCACAGCTCAACACCTGTCCAATACTGTCCCAACAGTGAAGCATGGTGGTGGCAGCATAATATATTGTGGAGGTGTTTTTCAGTTTTTCTTCAAACAAGACAATGACTCTAAGCACACAGCTAAAGTAACAAATGAGTGGCTTCACAACAACTTTGTGACTGCTCTTGAATGGCCCAGCTCTGACCCAACCCAACTGAGCATCTCTGGAGAGACCTACTGTAAAAATGGCTGTCCACCACATTTAAAGATCCAACCAGACAGAGAGGATCTGCAAAGAGGAATGGCAGAGGATCCCTAAATCCAGTGTGAAAGAGTGAAAGTGTGAAAGTGTGAAAAACTTGTTGCATATTTCCCAAAAAGACTCATGGCTGTATCCGATCAAAAGGGTGCTTCTACTAAATACTGATATTTCAGTTTTTTCTTTTTTAATAAATCTGCAAAAGTGTCAACTTTTCAGATTTTCTGTCAATATGGGGTGCTGTACATTAATGGGGGGAAAAATAACTTAAATGAAACAAATGGTTGCAATATAACAAAGAGTGAACAATTTAAAGGGGGTCTGAATACTGAATACTTTTCATACCCCTTGTAAGTAGTTCTTCAGAATTTCAGAATAGAACTTTCTAATCCGGTTAACTATGAAGTTCCATTATAACAAAGCTTTTGTAACAAAGCTTTATCAGAGAATCATCTTACAAACCTGGGCCCCAGTTCATCTTCACAGCGCCAAGTAAACTCTCCAAAGCTCTCGTAACGCTGGTTGTAGTGGTAAAGAACTCGGTGGAGGGTTGGTGAGCCGAGGTCCATGAGCGTGTTGTAGGCCGTCTGCTGTTCCTTCCCGCTAGTGTAGCCGTTGAACAGATTATAAATCTTGTCTGCTATTTCTGAGGAGAAACCATATCAAATGACTAATAATCCTATGCATTATTTCTGAACCTAAGAAGTTTATTAAACCATATGCAAGCAGTCCTCTACCTTGAGCCTTGACATCATCCACAGCAGGACAGGGAGTTTTGATCGTGACCTCACTCGGACTGGAACGTCGACCTGTGTTGTCCACCGCCCACAGCCGAAACCTGCCAATGCACATTTAGACAGTTGTCACTTATGCGATTCTCAAGTACGAAATAGAAACATTTTTACAGTAATATGTTTTGGATATGTTGCAAGTCAAATTTGAGCCACATCACCAACATAAGCACCACAGGTTTTATTTTCTCACCAAAAATAATTTTTATTATTATTATTATTATTAATGATATTTAACAACAACGACAACACGACCACCACCACCAATAATTGAGTTTATTCTTATTTCTGTGCTCATGTATGTTTTACTACTACTACTTTATATTGTTTTTATTATTAATTTTAGTAGTAATAATAATAATAATAATTTATTGTTATTGTTTCATAAATAACTTGTATTTTTGTAAAAAAAAATAAAAATTATATATATATATAATATATAATTCATGTCTTAAATAATAACATCTATCAAAAGGTATGGGTTAAGGTTAAATAAAGAAGTCTATTTGGATTTATTCCTTGATTCGGTTGGAAATAACACTTTCAAATAGATCTCGGAAATTATGAACCATTACCTTTTTAGGAGCCCTTTGAAGCTCAGAGTGAACAAATTGTTTCAGTGTGTGAATTATGTAATCATATAACAGCATATACCTCCATTAAAATCAAAATGCATGACTGCACCACTCCCATTACATAAGCATGAGTTTACCCTCGGCTCATGGCTTTGATTTGAGGATCCCTTAAGTGCAGACAACCCAACTGAACAATAGCAAGCAGCTGTGGCGGTGTACCCTCTCACTCCCAAAACACTGCAATTACTCTATCACTGATGATATATGCCTTGGGATATGAAGCACAGGTTGTAAAGATTAAATTGACTGATATCCCCATCTAGTGGAAGATATTACAAACAGCTAGCACCTGCAGAATGGTAGAAGTTAGATCCATAAAATGCTAAGCTAAGAGTGCATGTGAGGAAGAGAATCGTGAGTCGCTCATGTGCGCTTTATGGATGAAAATGGTTTTGTGCTGTTTAACTGCTCTTTAGGGGTTGTTCATAATCGTTTTTGTTTAATTAATAATAATAACAATGATATAAACCTAATTAATAATCTTAGCTATGTTTAGATTTCGTATACATTGTTTTAACTTATATATATATACTGTATATATTTAAAAATGAAAACAAATGTAACGCTAAGCAGAAGAATTTTTACTAGCCGAATTTTGGACCCCACTGAGTTTTTCTTGAAACCTAAAACTCTGAAATGAAGCTGACAATAACACTGAACAGGTCCATAAATGATATAAAGACAATCTGCGCTTCTTTGAACAATGGTCAAATATCAAAAACATTTGGAAAGAGGTATAGTAAGGAGGACCCAATCCTTCCCGTGGGCAGGTTTAATGTCTTCAGCGTGCCCTGCGTGTTCACAATGCATGTGTGTGCTAACCGGCTGCATATGTGCAGAACATGTAGCACAGGAAATCAGGAGGAAAGGTAGCCGGGTGTTTAAATTCAACCACCTACATGACCGAATACCCACATGAAAGCTGCATGAACACAGACTGATGTAAAAAATGCGGCAATGCATTTAACAGAGACAACAGAGCCAGATGTTTGCAGACTTTAGGGATTAGAGTACAAATACACAGCGATATAAAACTTTTTATATATACAATAACAAATGCTTTTATGACATGTTTAAATACTATTAATTTATGATGCCGATAATGGGAATAACAGTAATTCTAATAGCATTAGAAGTAGATGTATTGGCCATTTTTATGTTAATATAATATAATATAATATTCAGAGAATTTAATATTAATTTACTATAAACATTTAATATTTTTTATCATTTACTTTATTGTTTTTCCTTTTTTAAACACTGGTTATTATTTACACTGCTAATTATTATTATTATGATTTGTAGTAGTAGTAGAAGTATTGGATATTTTTGATACTATACTATACTATACTATACTATACTATACTATACTATACTATACTATAATATAATATAATTATTTACTATGATATCATTATTTTTATTACTATTAGACATATTAGACATTTTGGGGCCACAACCCTACATTGAGAAACACTGATTTATACAATAATGTTCATTTTTATTAAGTTTCCTTTAAGCATCATTATTCATCGTATATTGTGGTTCCTGTTTTTCATCTACTCTGACAATATACTACTAATGTCACATGTTTACTTCCTTAGTTGAAAGCAGCTCCATTGAAGATATCAATCTTTCTATTGCTGGTTCTGCTATTACCCTGAAGTGCACCCTTTGACGCACCTTAAAATCATTCCAGAGTATGAAATGTTTCCCCAGCTGTATCTCAAACATGTAAAACTTTGAGTCGGCCTTACTGGGCGCGCAGACCATGTTCCTCCCTGTGGCATAAAAACGAGCGTTCCTGAGAAAAGGATGTAGTACGTCACAAAACAACTATCCAAGAGAGTCGAAACAGACAGGGGCCCCCAAAGCAATTACCACATCCAACAGAAGAAGTTGCGCTGATGTCATCAGCTTTTATATGATTGGACCAATTATCGTTTCCAAGAAAGTTCCTTACCTGCTACAGACACTGCCAAGCCATTTAGTGAAAGGCACATTTTAAATCAACTACTGATATTGGAATATTGACATAGGTAGGAAATGCTCCAGACATATTTTACACGAATTGTTATCAGATTTTCACAGCCCTAGTTGAATGTAATTGCTTAGACTCACGCAGATATTAAAATCCCTCATCTGACTGAAGACATGCAACTCAGTGTCAGCTCAAAGTTCATGCGAATTGTCCAGCCAAAAGTAGGGCCTTTATGTTTAGTTTCTTACTGAATTCCCAGTGAATGTTTCTCTACCATGGTGAGGAAAAGTCAAAGGAAGCAGGTGTTTCATGCTGAAACAACCTGGCATAATATTTACAATAAGAAATACTACTACTGCTGCTACTAACAGTGCTATCAAATAAATAAAATTAATTAATAAAAAATTATATGAATAAACAAATTAATTAATGAATTATTTTTTATTTTTTATTTATGCCCTTCATTATTTCATGATGTATTTAATGATTTATTTATATAATTCTAGATGTGTTTAATTATTTAATTTTAAGTAATTTAATATAATGTTACATAGTATAATATAACATAATATAAAGTAACATAATATGAAGGGTAGCTGATGTTTATGTTATACAATTTTGATAAAATCAAAAGAAAATAAAACATTTGGCCCTTCATAATATGAAGGGTAGCGGATGTTTATGTAATACAATTTTGATAAAATAAAAAAAAATAAAACCAAATGACACATTTTTGAAAAAAAAAAAAAATAACACATACTTGTGATTCATTCACTGATTAAATTCAAGGTGAAAAAGCAGCTATTTTTTTAAAGAAATAGTCATTTAACTTTTTATTCTCATTATGTATATAAGCAGGAACTCACATATATGTAGTGTCTGGCTCCAGACAGCGTATAATCAAGGAGATAGACGAGAGGGGATCAGGGATGTCCCCGAGCATTACACATGGAGATTTGGCCCCCGACATGATGTCATCCACGAAACTCAGCATAGTCTCTGTAAAAAGGAGAAGACTTTATTTAACGGGCACACACGTTGGTTTTTGTGGTTTATGGGGACTCTCAGTATAATGGTCTTTATACTGCACAAACTGTATGTGCCATTGCCCTACACACCAACACATCACAGGAAACTGTGTAAATTTAACAAAAAAACAAACAGCTATTTAGTATGTTTTTTAAAGCCTTTTGAATTACAGGGACACTGAAAATGTCCTTATCCTTACCCATATCATTATACAAATTTGTGTCCTCATAAACATACACACACACACACACACACACACACATAAATACACGTTTACAGGAGCTAATAACCCGTTTTGATCTTTCATGTTTTTAGGCCACCAATCCGTTTAAAACAAACTATTTGTTTGTTTAGTTTTAAGTGTCTCTAATTAAGTATGATTAATGATATGTCATTAGGAGACAAACCATGCATGTGCAAGGAAAACAAACATCAGCAAAACAGCCCCATCTTCTCAGGAAAGCCTCTGCAATGTGAACGCAGGGCACTGTTTTGCATGAGGACTTCCCTTGCCCTAAAAACCCCTGCCTGATTCTGAACACTATGAAAACAAGTATTTCCCTACTTCCCCTGGACAGTGGAACATGCTTAAACCTTCCAGAGATGGAGACCCTGCGGTTTGGACATATCAACCGGAGAAGATGTCAGTGGTTTGATTTCACACGGGACACGTGACCTAGATTGAGCTATGAGTGTCTGCCATCTAAAACCAAATAAAGAGCCTATACACAAGTCACCTGTGGAGCTGATGTGCTTTACCTTTCTTATTAAGAAGCGGACAGAAAGATTGTTTGCCCAGGTGGCCTGCATGCGTCACAGAACATGAACCCGGGGCCTTGTGTGCCTTTCATAGCAAAGGAAACCTTCCATCTGTGGATGGGGAACCTTTTAAAAGTGGTGATCACCCTGCTTGTCTTCCTGGAGGCCTCCCCTTCAAAATTCCAGGCTTCTGAGAACAGCATGCCAGTATAAACGCGGAGGGGATAAGAGTGTGTGTGATTATGTGCTTGCTGTCACCAGGAAGTATTTACAGTGCTTGTGAAGTAGAGACTCAAGGAACACGTGCACTGAAGGTAATGAAAAGTGATGTTGTGAGGGACCACAGCATTTCAGGGCATATTTATCCAGTCAAACACAGTTCCACCGACAACAAACTCTAACATATCTGTTTTATTTTGAAAATTGGTGAAATGGTGTAAAAAGAATATAAAACTTTGATGTGTGCAGAAAATTCCACAAGAGTGGTTTTATGAGATATAAATTGTGTACCTGTAACACTGTCTGGTTCCATGTGCTTGTGTTTATTTTTGTTTCTCGTTTCACGTGACTTCTGTGTGTTTGTTTTCATTCAGCGTCTTTGTGTACTGCCTTGTTTGTGACCTCGCCTCCTCATTAGTTTTCACTCCCTGCCGTGTGTTTCCAGGTGTTCCGTATCAGTGTCTGATTGTGTATTTAAAGCCTGCCTGTTGTTTTGAAGGATTGAGGGCTGAGGCCCGTTTTAGATCTCAGGCTCCTGAACCGCTCAGTCATGAAGCTGAAATTCAGGATGCTTACTGTCAAGCAGGTTGTGTCACAAATCAAGTCCTAGGACTGGTTTGTCACAATAGATCTAAAAGACGCATATTTTCACGTGTCCTACATGTTAACCCATTGTTAATCACTTGTACTAGAGGTAGCAAATAAAGAAGAAGGCAGTGTTTTAAAAGTTGAATTAGTTGTAAAAGCACAAATAACAGCAACAAACAGTTTAGTAAATACATAAGACAAAAGCATCAGCAGAGGACTTAGGAAAAAGATTAAAGCAAGAGCAGCAGTACATCAGTATTACAGTATAAATACCAAGCATTAACAAAGCGGAAAAAACATTTATAAAAACAAAGTAGAATGACAGGCTTTATTAAAACCAAGATCATAATAGATTTACACTGAGGTGCCATAGAGCACCAGCGCCCGGAGTTGTGGTGACTGAGAGTGTGGCCCCCGAGGAGGCGCAACTCATAGCCTCAGGTTTCTCAACTGAGGTGGTTGAGACTATCCTCCAGTCCAGAGCTCCGAGGAGACTGTATGCCCTGAAGTGGAAACTTTTCACTTCCTGGGGTAGAGAACGCCAGCAGGATCCAGTTAACTGTCAGGTTGGTACAGTGCTGGAGTTCCTGCAGGCTAGATTCTCCACTGGGGTCACCCACTCCACCCTAAAGGTCTATGTAGCCGCAGTATCGCCATACCACGCCTCAGTCGGTGGACATTCAGTGGGTAGGGACCCTCTGGTAATACGTTTCCTCCGAGGTGCTTTGAGGTTAAGGCCTCTGGCACGCTCTAGAATCCCATCATGGGATCTGAATGTGTTACAGGCCCTCTGTAGGCTGCCCTTTGAGCCTATCGAGGAAATCTCGGACCGCTTGCTCACTATCAAAACTGCGGTCCTTCAGGGAGCCCGGCCAACAGGAGCAGAACTGCATGTGTCCAGTGCGAGCACAGGATGACACTGTGGAACAGAACAGAGCAGCTCTTGGTCTGTTTTGGTCCACCTAAGAAAGGTTTACCAGCGACCAAACAGACCTTGAGCAGGTGGATAGTCAATGCTATTAACCTTCCATATGAATCCTCTGGTCTCCCACCCTTGTTGGGAGTCAGAGCTCATTCAACTCGTGGTATTGCGGCTTCCAAGGCCCTTATTTTGGGGGTCCCCTGGGAGGAGATCTGTGCGGCGGCGGGGTGGTTCACCCCTCACACTTTCATCCGGGTTCTATGGTCTAGACCTGCGAGCTACTCCTGGTGCTGCTGTGCTTGGTAAGTAGGCACACACACTGGGCAGGATTTTGAAAGTGAGGGGAAGTGAACATCTCGTTCCCCATAACGTCTTCTGGACGCGGCTCAAGTTCCTGAAGAGGAACGACTCAGGTTACGACTCTAACCCTAGTTCCTCAAAGGAATGTGACACTGCGTCTGGCCGACCACACTTTCTGCATCCCTGCCGGCTTTTTGCTTCATGACAAGGAGCTGAATGCCGTTATCACTCCACGTGCTTTAAGCTTCCTGGCCCGTGACGTCACCCGCCTATGACGTCTATCCATTTCTACACAATATTCAGAGCCGTCATGCTGGAGGCGTTCCCCCATAGGGTCTTCTGGACACGACGTCTCGTTCCTTCGAGGAACTAGGGTTACAGCCGTAACCTGAGATGTTTTTTACACTATCTTTGAACAATTTTAACTACTACAAACTTTTCATTAAGTCCCTAAAGAATCAAATAAGCTAGTGGAAAATTGGCTTTTGTATGACTCACAAAACAACACAGAAGAGACTAAAAATGTATGATTTTTCTACAGAGGATAAATAATTTTCCTTTAGAAAGCAAGGTGAATCGCAGTATAGCAGAATAGCATTATGGCGATCAAATTATCATTGATAAAATGTAAATAAAGTTCAGTTTCCTAGCTTGTTTTTAATCTTAACACTTTAAGCGTTTGACATATGCTTATTTTGCCCATTTTAAGTGTCGTCATGCACTGGCATGTAAACGTCCTGTCTGGTTCCCCTACAGAAACAGGTCTGCAAGAAAAAGGTTTCCAATAAAATGTCCACATAACTAAAGCCATCAGTATCAACTGTTTGCAGTGTTTCCATAGGACACTGCAACAAATGTGCTCCTTGACACTTTAACTCTTTTTGACAAATGGTGATATGAAAATAATAATAATAATAATAAATAAAAAAAAAAACTATGAAGATATCCCCACTTCTTCAATCTAAACCTTTGTCTGACAATAGTTAAAAGTACAGGTGTCTGGCAAATACAACTGAACTTATACTCTTTCATCATGTTCCATTCTCATGTCTCAGTCCCATTTTTTAACTGGAAAGACCTGGGTTGACATGACCACACTACGATGCCTGGCTGCCCTCTGTTAAACTTTCTTGGGCTTTGACCAAAAACCTTCTCTGATTCTCATTATCTTGTTAAAACATCAAGGCCTAGCTAGGTAAATGATCCCAACCTTTTGGAGGAGAATCACCCACAGCATTGAAGGAATGATACACGTACGTCCAAAGCAAATCAAACACTACTAAATGCAAGATTTCATTACACAAAAACACCAACAAAAACATCTTTTTACTGCTGAAGAGAACAGGTCCAAGTGAATCAAAACAAGAAAATGTCAGAACATGACTTTACACAGCACATTGGAAAGAACTGAAGATGACACCTGGCTTGCTCAATATATCATTTTGGCAGAAAGAAACTTTTCAAACTTATAAACAATTCAAACATGTGAAAGTACTTCGACATGGTCTTGCCTGCTTCTACAGAGAATAATACATGTGGGGGGTGAACATTTATTTAGGAATATCCTGTCCTAATATGACCTCATTTATATATTGAAAAACATGACAATTAACATCCCTCTGATTTATCTGGAGTTAAAGAAAATAAATGGTATGGTTACATTTACAGAAAAACACTCAACTAAAGCATTTATTGTTTTAAGCAGATGTGAGTAGTGAAAAAAAAACATAATGCATTTTGATAAAAGATCTGGCTTTGTATATTTAAAAACCAGCCAAACAACAAGAAGACATTGAAGACAGTGCATAACATTTTCACAGTTCAAGGAAAAATGTTTTTCTCAACATCTGAGCCAAAGACAACATTCGTCAAACCACTCATCAATACCTTGATGTAAGTCTTGTGCTTTACTGAAATAAGATAAAAGAATTGCGGATAAAAAAGAAAACAAAAAGCTTGATTGAAATACACGTCTATGGGAAACAAAGAGCCGTCGTTTACAAAAATATATATTTTTTTGCCAATGAAATAAAGAGGATTCCATTAAAAACATAAAGAGGCAACAGCTGTGAATTGGATTCATCTGAGCTGCTAGGGTTTCGGGCCTAAAACGTTTCCGCAACTGCCATATGTCTCCTCTAACCTGATTTGTTGCTACTTAGACACATAGACATTACTGTTTATCCCCTGTGGTGAACCAGGAAGCTGAATGTACAACTTAAACCAGAAGAAAGAGAGCAAGCAGAGAGAGATAAAGACAGACAGAAGAAGAAAATAAAGGGTGGGAGGAAGGAAGGAAGAGGGAAAAAGGAAAGCAAGTAATTTTCTGAGACCTTTGGCCACAAAGAGCAAAGAAAACATTTGTCTTAGAGAATTTTATTATAGAATGATAGAGGGAAAAGCAGAAAGGCAGACAAAAAAAGAAAAGAAAAGGTTTATAATAGAGAATTGGAAGAGTCATAAATAAAAGTAATAAGGTAATAAAGGAAATAAGGAAGGAAAGTGAAAGAAAGAGAGAAAGAATGAATAAATAAGGAAGGAAGAAAGAAAGACTTTTTATTTACTTTTAAACACACTTTATTAAACATTTGAGAATGAAATTACATTACACATCCAACTCTTTATATTGCACAATTATCAAAATATCCCCCCTTCACTTCACCAGTTAAATATTATTTCCCCATGCCAGGGGCGTAGCAGCCAACTTAAAAGTGGGGGGGACGGTATGGTGATGTGATCCAAAGGTGTTCGTACAGTATAATG
>JAUCMT010000047.1:13234988-13245346 GCA_032357475.1 Enteromius thamalakanensis | reverse complement strand
GGCGGATCCGGCCACTCTGGTTCCGGATCACAGACGGCGTCTGGCGGATCCGGCCACTCTGGTTCCGGATCACAGACGGCGTCTGGCGGATCCGGCCACTCTCGGTCAGGATCGCAGACAGCATCTGGTGGATCCGGCCACTCGGGTTCAGGAGTGCAGACAGTGTCTGGCGGATCCGGCCACTCGAAACCCAAATCGCAAACCAACATCTCTGTGAACAGCTCCTCGTACTGTTCTACGGGGTTGAGACCCGTTACGTGCGGACTGTGTACCGCGAGGACCTGCAGTTCGTCTGACTGTGTGACTGGTTGATCATCACTCAGCCCTTTGTGCTGCAGGACATGGACCGACAAAGCAAGAAACAGCACTCCTGGCTGTTCAATGGGTACTGACCGGGCATAAAATAGTCTCTTAGGCTGTGAAATTGGGACCAAGTGAGCTTTGTATGGCTTGCCACACTGGTGAACGGGCTCAAAACCCCCCCTTTGCGATTTGGGAACTGCGGGGGTTTTACACTGACCTGGCAACCGCACTGGCGAGTAGTGAACCGCGAGGGTTTTGCGCAGCGCTGGCAACCCTATTGGCGAGTAGTGCACCACGGGCGTTTTGTGCGGCGCTGGCAACCTAGGTCCCGGAATGGCGTTCGCTGCTCCGGCCGCCATCTTGTGTTTGGATGGCGTTCGCCTAATGGCACAGCGAGTACTGATCCACGGGTTAAAGGGTGACGCTTGCGGTGCGGTGATCACTCCGGTCCTTACCGCGAACATGAATGTCCTCATCCACCTCTCCCACGTAGAGATGAGAACCACAAAACTCAAAAACAAAGTCAATCAGTCTAGCCAGCGGCCAAACGAGATCCTCCCCAGGCAGATCGCGCAGCACCCAGCGATCCAGACCGGACAAATCCCTTGAGTGTCTCCACGTCACCAATGACTAGATTAGAAATGCCGATGAAGTGCCACAGCAACTTTCCTTCCTGACTTAAAACCAGCCTGGCTACAAATATCTGCCGCTGACCTCCATGCTTTAGAAGAAGTGTCAACTAGATCTGAAAGTTTAGTCTTTACTTTTTTCATGAAGGATTTTAAAGTGAATTAAAAGAGTTGGTGTTGTAGTTTAGTAGAGAGTTATAAAATAGTTGTTCTTCCAGGCCAAAATGATTGCTCTCATCTCTATCCAATTTAAAAATGGACCAAGAGTTTAGCAAAAAATTATAAAACATTACATCTGGTGAAAATTTTCCGCAAAAGTAGACATTAAAAACAACTGCCTATCGAGATCAATGCAACCAAAAGTTCTAAGCAGACTAATCCAAATGAAGCCCACGGCCTAAAGACCACAGGATAAAGTAAAGTTTGAACAGTCTTTAGCCTCAGAGATTTGACTTTTGCCACCAAATCAATTAGCCCTTGGCCCCCTTCATTAACTGGCAAGTAAAGATAAGCAGGAGGAAGCCAGTCATAGCCATCCCAGAAAAAAATCAACAAACAAAAAAAAAAAAAAACTGTTGTCGCTGCAGTAAAGCTTTTGGTGGGTCAAGGACACTTAAGCGATGCCACATCATAGAAGCTTTCAGATTGTTAATAATAAGCACTCTGCTTCTATAAGACAACTGAGGCAGA
Organism: Enteromius thamalakanensis; assembly: GCA_032357475.1. Lineage (NCBI taxonomy): Eukaryota > Metazoa > Chordata > Actinopteri > Cypriniformes > Cyprinidae > Enteromius > Enteromius thamalakanensis. The sequence continues at coordinate 13,243,724 of JAUCMT010000047.1, read as the reverse complement.
ATCCATCTCCATCTAATCAACCGAACAGAAATTTTCAAAAAAAAAAATCATCACAGTTTTCCTGGATAAACTGATCAGTTCCCAGAAAGAACCCCAACACTTTTAACATGTTTAAACCCGGCTTCCATTCTCCCAATGACCCAACAATCTCCAGGGATTCACTTAAGTTCACAATGTCCCAACCAGATCTAATGAAAACAGTAACAACATCAGCATATGAGCTCAGTTTCACAGTCATTGAATCTGAAGTGGATGGAAACACTGAAGATATACCACACAGCTTATTCCTCAATAATACCAATAAAGGTTCAATTGCAAATAATTGAAAATTGAAAATAAATGGTATGGTTACATTCACAGAAAAAAACAATCAACTGAACCATTTATTGTTTTAAACAGATGTGGGTAGTGAAAGAAAAAAAAAAACACAATGCATTTTCATAAAAGATCTGGCATTGTATATTTAAAAACCAGCCAAACAACAAGATGATGTTGTCTTAGAGTGCATAACATTTTCGCAGTTTAAGGATAGATGTTTTTCTCAAAATCTGAGCCAAAGACATCGTTCCTCAAACCACTCATCAATACCTTGAGCTAACTATTGTACTTTACTGAAACAAGATAAAAGAATTGCGGATAAAAAATAAAAAATAAAGCATGATCGAAATACACGTCTATGGCAAATACTGAGCCGTCATTTACAAAAACATATATATTTTTTGCCAATGAAATACAGACGATTCCATTAAAAAATTGAATTGGATTCATCTGAGCTGCTAGGGTTTTGCGCCTTAAACATTTCCGCAATGTTTGCCACATGTCTCCTCTAAACTGATTTGCTGCTACTTAGACATATAGACGTTAATGTTTATCCCCTGTGGTGAACCAGGAAGCTGAATGTACAACTTAAACCAGAAGAAAGAGAGCAAGCACACAAAGAGCAAACAAAAAAATTTGTCTTAGAGAATTATATTATAGAAAGAGAGAGGGAAATAAGGAAGGCAGACAAAAAAGGAAAAGAAAAGGTTTATATTAGAGATTTGGAAGAGTCATAAATGAAATTAATAAAGGAAAGAAGGAAGGAAAGTGAAAGAAAGAGAGAAAGAATGAATAAGTAAGGAAATAAGAAAGGAAGTAAGGAAACTGAAAGAAAGAAAGAAAGAAAGAAAGAAAGAAAGAAAGAAAGAAAGAAAGAAAGAAGGAAAGTGAGAGTAAAAGAGTAAAAGTGAAAGTGAAGAGAAAGAATAAGAAAGAAAGTGACAGAAACAAAGAAAAATGAAAGTAAAAGAAAGAAAGAAAGAAAGGAGGAGGAAAGTGTAAGTGAGAGAAAGAGAGTAAAATTGAAAATGAAAGTGAAAGAAAGTGAAAAGAAAGAAAGTTACAGAAACAAAGAAAGAAAGACATAAAAATACGAAAGGATGGAAGGAAGGAAAACTACGAGAAAAGTTTTATATTACAGAATTAGAGAGGAGTAATTAAAGGAAGCATGGAAGGCAAGCATAAAAAAAGAAAAGGAGAGGACAGAATTCTGATGAACCTTTGCCACACATAAAGACAAAACTTTATTTCTACAAACTCATTTAAAAAATCCAACTAAAAATTCCAAAATCAAAAAAGAAAGCAAGAAAATAATGCTTAGCCTTAGAACAGCGAGAGCCTGACCGCACATATAGAGGATCTTTTGTTTTTGTTGAACGGGTAAACATTGCAATTAAACAACTCCAAATCCATCACAGGAGCAGCTCTGTATCCAAAGAGCTGGAAGTTTTACCAGTTCCATTAAACCGCAACGCTCTGATACCAAACACACGTGGCAGCCCGGCAAAGTACTCCACAAACAACATCTGGCCTTCGTTGTGTACTTTGATGAACAGAGAGCGAGCGATGGATAACAATGGTTTGTAATGTATCAATTCTTGGCATTTCCTCCACAAAAATTATTAACAGACTTGATCTCCCACGTGGAACATATTGTCTTTGACGAAAAGAGGATATAAAAGGTTAATTGCAGTAGAGGAAAGGTGGGTGTTAGCGCTATGCAGAGTTTACTTGGATGGGAGTGAACAATAAAACCATTTAATCTGCTTTTATTTTTGTGCAAAGAGTTTTTGATATAGACTCTACACTTGCCATCTACGTCATAGTGCTGCTAACAGCATAGCTGCCGCTCAGCTTCGATTAAATTGTGATACATGCTCTTTCCTACAATTTGATATTCTCCCACACTTGACAGCAACCAACAGGTGAGAACACTTAGCCTTCATGTGCCGTAAAGGTAAGAATAATGCCAGGAAGACATGTTTATATACTGAACGTGACTAAAAGCCGACCACACCAAAGAATGCCCTAAAAACCATTTTAGTGAGCGCAGAATGAGTAAATATGAAAAACACATTTGAAAACACAAGCTGCTCCAAAACAAGATACAGCAATCTGTCTTCTTTAACAGACTATAAAACGTAAACTGAAACGATCACCAAGGGCGGACTTACCTATTAGGTAAGGTAGGCGACTGCCTTGCAAGGGGCCCCCTAAATGCTTTACATACACGAGATGTGCATTAAGCGAGGATACACGAGTGGTTGCTACTTACGCTGTTTATTACCACGACAGTCTGCATGTCCGAGTTGAACGTGCATCTTGTGTATCCTGCTTGTAGCAAACTAAAATATTATGCATCTGATACTGACTGTCGCAGGAGCACGAGCTCTGCATCTGCTTCGTTCAGTGAAAGGCTGAAAGGAGCTGCTCTTTCTTTTAAAAGATATGTTGCTTATCTGAGGCCCTGTTTACAATACTGGGTTTTCGTTTTAAAACGCATAACTTTTGTTATGGTTACGCCTATTGTTTTCTCCAAAAATAGATTTAATTTTACCCCATTTCTATATGATTCGTAAACGACTCATGTGAAGCAGTTTGAAGACTCGGTTTGTCTAAACCCTGCCTTTCTTTGAGCCCTCACTACTGTGATTGGTCGGATGGCGTAGATTGGTCTACCACTACAGCGGTCCACAGAGCTTTTACCGAAACTAACTTGGATAGTGCTTTTGGAAACGAATCGGGCACACCTCTACGTAGTGAACTTCAGCATTGTATAATGCATAATACTGCGTTAAGCCATCGTTTAGCATTACTACGGCCACATTTACACATAGCCGGGTATTTAGAGAAACCAATATTTCCTCCCCTCCGTTTTCAATAATAACATTGTGCACACAACAACATAGTTTTCAAAAAACTTGTCATTTATACCAACCCCCATAAATACACTGTCAAGCATGATGATAACTATGCCAAACCTATGGAAATAGGGTTCTCACATGACCTTAAGCATTTTCTGGGGCATAACCAAACCGCAGGGAAATACCTGCGAAACGTAAGTTAGCAGATGACCAGGACAACATACATACATATGTTTTTTGAACAACTGCTAGAAATACAATCATCAATTATTAATCTTACTTACAGGTAGAAGTTCAGAGGAGCAAGCAGGTCCAAATAAACTGGGCACTGATCCATCTTTTAAGTGTTTGGTGAATAGCGCACTGTACTCCAAGATTGAAAAAGCAGTAAAATGACACGAACAAAACAAGAGATAGTACCGCTTAAGGTGTTGTTAAAAAAAAATTATGTTAATCACTCATTATTTGTAGATTTATCATTCAGAAGGGCATGTAAAACAAATGAACTCTTACAGGATACAGCGTTGTTTTCACAAGATGTAATCACAACATACTGTAGAATGTGGGCGGACATTATGCAAATCTGTTACTTAGTGGTGTGGATTTGTAACAGAGAAAGATTCAAATTGCTGACGACTTGTTTAGGCGAATGTGAGACGACTCTTTTTGTGATAGACAGTAACTTTAGTTTTCGTGCACTGACGGCGTCACAACTTGGCAGATAGTTTATGTTCACATACAGCTACATGACACGTGACTGCGTGAACGATCATGTTTGAAAAAGCATAATTGGGGCACTTTAAAGTGTAAATGAGGATCATTTTCATTCTAAAATGCCGCTTTAAAACGAAAACGCACTGGTGTTAACGGGGCATAATTTTACATGCGCACCACTATTGTCATTATCTTATGAATAGCCTGTTTAATTTTATCAGATGACAATAAATCTGATTTTATGCGCAGATTAACATCTTGGAAGGTTGAGCAGGTTACTTAGTTTTAGTAACTATTCAGTCAAGGCTATTTCATATTCATCCATTTTCATCCTATTTCATCCTATTCATTTATGACAACAGATACAGTTTCAATGAAAACAGATTTATTGAGAATTTAGCTGCATCAAAATACAGCATGTGCACACTGAGAAGCAAAAATGTAGCCCAAACAGGGTTGTGTCATTAAAAATAATAATTCTTATAGGCCCTGATGATCACAACCACTAATGATAAAAACTGCAAACCTGCGATACTAATAAAATCACAACACATAATCAAAGACATAAGACACACAAGGGAACCAAATGTAAGTCAGATTCTGATAGTAACAAATCTAAATGGCCATAAACAAACTAATAAATAATAAAGAACAAATCCTATTTGAAAATGATAAAATTATAAAAGAATTAAAAATATTTACATTTTTTGCTTGCAGTGCAAATTCTCATTCTGACATCAACCATTTAATGTGGTGCATCCATTGGCGAGCTAGTGGTGTAATGCTAAATTCTCCTAATCTGTTTTGATTAAGAAATAGTAGTATCTACATCATTGATGTAACTTTTAATTTTTATAATGCTATTTTTTGGGTAAACTATTCATTTAAAGATTTAATAATGTATCATTTCATATTAATGGTAAAAAGATGCCATATCACTTCATTTCTTCATTAAAGAGTTAGTTCACCCAAAAATGAAGATTCTATCACCCAACATCGTGTTGTTCCAAACCCATAAGACCTTTATTTTCGGAACACAAATTAATACAATGATATCAGATGATATCAGAGTGCCATCTCTCCCTCCATAGTGTCAGTCTTGTCAGTCAGAATGCCCATATGTGGATGTTCCTGTCCCCTATTAGTTCATTGTGTTAATTTGTTCCCAGCAGTTGTTTTCAGTTCTCCCTGTGTTGCTGAGTCTCCCTTGTTGGTCCTTATACAATATCTCTATATGTCTTCAAGTCTGCATTGTATCCTTTGTTCCTGAGTTTGAGAATTTAAAAGACTCTTGTTTGCACACTCCGCGACTCCTGTGTTGTCCTTATGGCACGTGAGTGTGACACAACAATACAACTGAAATGATCCAGGTCCAGAAACTGTAAAAATATCAAGTAAAACAGTACATGTGACACCAGTAACTCAACTTCAGTTTTGTGACGCTAGGAGAATTTTTTTATTTTTTTATTTCTAATGTTACAAAGAATTTCTATTTCAAATAAATGCTATTCTTTTGAGATTTCAGTTCAATGAGAATAATAAGACAACATACTGCATACCAAATCAGCATATTAGAATGGTTTGTAAAGAATTATGAGACACTAAAGACTGGATTAATGGAATAAACACTCTCAGACACACACATACAGTTCATGTGCAAATGTAAAAGCACCCACCCAAACAAACACAGCTCATAACACAGAGTTAAATGGCTGTCCAAAAGTATGTGCACGCACACACACCCAGATTTGTGAATCAGTGCCAACTTCCGCTGTGCACCTGCTCAGGCTCCAGAACCTGACCCCGCTCACAGAAACAGGGTGAGATCATCCTCCAGGAGCTGTGCTTTGAAAACATTCCTCAAGAGTGAACTGTGTCTTCCACCTTTTCTGGAAAAACATTGTCTTTGTTATTTTTTTTTTTTCAGAAGCTCTTGTTTTGCCTGCTGCTTGGAGCGGAGGTCCCTCTGCTTTTACTAGGGGAAGTGTGGCACCCGCCACCCGTGGGAGAGAGCGTGTGTGTTTATGGGTAGGATGTTATGTCCCTATGACCATCGAGTAAACCCCCACTGTTATTGTGCGATCAAAGTCCTGACATCAGTCTGGCGGGGAAAGCTGTTTGTTTTCACAGCGTGTCTGGTCGGGGTGAGATGACTGAAGGCAGACTTCCCATTTACTCGGTTCCCACACCAAGAGAGAGAAAAGCACATGCTATGATGTCACGTTGTGTGCCTGATTCCAATTAAGTGCTCTATTAGCATGCAAAGCCGACAAAGGCTCACGGTGTGTGCTATTGCTATATTATCAGTGGGTTCACTCTCACTCACAAACCCCAAGTTTTGTAAACCTCTAACATGTCCAGTAAACACTTCAAAATCCAAATCAAGTCTTTTACTTAAATAGTTCACTCACATTGAAAATTATGTTGTTATTTGCTTAACCTTGACAAAAGTCAAATCAGCCACAAGGTAAGATGAGCCAGATCTAGTTTCTAGGCAACCATACGCAAAATAAAGCACTGGACATCATTTTCAGGAAGAGACACTGTATGTCCACAGTTAGTGATTTACAGAAAACGGACGTAGGAGAATTTTTAGACACTTATGAGTTTAGTTTCCGCTCTCTATTAATAATTAAACAGTTGGGAAATTACAAAAAGCATTGTAAGAAAAATCTTAAATGACTGTATTCCCAGGCTTGTGTAGTCATATAAGAAACAGATGACAATTCAAGCCATTGTTCAATGATAACCTTACTATACAGTCAAGAACCAAATCAGAGATTTGAACCAGAGAACCAGGTCAATCAGATTCTTTAACAAATCATTCCTTTGAAGGAATTATTTTCAGTAAGTAGTTAAAACTAGTTAAAAAATGTGTCATTCCAAACCTGTATGTCTTCTTCTATGGAACACCAAAGAGGATATTTTGAAAAATGTTGGTAGCCCATTCACTGGGATATGTCTCAAAATATCTGATATCAAGTTCTCTAAAAAAGTCATATGGTCAGATCATAGTAAACCAAGTCATATGGGTTTGGAATGACAAGTGGGTGAGTAAATGATGATATAATTTTCATTTCTGAGTGAACTATCCCTTTAAGTCAGACAAATGAAATGATCATTTGTTAACAAGAACGGCTATGCTTTGTGAGCTATTAGGCACAGACATTTCAAACAAACCCTTTTTAAACATACACAGGAGATTTTAATGATTTCCAATGTGGGTAGCAAGTTACAGCCTCTGTTTTTGTGCAGCAAAAACCTTGTACAACCTAAGAAAATTCATCATATGTTTCCTGATGACTGGATAATCAGTTTTTTGACAGCCTGTGAAGTACATTCAGATCCTTCCAGAAAAGGCAGAAAAGTTGCTGGTTCTGGCCACCTTTTAATCGGAGGCTTGTAAAGAACAAGATGTTACCTCTATGGATAAAGAGGGTAATACAGAAACACGCATACATGTCTGGCTTGGAGTAAGACCTCTACGATCATCTCCTCATCAATCTCATTTTCACAATTCCACATTTGGACTTGATATAACATCATGTTCTTTTCTGCTTTAACAGCCATGATGTGTCTGAAGTCTAACTTGGAGAGGGCAACAACAGAGGTGGAGGTGGACAGGCGATGGGCATGCTTTTAAAGAGAAAGAGGGGAATGGATGAAGATAGAGGAACATATAAAAGGGAAGCCAAAGGCTGTCACGGTTTGGGACTCCGCACTATATTTGGTAAAAGTACAGCTAAAGTGGGAGGGCATGTGTTCTGCATCAGTCTCTTTTATAAAGCTAATGATACAGGTGTAAGCCTGAAAGCATTTACATATACACAAATTTATAACAACCACGGGGGGAAATTATCATATTTCAAGGGCAAGGGGTGCAGCAGTCCAGCGGGTTTTTGATGAGAGGTCTTGCTAATGTTACAGGTTTTGCACTTGTGAACGTACTGGGTGACGTCTGACTGGATTGAGGACCACCAGTACTGGGAGGATATGAGGTCCACTGTGGCGAGGATTCCTGGATGGCCTGCGCTCGGGAAGTCATGTACATGGTGCAGCAACCGTTGATGGATGGCGGCGGGCATGTAGGTACGATCCGGAGGACACTCTGGTGGAGCTGGGTCCTGTGCCTGAGCCTCTATGATCTCTGCGGTGATGTCCCAGCGAATGGGTGCGATGATGCGAGGCAGAGGGATTATGTGATCTGGCGGTGGCTGGTAAGTAGGGGCATCAAACTGCCTGGACAGGGCGTCTGCCTTAGTGTTCTTGGACTCTGGGCGGTAGGGGATGGAGAAATTAAAATGGGCAAAGAATAGTGACCACCTTGCCTGCCTGGAATTTAAGCGCTTGGCCCCTTGGATGTACTCCAGATTCCTATGGTCGGTGAGAATCAGGAACGGTACGACAGCCCCCTCCAGCCAATGGCGCCATTCTTCAAGCGCTGCCTTCATAGCCAACAGTTCACGGTCCCCCACATCGTAGTTCCGTTCAGCATCCGTTAACTTGCGGGAGTAGAAGGCGCAAGGGTAGACCTTGCCAGGGTCTCCTTGCCGCTGGGAGAGTACTGCCCCTATGCCTGTACTTGAAGCGTCCACTTCTACGATGAACTCCTTGGTGGGATCAGGGTGACGAAGAATGGGTGCGGAAGTGAAGCGGTTCTTGAGTTCCTGGAAGGCTTTGATTCCTTGTGGTGTCCAGGGCAGAGTGGTGGTTCCTTTTCTTGTCATGGAGGTGAGAGGGGCGGCTATTTGACTGAATCCTTTTATAAACCGGCGATAAAAGTTGGCGAACCCCAGGAACCTTTGCAGCTCTTTAAGTGTTCTGGGTTGAGGCCATTCAA
>JAUCMT010000047.1:13197454-13234888 GCA_032357475.1 Enteromius thamalakanensis | reverse complement strand
TGAGACTGGCAGTGCTTCGACCATTTGAGGATCTGTCGATCGGGCCAGGAGATGATGGGGTTGTGAAGGTCGAGCCATGGAAGGCCGAGTATAATGGGGTGATCTGGGGAGCATATGGTGAACAGACGAATCTTTTCCGAATGCATGGGTCCGATGAGAAGTTTCAGGTCCTGGGTGGTGCAGGTGACCTCTCCGGTACCCAGTGGTCGGTGGTCTAGGGCTGCGACAGCCACCCGGGGTCCACATGCAACAAGAGGTAATTGGTACATCTTAGCGAATGACTCATCCACAAAGTTTCCCTCAGCCCCAGAATCAATGAATGCAGTGGTAGATATCTGCTGATTGTCTATACAAATAGTAACAGGAAGAGTCAAGGAATGTTCATGAGCCCCTTTACTCACCCGAGCTGTTGTGGATCGTGGAGGCCGCACTGGGCAATCGGGTTGGGATGTGTCCTGGCTGGCCGCAGTATAAGTAGAGGCTCTCACGCAGCCTCTTGGTCCGTTCCTCATCCGACAGATGGTTCTACCGATCTGCATGGGCTCGGGTGCCATGTATGGGTTGGTTGGGGTGAAGGTGCGAGTCGGTACTGCAGTGCGAGGACGACGAGATCGAATCAAGTTATCCAACTGAATTGCCAGCTCCATAAACTGATCCAGGGACCGACCCTCTTCCCGACAAGCGAGTTCCGTCTGCAGCTCCCAGTTTAGTGCTTTGCGGTACAGCGCCTTTAAAGGTTCCGGAGGCCATCCTGTCTGCGCAACGAGGGTGCGAAAGTGCAAAGTGAATTCAGCAGCGGACATGGTTCCCTGCTTGAGTGCCAGTATTTCCTCGCTGGGGTCACGCCCTCCAGTGGCGTGATCGAAAACTTCTCAGAATTTACGTTATCAGGAAACCGCGGCACTTTCCTGGAGAACCATCATATTTTTCGGGCAGCGACCCTCGGGGCGGCGGATGTAGCTCCAGCAGGAGGCATAGCAGCAGCAGAAGAGGTGGCTTGAGTGGCGGCCGGGTTCTGGACCAGAGCGGCGATGGCTGTATTCAAAGCCTGCACTGAGGTGTTTAATGCCTGCAGAGATTGTCCCATCTCCTCTGATGCACGCGTCAACTTTTCTAGCTGCTGGTGATGAGTGTTAAGTAATCCGCCTTGACGGTTAACCTCTTTAGCCAAACGGTAAACAGCGGCTGGATCTAGATCAGGTGAAGTATTCTGTGGCATTTCAGACTCAGAAGGCGGTAGATCCATTTGCAGCCGTTTATTAGACAGATCCGTAATAATAACAATAAGCACACACACAGCAATGTGGCAGAGAACAAAACAGTACCGTGAAACAGGCTGAGGTCGGGGCAACAAGCAAAAATCAACAACGTAGTCCAGGCGAGGGGTCGAGGCAACAGGCAGATATCAATAAACCAGAGTCCAGGCAGAGATCGGGGCAACCAGCGAGATTCAACGTCGAAATAAACAATCCAAATGGGCAACAGATCCGTCAGAAGATAATCCAGGAACAAACGCTTGGTAAAGTCACAGAGGAGCAATACTTCGCATCGTTCTCAGTTCATAGCGCGCCTTATAAAGGCGAAAACCCGTGAAAGCAGCGCAGGCTTCCGTGAGGTGTTCAGGGAAAAAGGGTCCGATGTAGGAACTAAAACTTGGGCGAGGGTTCCCGCTGATGTTGGTCGGACGGCGCCACAGAGGAACGCCTTACAACAATTATTGCATTAGTGTTTATTTATTTACAGTAGTAGTCTTGCCAGTAGTCAGTCCCTCTGGTAAAGGTTTACTATTCTTTTCAGTAAAGGAAATTGGTAGCAAAAGGAAAGTGCCCTGGAATTAAAAGTTTCTGATATTCATCCAAGGTTATTTAACATATGATCATTTTTGCTTCATCCTGAAAGGCTTAAATCCTAATGACTACCAGAATCAACTCTTGCTGCAGCTCTGCCCTTCAAAGCTTCAAGGTGGTCTTTCACGTTGCATTTACAACACTTCACAGTTTAAGCTGTGAGCAGATCAATCAATCATCAAATATGTCTGACACATACAAAACAGTGAGCCACATGTGCCTTATGTTCTCACTGAGCATGGCAAGTCCAGTATCAAGCCCTGCTTTCAAGGCCTTCAGAAGAACCATTGATCATCTGTGTGAAAAATCAATTTCAACTCGCCTAAAGTGGAATAAAATCTCTGGTATTGGTATAGCACAGTAAGTACCTAAGTACGAAGACCCGGGGAACTTGATTGGTGAAGTTTTTGATTTTAGAGTTAAAGGCCCTGGGCAGAAAGCATACAGGTGTCTAAGGTGAGCTCCTATTTGGAATGCCAGAGGCTTTCAGGTTAGGACACATTCATTTTACTCAACAAAGTCTGGCAGAACAATCACATGGACTTGATCCAAGATCACGCTGCCTGACAAATAAGGCTTAAAATGAACATATTCACCCTGGTTGAGGTGAAAGATTTTGATCTTCATGGAGAAATCACGTGATGTCCATTATGCCCAAGATTGAGATGTGAAACCCATATTGACTTAATATTCACCTCAGACGGTTTCATTCTTTCAAAATTACACAAATGCATCACTGTCTAGAATCAAAAATAGGGCGAAAGCACAACATGGAGGGTATTTCAGATCATGCTCTGGGTTATTTATTTATTATTTAGAGGCCAAATGGGAACTTTAAGAGCAGAAAATACAGGCAATATGCCAATTATCACAGAACAGAATGAATTAACTATGAACAAAATATATGAATGATCAACCATTGAGAGTAAGAGGTAATCAGTTTACACAGTATTCAGACTAAAACAATTCATTTCAATTATCTGATCCAATGACACAAATGAGCTGTTATTATGCTTTTTGGCAAACTCTGGATGTGCTTTCTCTTGTTCTTTTTAGAAATGGCTTTTTGCGTTCTTTCCTCCCACTTGATCCTGTCGACAAGTTCACCTTTATCTGCTTTTTGCAACTGAACTATGAAGCTAAATCAAAGTGGTCGCTGGCTTCTCTCGCAGTTTCATTTTGAATGATCACCCTGCCTAGGGAGTTTCTTTGCCTTCTGATATGGCTTCCATTCCTCACTAATAAGACCAATGGTGTCAACTGGAACATCCAAACACTTGGGTAATTCTCAAAATTTATGCATTTGTATTACTTTATCTCCAGAATGGTCTTTAATCTTTATTTTAATAGCCATCCCTCAGATAAATAGCAATGGTTATTTTAACTCAGAGGTAGTGGTAAATCTTAAGGCAACTATGCTGGGGATTTCACTGCATCAGAGGAACAGAATAGCTTTATAAAATATGAATGCATTTTTTTTTATTGCATTGTTTCAACATAAAATAGAGCCATGTTATTTCATTTTATGGTTCAGACTCGGTGCTGGAAAATGTAATTAAAATTAATTTCAATTTCATATATTCATGAGAAGTCAGTTGCCAATATCACAAAATAAACCCTGGAAGGATCAGGACCCCAGCGTGAGGCAGAGGGATCTCGTATCACCCTGAAGGAGTTTAATTTGCGATAATGACTGTCTAAATGTACATTATCCTGCTTATTACACATCTACTTCACAAATTAATGTGAATTAAGTATTGCTTCAATTTTGAAGCCTTTAAGACATCAAAGGAAGACAGTATAAATGGATATTATATATCTGAAATGTTTTGAATAAGCTTATTTCATAATTTTCCTACCTGTCTCAACTTTGGAGTGATCAGTCCGCTCCGTCACCTTTTCTTGACTGATGAGGTAATCAACAACTCTCACTCCGATTGGTGGCTCTGCATGATTCCATTCTATGATGACCAATGAACTGCTGGGCTCATATGAATGAGATAGCTTGAGTCTGAAAAAGATATAACAATCAACATAGACCATTTATGAGTTAATGTTTGACCAGGAGCTGAACTTATTTTTTTTAAACCTCACTTCAGAAGTTAAACATTTCCTGAACTCACATAGGTTGAGGCAAAGGAGCACAGGTTGGGAGTCCATCAGTTCCAAAAGCATTAGAGTCGCATCGACACCAGTCATCAATAACATCACCTTTAGCAGAACACCACAGTACACTCTTCATGGCCTCCTGCAAAGCCTACATGAAAAGACAAAGATGAAGAGCATGCCATATTAATCCTAATATTAAATATAAAAGCAAAAAGTCTAATATTTTTTATACTCAATGAACTTCACAGCATAAGTAGGGAAATGTTCTTTATCACCACTAGAGGGCAGCATCTACCTGGATTAGGATTGTAATAGTACTAGGGGAAAAATTTACATAATAGAATACCTTTTTAAATATAAAAAATTTCAAACTGTAAGCATTTGCTTTTCAATAATTACATTTTCATTCAAATAAAACTAGCTTTAAATAAATAAATTAATAAATGTTTATTTAGATATGCTGTAATTTAATTTTGGTGGAAAGGGTCAAAATAATGTAGGACCAACATATATACGTGACTCCACTGTCCATATAAATATCTTCCAAATAATTATACTGAATTTCCATTTCCATCTAATTTCCATTTAATACATGCATACATACATACATATACATATATATATATATTTTTGGTTGATCATTAGGCTTAAATTTATGTTAAATATATTTTGTTTAATTGATGAACAGAATTTAATTTTGCTAGTTTTAATGTTCCCATCACTATACTAGTGCTAGGTCCCACACAGAACACCTGTCGACTTCACTTACACATTGTCTACCCACAACCTTTGTTTTCCCCAGGAGGTGTCTTAGCCCGGGTCTTTGCTGCTTGACTTCAGTGGGTAACCTTGCCAGGGCTGCAGGGTGAGTGAATAACATTATGAGTCACAGATACCTGGTAGGTCTCGTTGCTGTTGACCAGCTCGTAGATTGGTGTGGCTTTAGTGATGTTGAGGAGCACAGGTTCTGCAGGACGTGCAGGCCCAGGGCTCATGTGGCAGAGGTGGCAGGACAGAGGGCACTGGCCCTGGCTGCTGCAGTCCATGCGCACCCCCGCCGCCATGCGCTTGGCACCCGAGTCCAGCAGGCTGGCAATGTATGCTGGGTAAGTAAGTGTGCGTGGCTCTTTGTCCCGCTCCTCCGACTCGTCCGATGGAGAGTTTCCTGAAAAACATAATTCAATGTGATTTAGATATAAAAAATGATTAAAAAAAAAAAAAAAAAGAATCTGGGCTGTTTACTTGATTTAATTATGAAAAATATGACAAAATTATTATTATTAAATATTACAAACTTAATTAAATAACCATTAAATAGTGTTTTATTCAAATAAGTAATAAATATTTCTATATAACTACATATTATTATAATTATTAATACATTAATAATATTGGCATTATACAATTATTTAAATTAAAATCAAACAATTTAATTAATTTAAATAATGTGCTTATTATTAATAAAATTACATTGCACATCAACATTTGATCTATCAGCTAAACACTACATTGTCTAAAGCTTTGCTTCTATTTTAAGCCCAGCCCAAAAGTATATGAACTCACAGATGCTTACTCTGCAAACCTACACACATACAAAAGCAATCAGCAAGCTCAACAGCCAATTAGGGAATACCCTTTCACTGCAGCCCACTTTAATAAAAGACACACAGGCTTGAGATTTTAAAGACACACACACACACACACAAATAAAAAAAAAAACACAGAGAGATTTTATGAGACAACAGTGTGAGAAGAAAACGCAGTGTGAGAAGCCATCATTCCTTCAGCCTTTCGCAATATCAGTTTAGCCCAACATTTTGCAGAAGTGACTCATGAGAAAATGAAAATGCAGCACCACATAGTACACTTAATAATAAAGCAACAAAAGCCCTGCTGCAACCTGCAAACATATCAATCAGCCTAACCAAACTAAGTTTAATTAATCTAATTAAAGAATTTATTTTTAGTATTATTATTTGGGAGAATCAGAGCAATCCTTTCTTCATTTTCAATATCTAAATGGACTCTGGTTTGCAGGAGAAGTGCAAAAGGTCATGCAGATGACCATTTGGGAGGTGATGGGAGCAATCCGGCCCTCAAGCCATCCTACCCACTCTCAAGCTCTTTATGAAATATAACGCTTGCTTAATTACTCATGAGATTCTAAATCATCCAAATTGTATTTTCCATTGTATCCCTTTAAAGAAAGGTACTGTAGATATGCCAAGAAAACAAAAAGCTCTTTAAAAAAGGCTCCTCAAAGTTAATGGATTAAAAGGCCTGTAAATTGCACATTTTGGATGCCAATCAAAAAACTCCGAAAATACTAATGCGTTAAAAGTGTTTCATCAAATTTGATGCCAGCTATAGATTAAGAAGACATTACCAATATTACGCTTAGCTGGTGCTTTAATTAGGCAAGAGTGAGAGAGTGAAAAAGCAAGAAGAAGTGTGGAGGAAGAAATAAGCATGGCTGGAAGAGAGAGAGAAACAGTGGGAGAGCGGCACACGCTACAGTTTGCCAATTTGCTTTGACATATTTTCTCTACAGCTCTGGGTTTTGACAGTTATGAAACCTGCATGATGCATTGCGGGCCAAATTAAAACAGGAGAGTGAAGGAAAACATCTCATTAGATAACTTTCATTTTGGGCGGTTGATTTGCATGAAAAAGCACGGAAAATCCTGTCATCTGTAGAGTCTCTTTAAGCTCAGAGCTCTTCCCGGTGAAAAAAAATCCTTTGATATTCTCAGTGGTTTGAAGGATTGCCATTTATGACTGCATGCAAATTGTCAGCTGTGACAAAGGTGAGCATTCGGAAATTCCTTCGTACAAGCATATTTTTATCACCACCAACTATAGAAAATCCCCAAAATAAAACCTTGTGCATAACAGACCAAACACAAGATGGCACTAGAACTTTAGGAGAAGATGGCAACCACACATGAGAGCAGAAAGGAAGGGGGTGACCTAACAAATTGCATTATCAAGTCTGCACGCATCTGAAAACACAATCTGCACGATAAAGTATGAAGATAATGAACATCACTTTCCCTTTTCTCATGTTTTTGACAAGTATGAAAAAGGATGGAACATCAAAATGGAAAGTCATGAATTGCTCTGTGTGTATCCAAAATCCAAGGAGCTTTCAGTCAGTAATCAGGACGTTTAAGCACCCCAGTCAAGCAATTTAAACGTGTTGCAATGCGTCTAGGCTCAGGATGTATTTATCAAAGCTTGACAAGCTAATCTCACAAGAAAGATGTTGCATGATGATTATCACACAGCCCTTATTCAAGCACCTGAGTTTTTAACATCCAATCAGAGAGAGCTCAGTGCTAGTCCACAATAACATGTAAATACTCTTCCAGCCAGTCTCTTTCCATCTCACTTCTCTCACGTTTCCCCGACCAGCCTTTCAATCTTTCTTGTGTTCCGTTTTATTCGACCGGTTTACGCATGCAGCTGCTGGTCTTAACTGACATGCCCCTCTGTCTCTTAATAAAAGCTGCCGGTGTTGTACAGGTGAGGAGTGACTGGGTTTATTTACCTGTGATTGGGCCTGCCTGCAGACACAAAGAGCAGTGACATCTTGTTTGTGAGGCGCGAGGGCTAAACTAATTCATCTGTTGGCACAGCGTAGCTGGTAATGCTCCCCGGGACCCCGCTCTGCAATCCGACTTGAACTGCCAGACTGAGGGGCCTGAATCTGAAGCAATTTGCAACGGATTCTAAAATGCCTTACACAGAACTGGCTGAGGGCTTTATTTTGATTCTCAAACAAGAACGACGAGGCTTATTTCGAAGCCATATTCCATGGTAATTGTCACAAAGTGCAGTACAGGACACTGTTTTGAGCTGTAATTGCATGCAACTAGAAGGAGAGACTGACAGGCAACAATTTAGGGATTTTTTTATTTGGAGAGAAAAACAGGTGAGAATGACTCACAGTCACATTAAGGTGGTGATTGTGCAAACATTGTTAATGGGAGCTAAGTACCAGTATTGTAATTAGTACTGTGCACTACACATAAATATATTTTTGAAGCTTAGTTGTGTAGTATGTATACATAAATATTGAAGAAAACATAAATAATATAAATATTTTAGAACGAGAAGTCTTGTTTTGCCCCGGCGAACATGTCACATCAAGCACCTGCCTCAATGAGCAGTCACACAGCACCCCCTACAGAGCACCTACCACCTCAGTATCACGATCTACGGGAGGCCTTCAGTAAAGAAAAAGCCACTACCTTGCCACCTCACCGTCCCACTGACTGCGCTATTGACTTAATTCACGGAGCAGTACCACCTAAGGGGCGGATCTTCCCGTTATCAAGACCAGAAACGGAATGTATGCAGAAATACATCGAGGAAGAACTGGCCAAGGGGTTTATCCGGCCATCTACTTCACCTGCATCCGCTGGCTTTTTCTTTGTTAAGAAATGGAGGCCTTCGACCTTGCATAGACTACCGAGGACTAAATGATGTGACCGTCAAGTATCGTTACCCCTTACCACTAGTCCCTTCAGCACTGGAACAACTGAGGAAAGCCAAGTTTTTTACTAAATTAGATCTGAGGAGTGCTTATAATCGAATTGAATCGAATCGAATGAGTGGAAGACAGCATTCTCGACCACGACCGGGCACTATGAGTACCGGGTCATGCCCTTCGGCCTAGCCAATAGTCCCTCGATTTTCCAGGCAATGGTGAATGACCTTTTCCGGGATCTCCTCAATCGTCCTTTATCGTCGGTTCATCCGAGGATTCAGTCAGCTAGCTGCTCCGTTGACCTCCATGACCCGTAAAGGCCCCACGACTCTTCGCTGGACAACCGCAGGGGAACAAGCTTTCCAGGCACTAAAAGAGCATTTCACCACCGCCCCGATACTTCATCATCACTGTCGAGGTGGACGCTTCCAATACAGGCATCGGAGCCATACTGTCGCAACGCCATGGAGATCCCAGCCGTCTTTACCCCTGCGCTTATTATTCTCGTAAACTGACTCCTGCAGAACAGAATTACAGTGTTGGGGACAAGGAGCTTTTAGCTATGAAGTGCGCTTTGGAAGAATGACGACATTGGCTCGAGGGATCCAAGATCCCCTTCCTCATATTCACCGACCATCAAAACCTGGAATACCTGCAGTCAGCCAGGCGATTGAACTCCAGACAGGCCCGATGGGCAATGTTCTTCACCAGGTTTAACTTCAAGGTAACCTACCGGCCTGGTAGTAAAAACGGAAAAGCAGATGCACTCTCCCGCCAACACGAGATTGACTCTACTCCCAGAGAACCTGAATTTATCCTGTCTCCTACCTGCATCATTGCTCCAGTTCGCTGGGATGTTATGGCAGAAATCGCTGAGGCCCAGACGCAAGAACCTGCACCCCCAGAATGCCCCCCTGACAAAGAGTATGTACCGGAACCTCTACGTGATCGCGTACTCCATCATGTCCAAGATAGTATCAGTTCTGGGCATCCAGGCATACAAACTACTATAGATCTTGTACGCGTAATCGGTTCTGGTGGCCAACCCTCACAATTGATGTCACCGTTCACCTCCCGCCTCTGGTCAGCTTTCTGCGATCAATTAAACATAAACGTCAGTCTCACTTCTGGTTACCATCCCGAGTCGAACAGACAAGCGGAGCGACTGAATAAAGGATTAATCAGGTTTCTACGCTCATACTGCCACCTGGATCAACCTGAATGGAGTAAATTTTTAGTATGGGCCGAGTACGCTCAAAACTCCATCCGCAAACCATCTACAGGGATGACTCCATTTGAATGTGTGCTGGGTTTCCAACCCCCACTCTTCCCGTGGTCAGGAGAACCTACTAGTTTACCAGCATTGAATCATTGGCTCCAACAATCCGAGGCCACATGGAACCAAGCACATGTCCATCTGCAAAGGGCCATACGACGATTCACCATTCAAGCCGACCGCCACCGCCGACCCAATCCGCCTTACGAAGCTGGTCAATGGGTCTGGTTATCCACCCGTAATCTCCGCCTCAACCAACCCTGCCGGAAGTTGACTCAAAGGTATGTGGGGCCTTTTCAAATCAGTAGACAGATAACCCCAGTATCTTATCGTTTGAACCTGCCTAATCACTACCGTATTTCTCCTACGTTTCATGTTTCACTGCTCAAGCCTGCTGATGCCCCGGAAGGAGGGAGGATCCTAGACGAGGCCGAACCCCAAGAGCCGCCTCCCCTGGTCATCGACAACCAAGAGACTTATCAGGTCCACGATATCCTGGACTCCCGGCATCGGGGGCGGGTACTGCAGTATCTCGTCGACTGGGAGGGATACGGTCAGGAGGAGTGGTCTTGGGTCAATGCATAGGACATTCTGGACCCCAACCTGACCGCTGCCTATCACCAACAACATCCGGACCGCCCAGCTCCCAGGCCCCGCGGTAGACCCCGACGCCGGCAACCGGAGCTGCTCGCAGGGGGGGGGGGGGCTCTGTAACAACGACCTCTGTGGCTCCCTCTAACCGGCGTCAGCGGGAACCTTCTCCAGAGTTCTAGTTTCCTCCCGGACCGTATTCATGAAACTCATTGTCACTTCCGCGCCAGGTGTTGGCACTTTACGGGACCATAAAAGGAAAGTTGCGAAGTCTCGTTGCATTCTGTGGATTATTGTTTATTGACCTTGGACTGTTTTCTGACTACGAATCTCTGCCTGTTTCCCTTGACCCTTGCCTGGATACTGTTAGTTTGATCGATTGCTTGTTACCCCGACCATTGCCTGGACTCTCACTCTGCCTAGCCTTGCCTTCGTTGATCTTGTTTGTGTATATTATTCTGCCTGTACGACCACGATTTTGCCTATTAAACTGCACATGGATCTGGACATGTCTGACTCAGAGTCTGCATCTGCACCATCACAACAATTAGCATTTAACCAATTAATGTGAGGATAATAATATTCTTTCTAAATTTATCTTTTCCAGAAATGTGCGTTAACATCTTACACAAATAGCATGATTTATTTACAATCTAAACCACTACTACTACTGTACTTCTATGAATGCACATTTTCTTTTTCAATGAGACTGAAGCAAAAAAACAAAAAAAACAAAAAAAAGTTTTTTGCAAGTAATTTCATTTAATGAGATTAACACTCCATTTCGATTTCTAGTTTTTTAGCGGACAACTGGAACCCCTACAGCAACAGTGCCATAATCAAATATTTGCAGTCTGCTGTAAGTATCCCTTGGAGTTATAGGACGATCTCAGCAACAGGGATTCTGTGCCAGCCAGGTGCCGTTTCCTGGGTCTTATCTGTCTGTGCACGGCTAGCAGCTGGCATGCTTTTCACCAGCGGATTACACGCTAACGGTGCTGTTCGCTCATACTATCATTTCTGCTTTTTTGGGGACATGTTGACCTTCAAGCGCAGCTCAAACTTTCACCCCTTTTAATTGATGGATGATTTAGAGGGTGTGTGAAAGACTTATGAAAGACGATGAAGAAACAAGATGAAATGCAAAATGACAGACACATTAATCTAAAGATTAGAGTGAAGTTATTAGCCTGAGGAGCATTAGACTGTATAGTGAGTGAAACTCAGAGATGGACTCTGCCATTTACTTTTTTCATTTTTCTGTCTTTATACATAAAAAAGGAGAAAACATGCTAAAAGTGCTGAAATATGCATTTTATCTCTTATCCTGGCAGTGTAGGATGATCCAACCTATCTGTGGTAAAGAAAATGAAATATTTTGAATGTAAAAGAAAATGTAATTTCACTAAAAAATGAATTTTGCAGTTTGGATAAGGAACAGAATATTTTTTATTGCAAGAGTACTCTTTCCAGATTTGTTGATGTTTTTTACATAAACATAGCCGTTAAATCTCTGTTAAGGGGACAGTTTCCTTCCCTTGAAAATGTGGTTATACTTTAGAGACCATCAAGCCAATACTGTCCAATAAACAATTTCACTTCCAGAATGAACATGTTATGGTAATTTACTTACCATACTGTACAACATATCAGACTGTTTCTCCACATAGTGGACCTCATCAGTGGCCAACAGATTGAAGGGTCCAGTAAGTGCTTTGTGAAGGGTTTTAGCTAGTGAAATACTAATAATTTGTATACTTTTTAACCGTATATGCTCAACTTTCACCAGCTCGACCTCACTCTGTACAGTAATCACACATGGGTGGCAAAGGCGGAAGAACAAAATGTTTAGGAAGTAAAAAGCCTTTTACAAAAAAGGTAAAACAACAATGTCAATGATTTTAAGGTTAAACGAGAAAATTAGATGCTACTTTGCCTTTTTAAATAAGAAAAACCATCGATATACCAAAGCGAAAAGGACTTGAATTTTGTCGCCATTTATAAATATATATTGGGTAACAATATTGCCATTATTGCATATATGTTGGGCTGTCATTTTTCAATTTAAACAGTCACAACAGTTTTATTTATTTTATGAGCACCCATCTCTAAACCTAACGTTTGTCAATAAAACACTAAATATAACAGGCCGATACAACTACCGTCAAAATTTATTCAAATATTCCAATATCCCAAGTATTAATATTCCACGTCTTCTGAGGCAAAACAAATGATTTGTGAGAGAGCAACGATTGCCATCTCCCACCGCCTTAAAGTTTAGATCCTGTGTGCAGTGTGTACGCAAATAAATATCTGTGTCTGACACGAAAATAAATATCAATGAGTACCTATCACTGCAGTTTCTTGTATTTTGTGAAGTGTTACTGATTCTTGTTTATCTCAGGATGATTGCATCATTCTACGGGCCAAAGCTAACTTTTTGAAAGAGACCTGATCATGCAAACCATAAAAAAACTAACCAAAAAAAAAAATTAAAATCAACAACTGAAAACAGCGACGTATATTGCAATTATATTTAACAAGTTCTTTAAAATAAAAATAGCACCGCAATGAAGGAACTACGAACTGGTTTGCAGACAGTCATCTGCCAACTGAACGGTTTAGAGGCATCAGCTAAATAACCTCTACTAGACATGCTGTCAGAGTAAACAGGTCATAGCTTTGTTTGAGTTAAGCACTCTTCCTGTCAGCTAGACTCATGAATTGCTAAATATCCCAAATATTTTCCTCAATACATTTTAAATTCCCCCGGTGCTTCTATCAAAATTGAAGCATGCACTAACCCAGCAAACACAGCACAGCAGAGGTCAGTATTATTCAAGCGTGTCTGTGTTGCTGGTACGAGAAGACGGTTCCACAGTGACCGGTCGAAAGATTAATTAAGAAGTAATGTCACTGGGGTCCGGTTTGTCCTGACCTCTAAAATGAGTAATCAGGGCCAGGAGATGACTGCTCCATCAGGTTTCTGTCTCAAGCCCTCATTCTGTCACACAAACACATATACTCACAGGTCACCCCGTGTTGACATGGCAGCAGGCCCACTCATTTTTAATCTTTTCTCTCCTTTGTGCTGGTTACATTCAGCTCTCTTGGCTTCACCTAAGCGAGGCTCAAAGACCCTCTACAGGGAATGTTGTGCATGAAGTCTGAACTCAATAAAAACCTTTGCATGACTAAAAACCTACACAATTAATAGAGAATGAATGATTAATAGAAATAACCTTGGGCTTTGCAAAGAAAAGAGTAGTTAAGAAAGGAAAGAATCCAGACCTTTTGCTGAACTCTGCACAGTGGTATGACACTGATGACCTGGCTCATATATAATACAGAACAATTCTATGCTGAGAGTGAACATACTGCATGCAGCATAGCAAAGGTAGATCTTTTCAGTGTCAGTAATATGAACAGTATGTCTATTAACTCTCTTAATACACAATTATTATGGTCATATTGAGACCATTTCCTTGGTGCAAGCTGTTCACAACGTTCAGAGTCAGTAAAATTATTATTTATTTTATGAAGGAAATTAATACTTTTATTCAAAAGGGATGTATCTATCTATCTATTACACCCTGATTTGGATCACATAGCAAAAGTAAAACGAGTGTGCGAATGTACAAAGAAATAAGACTTTAATTGCTGTCCAGCAAGCCCTTTGTTAAGCTGTGAAGAAGAACACAACAACAACAACAGATTAATGTGTATCAGCAGAAAGTGAGGGTGTGCTAAATGAAGTGGCACCATCAGTGCGAAGCTGGAATGATACATCCATCATGGACTACACCAAATGAAGCCTGCATATGGTTTGAGTTCTACACCAGTGGTCTTTAAGCGGGAGAACAAGACAAATGGGTTGCATTATCATGTTTTAATTTTCATTACTGCACAAAGATTAACCTAGTTGTCATATGTCCAGCCAGGTATAATTAAGAAATTATTCACCAGCAATATAAACATGATTATCAAACTCTGTTGTATTATTATGCATGCTGAGTGTGATTTGACAGGACCATGACATAGTGATTATATGCACATTTTAACGGAGAAATAATTTCAGTAAGCATCTTGACTGGATCAAACTAAAAAAGCCAAGGGCAAGGGGTTTTTTCACTGCACATACTGCTGGATAAAGCAAAGTTTCACACTTGTACTGAGGCACCAACCCTGAATTGCAGTGCTAAAGGTATACAGTGTGAAATAATGCAGTGCTAGAAAGTACACCAAATTGTTTAGCAGCAGGAACCAATCATAAAATGCCTTGATGGTTTCTTTATTAAATATTCATGAGCTTTGTAAAGCAGAAACTGCAAAACAAGGGTCGTGTTTTACTGTGTGAGAGAGACGAGGGAAAATAATGTTAACCTTGGGTTTACAAAACTACAGTAATAGATCAGGGTAAAATGAACACTGTGAAAAATGAAACAGGAATTTAGAAGAGAGAAAAACATTCTAGTGCTTTCATTACATTTTTTTTACAAAGTAGCATGAAGTATGCAAATAGGATTTTTAACATTGAGATAATTTGAACACATTTTAGAATCATAATTGAGATGTTTCAAACTCTCCCTTAACCATCACCCATTTGCTAAGAATTAATGATGCTGGTGTACTTTCATTATTCAGCCATTGAGCTCACTGCTCATTATTCAAATATATTGGCAGCGCACTTCAGAAACCTCCACCTTCCCCACCTCCACCTGTATAGATCTGCTATGAGGTAATTCATGTATGCTAAAGGAAGTTATTCATACATGTACTGTATGTGTTATATGTTCAGCAGTATTTTCTTCATGCTCACAACAGCATGTTGTGAAAGTTTTGGCAGTAGCAAGTCTCGTAGAAGCAGCTACATGAACAGTTGTATTCCTTGATTTCAATATATGCAGCTTGGATAAAAACATCTGCCAAATAATTAAATGTAAAAATTAGGGTCAAAATGTAATTAAAAAAAAAAAAAAAAAAAAAACCTTGTTAGAATGGAGCATGATTGTTTTGCCATTTCATGTCTAGTCCTGAAGGTTGCCAAACTTAAAAATAAAAAATACATTTTTAAAAAGTAATAAAAATAAATACTGCAGCATCCTGATGACTCAGGCAATAGCACATATTACATTGCATAATTTAAAGAGCAAAATGATCAGCACAAAATAGCACCCTGAGTAGTTCAAACACAGATGCCTGTCTTAAACCTAAAATACTTATTCTGGATTCCTCCCGGAGCCTCCCGCAGTGAGAGTTGGATGATGCCGGTTGCTGTCTGATTTCTATGATCAGTCTCTGCTCTCTTCTCCCATATATCAGATCACTGCCTTCTGTGCGCCTGTCCTTCATGAGGATGCATTGCATTTTGATGGCTCACATCATATTACTTTACTCATAAATTACTATATTTATATTACTGTACTGTAAACACAAGCATTCATGTAGTGTAGCTGTAACTATAAAATATTTTCACTTAATGCAATGTAAGTTACTATGGATAAATGCATAAATATAAAAATGCTTGATCAATGGTATCTTCCCTATTGTTGAGCTTATAAACATCGTTATGCTTAGATATGCCAGCAATCATGAATATGGAGAATAGAACTGAGAATGAGTAAAGTATTCTCTCAATAAAGTTGCCTGGCAGCAGTTAAGTTTCAAGATGTGTCATTATGTGGAGTTATAATGGAGGGTTCTGTTTAATGAGATATTTAATGTCTTCACTGACCTGCTGCAGTCCTCCTAAATTAAGTTTCAGTCTTTATTACACCTCTGCATGGTGATATTGAAAGAAATATGCAGTTGCAAGTGATATGATAAAAAAAAAAAACGGTCACAGTAAAAAATCCAATTTACAAGCAGTACTTTGAACATCTAAAAATACAGCAGTATATTGCATCATACTGTATCTGAGGAAGCCATGATACATTTTTTTACAGGAAGAATAGAATGTTGTTCAAATAAAAACGTATGTAGCATTACAAATGTCTTTGCTGTCGCTTTTGATCAATCCAGTGCAGAGTAACATATTAATTCAGTTTAATTAATGGATATATTTTTTGAATCTTACCTAACCCAAATGTTTAAATGGTTGTGTATCACCGTTTACACAAATATATTAAGCAATATTAATAGACAATTCCTGGGCCTCAAATCAGCATTTCTGAATCATTTCTGAATGATCATGTGACACTGAAGACAGGCTGAAAAGTCAGCTTTGACATTACAGGAATTTATGACATCTTAAAATGTATTCAAATAAATATCAGCTATTTTACTGTAAATTGTAATAATATTTTACAAATATCAAATTTTTTACTATTTTTTTATTAGTTAAATGTAGTCTTGGTTATGCATACTTTAAACTTGGCAAATCTAAACTTGGTAAGGGTCATGCTGATGGTTGTAATGGTATATACAGTATATATATATATATATATATATATATAAAATATTCAATAGTTGGCTATTATAGATACTGTAAGTTTGTATAAATAATGAATGGTATTACATTGTATTAATATCGATACCCTGCATCTTTTCTTCAAAACAATCTCATCTTTTCTAGGTGTAATGTCTCTTGCCATGGCCACTTTCATTACAGACATCAGATGCTGGTCTGTGAGGCGGATCTGTGGGACATTTTGTTCAGCTTCATTACTGAGAGCATCTGTTCACATGAGTAGGTGCTCCCGAACATAGACACGACTCGTGCAGCATTAAGGCGAAGATGCGGCATTGATTCAGGTAGAAGAGTTGGAAATACCTAGTTTTAAGATGCATATTACATTGTGGTTCAATGAGCTCCATCTGCATTTCTATCAGGAGCAGTGTCAACATCAACTGCAAATTCATTTGCGAACGAGTCAAGGTTGAATTTCTGTCTTTCAAAATCAGCAAATCTCCTGCTGAATTCCACTTTCAGTGCATTCAGCTAATCTGCATACACTTCAGCCAGGAAAGGAATGCTGCCTGTGTCACTGACTTACTAACAAACAGGGAAAGTGCGACAGGTTGTCTTGGCGCATTTGACCCTCCCACAGATGCAGTTTTATTTGGAATGCCTTCACCGAGATTTGCATTTCAGTAATCAGCTGATTTCGACCCCTGAGTTTAGATTAAGAGCATTGAGGTGAAGTCACTTAGCCATTTTTTATCATCGAGCTCAGGGATAACCTTTTGTTTGCTTTTCATGAAACATGCAATTTAATTGCGGGTATCAAAAAATCTTCGCAACACTTATCCCCCGACTAAGCCAGCGGACCTCTGTGTGGTATGAAACATCTTTGTGCAGAGAGTTTTCCTCCTCCAAAAGTGCTCTGAATTGGCTATGATTTGGACGTGCCTCATGCCCAGCACGTTTCCACAGAGGGATTCCTGGTGAATGACACAGTGGTACGCTGTGATGTTTTCTCCTGTGTTCTCCACACATCATCACATACTGCATGCTTTTTGCTATTTCAATTATGAAGCTTGCTTTCACAGCTACCTCATTCTGATTGTTCATGCAAGTAAACATGTTTTGCTTTAGCTGAAGTTTGTGCTTTAGTTCTTTGACTTTTAGTAGTTGTTGTTCCGTGCCCATGCTTCTTTATTGATCATGTTTCGTTTCGCAATTCCCTTCGAAGATTATATTCTTTAAAAACCGTGAGTGACTCTTGACATATGAAGCATATTGGCTTTTCTTTATATTCACAAAATAAATATTCCCCCCTTGGTTGGAAATGTCGATATTCGCTGTCCACATTTAGTTTTTTAGACATTATGCTAGTCACTTCCAAAAGTTTTGTTATTAATAGCGCTTCTTTCGGTGTAAATTATGAGTGGGGTGAAGCATCTCAATATTGGAATTGTCACAGACTTATATTTAAAGCAAGCGTTTGCCAGAATTTGTTGGTTGGCCCAATTAAATGTTGTGACGGGCCTTGTAATTGACACGTGATCTAAATGGTAGTGCACACATTAAAAAGTAAAACAAAAAACTTAATTAATCTATGATTGTTCCTGGGAAACACAGCTAATATAACTAGAAACTGGTGAAAATAACAGCCATCTCTATTTCTCCTGAGCCACAGAAGCTCACAGCGTAACAGCTGAGCACGATGTGTGCAGGTTTTCCACTCATGTCTGGAGCTGGTGTGCTGTGTGTGTTGTGCCGTGTTGTTGTTGCAGTGAAAGTGCCCTCAGTTGATGTGAGAGGAATGTGTTGGTGGTCATGCAGAAAAGCAGCCCAGAGGGTTCAGTCATGGGTCGGTGCACCCCTGAGACATCCAGGACTCTGGCCCTGCTTGATACCAGCCAGGTCTTGATGTCAGATAAAATACATTGGCTTTCCTTAGCCCTTTCCCTATTTCCTGCAACAGTGGCAGTGACCCCAGCTTCATGAAAATCCCTCTCAAATTATGCATGCATGTGCTGAAGCTCCCTTTAGCAACACATCCCAACAGTCTGAGACCACAGGAAAAATCTGGGACATGAACCTAAAACAAAATATAAACCTAGAAATAAACTGTACTGCTTGACATATTGAATTATTTAAAGCTACTTACTTTATATATGTCCTGCATTAAAATAAATAAATACTCTGCATTCCCCATATTCTCTAGCTTGCTTCCTACTCTAGTTATCTAATAAACCTGGCATTGTGTATCAAGATTATTGTTGGCTCTTTGCCAAATTAGTTCATTAGAAATATTTTTAACACTTTCACACTTGTTAACGATTAGCTACAACTTTTCCCTCAATAAATACTTACTGTAAATTGCTGCTTATTGATAGTTAGTAAAGTGGTTGTTAAATTTAGTAAGCTATTGAGTAGGATTAGGGAAGTAGAATAAGGCATTGTGCTTAATTAGTACTAACAAATGGCTAATATTCTAGTAATATGCATGCTAATAAACAACTATGTAACCCTAAAATAAAGTGTTACTTTAAACTGGAATAAATAAACAAATAAAAAAAATACTAGTGGTTTTAGACTTTAGAATACTGCATGTAAAAAAAAATAACTGTTTATAATAATTGTTTTATAACTAACAAGTCTTAGCCATAAATAAAAGCATCCAAAGCATCTCTAATCTGTCATTCCCTTTAAGTTTAAGAGTGAAGACCACTTGGCTGATGATCCATAACACCACACACCTACACGTCTCTTCTCCTTCCTTTTAAATGATAGACAATAAACTCCCAGCGCTTTTGCTGCAGCTATAAAGAAGTCGAGAGTGTTTACAGATTACTAGTCCATTCAAGTGCTGTGATAAATCAGAGAGTAGAGTGTTTGCCGTGATGAGCCTGATAAGCGAGTATGTGTGTGTCCTCGAAAGTGGGGCAAAGGAATGAGGAATCACAGCATGGAGGATGGCTGGAGGATATATGAGCATCACAGAAGGGGGACTTGTTACTGCGGAGACTCACACCGTCTGCACCGAAAGCAGACTAGTGTGTAAGTGTGCCAGTTAGCAACCGTATAACCCCCCCCGCTATGTTAAACCCACACTGGCACACACTGCCCTCAGCGTTTGCGAGCCTCTTTCCTCCACCCGCTCCTCCCACGAGATGTAATTAACAAAGAAATTACAGTGAAACACACTGCCGACGGGTCTCTCTGTCTCCAGCAAGGCTAAAATGCGTTAATCACTTTTGCCCATTATGAGCGACAGAGAAAACCAGGGACAACGCCAAAATGTGTGACATTTCCCCCCTAAAATGAAGCAACAATTAGATGCGCATTAATTGTATTGTAAACGAAAGTCTACAGCGTGCTCAGGTAGTTCCCTCACAACACCAAGCCTCTGAAGTCCTCATTAGTCTTTATTAAAATGCATTTCTAATTTAGCAAAACCCATTTCACTAATGCATTTCAATGACAAGGATAATTTTGAAAGATGACAGCATGGGATACTGGCACTCGCTTGTCTGCTTCAACCCTTGGACAAAACTAATATATGAAAAACGCTGTGATATACAGAGACATTGTCAGAACTTTTTTTTTTTTTTTTGCTCAACAAAGGCTGTATTTTTTTGAACAAAATCTAACTTGATCTATCAGGGCTGCAATGGTACACAAACATGACAGTTCGGTACATTCCTCGGTTTTGATGTAGCCTGATTTCAGTACATCGTAAAACTATGATGACATTGTAGTAAATTTTTCAATGACATCGTAAATTTAACCCTTACCCTTCCAGGGGTTTTTCTGATGTCGTTCAATGGGTTTTTGTAATAATAATATTTGTAAGATGTTTTTAAATGTTTTTAAAATTATAAACTCAAATCACTGACTTCCGGCAAGAGAGTCAACATCCAGCTTCTTAGCTGACCTCTGATTCGATTTATGACGTCAGCCATATTCGCAATGTGTAAGCACAGGTGAGAAGAAACAAAAGAGTATAGAGCAATGTTAAATCCCGGTAATAATTTAAAAGTTAAAGAAAAATTAACAAAAAAAAAAAAAAAACGTCAGAGGACTTCACTATAAGAAACGAATGTGGCTTACAACATACAGGATATTTTAAGTCAGAGGTCAGCCTGAGCTTGACTCAAACATGCCGGAAGCCAGTAATTTCAGTTTTATAAAAGTAGAAATATTTTTGTTGAAAAAACCTAATGATCTGCTTAAGAAGACATATGTTAACCCCCCTGGAGGCATAGTTTTATGATGGATAAATACACTTTTTGGAGGTTTACTATTATAGAAATCATACACCACAAGCTTAGAAGAGCCAGGATAAATTTGAAAACAACTTCGACTGAGTTCATCTAAAAGAAGAAAGTCATATTGATCTAGGATGGCTTTGGTAGTTCACTAGCACTTCACACTGCACCAGTGTGAACTCTCACACCACATCAAACAACATCAAAACGGCATTTAATGTTTAAATTTCCTGGAAAAAATTAAGAAAAATAAAACGTTTCTTAATCCAATGTAACAATCCAATCGAGCAGTGGTTAAAACAATGGTTAATTTGTTAAAAGACAAAGTTTGCACCTTCAGTCAGCGTTGATTAAATGTTTTAAAATATAAAGCATTTTTCCATTTTTATTTACAGTCTCTGTTCAAGTGTTGTAATTTTGTAGACTAAACTGAAACTGATATGTGTGTAATGGTGTGTGACACTTCAGTTTGATATTAAAATTTATTAATTTTTATAACAGATGCCACAAAGCTGTACGTCATAAAAAGTGATCACATCTTAAATGCATTTTAGTCAGTCAAGCAATGGCTTTTTATACACATGCTTCAAGCATACACTGTGACTGTCTAATGTCATTTTTTCAACTGTCATCTGCACCAACGGTTTACTGAAATCTCAAAAGACATGTGTTGTATTAAGAAATGGAAAGTGTCCCTTATTTCAGTTCAAAACCACAGTCAGTTCTTCCAGAAAACACACAAAGCAGTGGGATGGATATCGCACTTGCCTTCCTAGGTTTTCTTTTATCAGAGCACAGTTCAAATCCACATCATTCCAGCATAAAGATGTGCTGTTGGCTGATAGGTGCTGGGAGCTACGTGATAGGATGTACGCCAAGGCAATAGAGTTTGACTGAACACCTGAGGGACCAAAGGCAGGGTAGAAATCTCCCCCCGCACACAATGAGATTTGGTTTTCTACCCAGGACGTACTAACCTTACCCTCTGGTAAGTGGCTGTCCTTGACCGTGCCGGCACTGGACGGCGTGAATATAAAAACCGTAAGCCAAGCCTGAGAGGACTGAATGATGTTTACTAAGTAGCCCTGCTTTCCTCTCTACATTTCACTGTGTTCAGACTGGCTCTTTAGTGCCAATTCCTCATTCAACAGCAATTCATCTCCACTTCTGTAGTTGCTAATTTGGATTGACTTTTCGTTACAAAGAATCGGCGACATCAATTATGGCCGGGGTGAAATTTCTAATTAATATGCGTCGCCTAACAAACTGTGGGTACAAAAATGTCAAATGACAAACAGTTAAAGCCGCCAGAGGGAAAATCTGTTTAATGCCTCTGCTTAGCAGCTGATACCCACTGCACCCGCCACCAGTGCTTTTCAGAGAGATAAGCGATGACATGGAATTAGAGTATAGCATGGTGGTTTAAAAAATGTTTCGGTGAAAACATTTTAAATGCTGGTATATTCACTGTTGCAACCTATTTCGGATGAGTCTGTGGGAAATCTGCTAAGGCTGATGGGAAATTTATAGCTGGGATATGCAGTTGGGCCAAAGTTATGGTCAAAGTTTGACTTTGTACAGATTTCAAATTTGTTTATGTGTCAGGCCTAGTCAAAAAGAAAAAAACAGGAATGGCAATGAAGGAGTCTGGGTATAGAGTAAGAACATAGAGTACTATCACTGTGATCAAACATTAAAGAGACGTTACCAAACACTCTCGACTGGAGGCTTTGTAGCACAATCTGTATAGCAAAAAAGCGAAACACCACACAGATAGAAGAATAAAAAAATATGTTTGAACAACTGTAGCTTGAAGTGTAAAAGATCTGAAGCCTTATGTACATCTGAATGCACGGAAAGTGTGTATTTGTTAATTCTGCTTTTCAAGTTTGATATCTGAAGTATCTTGACCTTGAGACTTCTATAAAAGATGCATTGTTTTCCGTAAATGATGTTTGAAGCATGTTACAAAGCAGAAATTGAGGGTTAAAAGATTAAACTTATACAAATGTATCCAGTCTGTAAACTCTAGACTCCACTTACAAATGCTTTCATCTGATCTTTATTATGAGCCTCTTGCATCATGCTCTAACCAGCACATCTATAACATTCAGTGTAAAAATGCATGTACATGACACATACACACAAATAAATAAATCTAATTTATCCTAATAAAAGTATAAAAAGATCAATACACTTTCACACAAACTTGTTTCCTACTCTTTTTTCATTTATTTCGTCTGCACTCTCTGTTTCTTTATTGTCTTGGCTGATCTTCATCAAAGTAGCTAATGAGTTCCATTGGAACTCATTTGAAGTGGTGAGTATATTGCAGTGATAAATTATGTGTGTACGCAGCAGGATGTTATCCTCCAACGGCTGCTCTGAATGAAGCAACACTACCAAGCTCTAAGGATCTTCATTACCAGGCCTGAATTTTCCTGGCTTGGTCTGTCTTGCTTTTTTCTATGTCCCTTTTATTTTCAAATTCATTCTCTGCTCTGCCTCACACCCCTCCTTTGCTTGAGAAGGCTGAAAACACAGTTTTGTTTATTTTGCTCATCTTGTTCTGAAGGTGTAGCAGAACACTGCATTCTGCAGCAAGGCAATACCGATACCTGTACAGAAAATATCTCACAAAAGGGAATTACATTTCTTTAAAGTCTTATATGTACAGAGTTTATTAACTTTTTTTTATCATGTTTTCATATTGTTATTGTGCTAGTTAGATTTTTGTTGTATTATTTTATATTTTATTTACATTTTTTAACCCAATCAAAATAACCCAACTGCAGTTTAATTAAGATTAAAGGAATAGTT
The DNA here is from genome assembly GCA_032357475.1 of Enteromius thamalakanensis. NCBI lineage: Eukaryota > Metazoa > Chordata > Actinopteri > Cypriniformes > Cyprinidae > Enteromius > Enteromius thamalakanensis. Next base: position 13,211,094 of record JAUCMT010000047.1, on the reverse strand, counting down.
CACCCAAAAATTACTTGAACTGTACCACTACGGAAGTCAATGGTGACCATACATTTCTTAAGAATATTTTAAAGTAATAATGCTTTTATTGTCCTTTTCATCAATCAACCACTCAATCAATCAATCAATAAAAACAAAACTAAACTAAATACAATAAAAATCAAACAAATTAAGTAAACTAATTAAATCAGTCAATCAATCAATTGAAAAAACAAAAAGAATGTTACCACAACATCACTAAGCTATTCTGTATAACCTGAATTGTTTTGGAAAACAATATACAAAACCATCCACTTAAGGAATAGATGATCGCAGTGAGTGTCTCATTATATTACCATTGCAGTCCCTCCTTGCCGGTCTCTCATTCCCCAGCATTAGCTCTCTGCTATCGTTAAGCTAATATGATGCCCTTGACAGAAGCAGCTGGGTGGTGTGTGCGCCCTTGCAGTCTGGTTCTGGCCGGCGCAGTTTGAGTTCATTCGACAGCAAGAAATGGGCTGCTGAGCAGTGGGGCGCATCGTTACATAGCACACTTCCCTCTTCCTGTCCATTACCTCCCCATAATTTCCTCACACGCTGCCCACCCTACTGAATACTGTATGTGCTCTGTGTAATCTCCATTACAAAAGGAATCTCTGGCGGATGAGCTATAAAAGCACAGATGACCTCATGTAGAGATGCAACAGTGCCACTAAGCATATGCCCTGGATCATCTGAAAAAACCCTGCATTTTCCATTTTCCAAAAAAAAGAGACTTATTTCTAACTTGGACGTGTAATATACGTGTAGTTCTTTAGGAAGCAAAATGCAGAAGCATTTCACATCTTTGCATGACTCTGAATGAAACGCAACATAATTCAGACAGTTTCTTCAGAATTGTGGGTGCAAATCAGATTTACTGGTTGGTTTGATGCCCCTGGTGTGGTGGAATGGAAAAACGAAGCCATAATTACAGGAGATTGACAGTTTCCTTTAAGCAATTAGACGTAAACGGATGGAAATCCCAGGTGAAAATCAGAGATAGGAGTGGCAACATGTGCTGCTTGTTGAAAACTGATTATCCTGTGGAGAGCGTAAACAGGAAGAAGTGTCTTCCTTACTTGTTTGCGAAATCTGTTTGTCTTTGCGTTGCTGCTTCTAATGTGACCTTACAGGCAATTTCGCTCTAATAGTCTTCTGTATATGATGCAGTAATTGTTAGGACTGACAATATGCATCAAATTACTGTCGTTATGCCATTAGGAAGTCATGCATTCATCTTGCCAACCTCGATTCATTACCCTGTAGCTCTGTAAGGACATTTATATACATCTAATCACCCTTTTCATTGCCTCTAAATGCAGGTCTGTTTTTTATAATGACAGTCCTTTCCAGAGTCCTAATGACACATATCCTTGAAAGACACGATTATAACTTAGATTAGGGTTTCAATGAAGCATCATTAGTTTTTCACATGAATCAAACACGCTTCAAAAATGGATCATTTCAATGCATCATCAACTTTGTGCATGATCATTAAGCTGAAAGCATGGAAAAAGAAAACACAACAAACGAGAAAGGAAAATGGAGGGGGGAAAAAATAAAAGAAAAAAATTGGCATTTGGTCTTTGTTGTTTTCCAGTAAGAAATATGTACATTTCATTATTTTATGGAACACAACAATAACAGTAATAACTATAATAACAATAATAATAAAGTTATTATTAATATCATTATTACTAGCATTATTTAAAATAAAAAAAAATAATAATTAAAAAACTTGTATTATACATTTTCAATTAAATTGTTTAAAATGAGTATATCTATTTTTAAACAATAATAAATCTGATATCAGTGTTGTGCAAGTTACTTCCAAACTGTAATATATTATATATTACTTGTTACTGTTATTTAAAAGTAATGCCTTACATTACTATATTACTGATTCAAAATTGTAATGCGTTACATGACTCTTGCATTACTTTTGACTTACTTTCACCAAAATACAGAGGGCGTGTTGTCAGCACAGCTGAAGAGTTCTGCATTCAAATACACGCAATAGGCTAAAGCTCGTCACAGCTTCAGCAAAAGTAGCCTGATAACCAGGAATATGTCCGAGGAAAATAGTAGGAAGTTATTTAAATGATTTGGTGTTTACTGAGTCTGTGTAACAAAGATAAATTTCCTGACCCGCCATCTCCTCTGATGCACCTTGGAGTAAAATTATAATGAAAGAGGATTTGTTTTTGGATTTTTAAGTGGTCATTTAAAGCATTTTTAATTCATGTCTTTTATCGCTGAGTTTTATTTTTTTGTGAGTTTTTTTTTGCGTGGACACACAAATAAAAGTAGACCCGTATCAGTTCTGAATGAGGTATTAATCTTACCTTTAGCCTATCAGAAAAAATGACGCCGTCCGCCTTTTTGTTTCTACTGGGGAAAAAAATGCAAGTGGTTGCACTGGTTCCTCCGTGTGCTGCAAGAGCCTGCTTTAGATTCTCTTCACAAAGTGAATATACCATCATACAGTACCATCGCACATCTGTTATTACAGCGCAGGTTTAACGTTTAAACAGTGTTATATTCTTGTAATATTTTATTTTATTTTAGGCTAGTTGTGATGATTTGAAAAGGTTAAATTGATTTAAAAAAACTGAACGTTACTTTTAAAAAAAACTAAATATTATTATTTTGCCATTATACAAAAATCTAAACTATTTCAATAGCTGAAACAGTAGAGCTGTTTTGGTAGAAGGACCACTGTCCAGTGCGAGCAGGGCGGAGCTAATAACCTCAGACCTGGGACACAGAGGCTGAAATCATTTCCACTGCCGGGCGAGCAGCCTCCTGACATTTCTGTAAAACCTGCCCTAAATACACCTTCCCTTGATCACGTCACACATACAAGGTTAAGCCAGCGAGAGCGAGATCAATTTAATAAATCGCTCTACACATACTGTATATATTAGAAGCTGTCCTTTAGTATTCATTTACAAACACATGGATTATAACTGACCACGAACAGAAATGGGAATTTTTTATACATTAATGTGGTGGATGTGAATTAATGTGGTGATTTTGTAACAACATGCTTCTTGAGCTCTACGGAGGGATGCGTAAGCATTCTGTGGCAAAGTTTCTTTCTTTCTGTTTATGTATATATGTATACACTCTATTTATACTGTAGGTCACATCAGTTTAAAAAGAAAAAGTTTGAAAACCACTACATTAGAGAATGCATTTTAACCAATCTCTTTTATCTGATGATCCTAAAGTAGACATCTTGCACATTAGGGATTTCATCGTACAAACTTCTATTCCCCGGCCCACATCCTACACGACTACCCCTCCTACTGTACCTACCGATGTGGAGCATTAAGAATTCAGAGGTGGATATTAATGAGCAGAGCTCCTGATGATATGCTGGTGTACGTTCTTTCACTGTATTGCACACAGGTCATCTAATCAATGCACGGACAGGCTCAGGGGATGAGAAGAGGAAAGAAAAACATCTCAGGGTGAGGTCAGCATGTTCTTGCCCAGTGGAAAGCCTGGTATCCCATGCTGCCCCTGGAAGAGCTGCTGGATATGTTAAAGCTGACCCTTCACTACAGTTCCCCAAGGGACTAGACTTACCATCCAAAACACAGCACGAACAACCAACTGCTAAATATTCATTTATCTCTCTGCCTGTCTCCTCAGATACCAATCAATTTTTGAAATTGTTCAAGCTATGTATTTCCTCCACACACACACACACACACACACACACACACACCACCTCTCTTGGTCTTTTCCCTTTGGTGCAGCTCACACCAGGCTTAGTGTTTGGATTGTTATCCAGAGAATGATCCCTAATGGTTATCTGACAAAAGTACACAGCTAAGAAGTCTAAGGAATCCGGAGGAAGATCAATACTCTGGAATAGTGAGTTTTCCTATGGTAAAGGCCAACTCCTTCTCAGGCTCCCGAGGGTCACGTATGAGATGTTTAGAAGGACAGAACATCATAGGTATCTCCAAAACAAGCGTGTGGGGGGGGGTCAAACATAGACTAACCTCAATGTGTCAATGCTAAAAAAAAGGAAGTAGTTATAAAAAGTAATAATAAAAACAATCTGTGTCAGTATGTTAAAAGAAGTATAAAAAGTGTTTTTCATTAAAAAAAAAAAGTATAGATTTTTGCGTTAATTATTTGGGTCTTGTTTACGAGTTAAATTTCTTGCACAAATAACTATTTTAGACCACTGTAGTTGTAACGATAAGCTGAAGTCGCCAGCAAAGGACTGGATGGCACTCCAGCAGCCCTCTGATTCATGTGTTTCATGTTTGCCTTATGTTTGCCCAGACCCTTTGCCACGAACTCTGATTATTCTCTCGTCTCAGCCTTTGATGTACTGTTTGCCGTTGGATGACTTTGTCTGTGACTTTCCTCTGTGTGTGAGTCAATAAATGTTTGAGTATGGATCCATACGTTTCCACATGTCTCAATCATGAAAGACTGATGAGCCAACAAGGACCCAGCAACGTTGCACGCCAGCTCTCCGGATTCAGTCTTGCCATCCGGCGCGGTCAGCCCCCGTGTAACCGAGCCGTGGGAGGCAGTTTCGTTTTCGCGGCCCGGACTGCCGCGCCAGACTCCTACGACCCCGAATTTCCCACCAGCGATCACGTCACTGGATGACAATCATGGCCGGATCCACCAGACCCGGTCTGTGATCCAGGTTTCCAATCACCTAGTTCCCTCTGGTGGCTGCTCAACCCAAGGAGGTCTCTAAATCGCGGTTCGGTTGGTCATGGAGGGCGTATTCACTGTCGTCTCAGTTTCAGAGGGCGATGTCAGTGTGGTCACAGAGGGCGCGTTCACTGACTGTCGGGTCTCAGAGGGCGCATTCACAGTCTGGTTGGTCTAGAAAGGCGATATCACAGACTGTTGATTGAAGGAGGGCGCATTTATTCTCTAACTGATCTCGAGGGTGCAATGTCAGTCTGGTGGCCCCAAGAGGGTTCTGTCGCTGTCTGACCGAGGGGCTCTGCGGCCATCCGCTCCGCCCTGGAAGATGGCCTCGCTGTCTGTTTCACACAGGTGGGCGTTCCCGCCACCTAATCCACCATGGAAGGCTTCCCCGCCGCCTGCTCCTCCCCGGTGGGCTTCTCCACCATCTGCCCCACCCTGGTGGGCATTCCCGCCGGCTCCTAAGTTTGGAAGCCGCCCCTTAGAGGAGGGGTCTATGTATCGATAAGCTGGAGTTGCCAGCAAAGAAGTGAATGGCACTCCTGCAGCCCTCTGATTCTCTGTGTTTCATGTTTCTGTTTTCATGCCTGGACTTTATCAATGAACTCATGTCACCACTCATGGTTGTCTTGGTTGTTCATTCATGTATCTGCCCATCTTGTTCGTGGTAATGGTCACTCATCTGTTTCTCCACCCCTCTTTCTCATATTTAAGCACCTGTCTTTCATTGTGAATTCGCTTGTCAATGTTAGATGTACCCGTTGTCAAGCCCTCTGTGTTTTCCTGTGTTCCTGGTGTTTTTCTGTGTTTCTCTCCCTCCCTGGATCTGGACCTAAGCCTACTCTCGCTCTTGCTTCGCCTCTGGACTCAGTTTGTCTCATCGCCTGACCCTTTGCCACGAACTCTGATTATTCTCTCGTCTCAGCTTTTGATGTACTTTTTGCCATTGGATGACTTTGCCTGTGACTTTCCTCTGTGTGTGTAAGTCAATAAATGTTTGCATATGGATCCGTATGTTTCCTCGCATCTCAATCGTGACAGTAGTGTAATTATATTCTACACAGTCCATTGATACATACTGTATCTGATTGAAAACAAAGTTGTGTAATTGCTATTTGGTGGTTGTCTCTATAAACGATTCCTTTACAATGCTGTGGCCTAAACAATGGCATGTTTCTTCAATGGTTTTCCCCCTGGTGAGATTTGTTTCTGGCATAAAAACATTGAAAATAACATTTAATATTTGTTGTGTTGAATGGTGTTGAATTGTGTTGGATCTTGTGATTGACAGAGTGAAAACTCAATAAACAATTCTCAGACCGTACCTTTATAAAGCAGAATGTGGGACACTGCTGTGGGTCTCACAAATCCCACTGAGTAAAATCAACAATTGCAGAGAACAGATACACCTATAGCATACAAATAATAACACAAAGATGCAGTAACTCTTTGAGGGATTAACATAGAAAACAAAATGCCAGAAGGTTTGCATCTTCTTAAAAACAATGCATTTCAAACTAGCTTTATTACCAGCTCTGATCTTTTCTGTTCTTGTTTTCAAAGATGAAAAGACAGGTATTTCATTGCTTAACACAGACCTTGACACTCAGTCCAACACTATGTCTATTTATTTATATGTGTGTGTGTGTGTGTGTGTTACATTGCTTATTGATTAATTCTTATACTGATTCATTCTATAATGATTTCAATCTTTGACAAGTTTCTGCAGGTTTCCTGTCTATGAGAATTTTAATCTAATAGTTGTGTGTTTTTCTGTTTTTTTTTTTTTTCTGAGGTGCTTGAGTTTCCAAAAATTTAACAAAATGTCATAGGCTAATTTTATCATCAGTACTGTAGCTTTAATTGACAGGCACTTTTATTTAAGAGGATCACCGAATGGAAAGATTTATCACCAACTATTAAACCAAGGCAATCTGTACATAGTACCAATGTATGTCACAATGACCGATGCAAATTGCTTACAACACTGGAAAGAACTTCCTGGCAAGCTCTAATCTGATTGGATGATTTTATACAACCTTCAGGAGTCTAGGCACAAAATTTTTTCAGTAACTCTTCTGAAAAATCATGATTACAAGATAGCAGGTGGATACAGAATTTACAGAAATTTGCTAGACTAAAGACAAGTCTTTGAATGATATCCAGACTTTTCTTTGAGAAGCTTATTAGGAATTCATAAACAGAACTGAATATGCTGCATTTTTGTCTGTGAAACAGACTGCATTTATTACGCCAGTTTTGAATGAGCAGAAAGTCAGAGTCTAAGCACATTTTTTATACTTTTTCTATTATTTAAATTATTTTCAACAATTCTTTTTTTTGTGTGTGATGTAATGTATTTTAGTTAAATCCACCTAAAATGAAGACTTTCAATGATAATATTGCTCTATTCTCTGTTTAAACCTCAATTACTTTACAATTTTTAATTACTTCTAGCTAACACTTTCTGTATCTATAACAAAGGAGGTGCTATTCTTGGAACCAAATCAAGGTCTTATGTTATACCATACAGACACTTCCATGTAATGGCAATACAGTCATTTTGCAGGTATGTCTACATTGGTTAGTATAAGAATGACATTCTAGATGCCAGTGCAAACCTTCAAGCAGCATACTTGAAGTATGAAGAGGTGTCAGAAAGCTTGAAATTCATCCTGCGGTGCTCAGCTCATGCGGCACATCAGATAGAGTAGTATGTCCTTTATTTTCATGCTGCATACTGTGCTGTGTAGGGTATAGAATTGGTGGAAAAGATGTGACTGGCTGTCGCATGTAGCTTTCAGAGCATTTGATGACAGCAGTTCCCTTACCATCCTGTTTTTATTGTACCATTTCTACCATGAGATGCGCGTGTCATTGTAAATGGCAAATGTGTCATGTCCTGAATGACGAAAACAAAACAAAACCAAAAAACCCTCACACAATTTCAAATCTGACTGAAACACTACTAGAAATCTATAATTTGGATTAGTCTTCCATAAAGGAAATAGGTCTCACACACATGTCTGGTTTGCTATCCTTGTGGGGACTCTCCATAGGCGTAATGAAATAAAATAAAACATACAACAAAAACATAATAACATACTAAAAATTGTATCTGTTATAAATTTTCATATATACAGTATATATTCCAATAAAAAAAGCATGCAATACCATATATATATATTCCTATTCCTATTCATGTTCACACCACTGAGTGACAGACAATCAGCTTTTCTGTAAAATGACAATATTTTTAGGGGAAATCATAAATGCTATGTTGGTAAATCAGTGATACTCTCAGCTTGCCCTAGAGAGAAAACAGCACGATTTTCACAATTTGACACATCTGAGACGTGATAACCGAATTCAGAGCCAAATCCCGTTGCTGTTTGAGACATTACAGGTGGTCCAATGCTTACAGCAACACCTGCTGTTTTTCTGCTTACAAAGGGAAAACATAGCTATAACTTGCGGTAAGCGTATAGCAAAATAACTACCTACTTTACTTAATCATCACCCCGAAGTACTCTGCAGAGTGTAATAACAATACGAAAGATGTTGTACAGTATATCATGGTACGCCTGCTGGATATTTTGACTGTATGTGTTTTCTGTCCCACCCACAGGCTCTGCACTATTGAACACACGAGGAGGATAAAGAGACCTAGCGAGCATATATACATTATTTAACACTCCCTTTCCTATAGTCCCTCTGCTATAATAATGCCAAAGTATATCCATGAGTGTCCTTACCCCAGCGTATACCAGACCCCGGCTGAACCGACACCCACTCCTGTTTGGAGGGGGGTGGGGGAATGCACTTATTATTTATGCTGTGAAGGGTGATACACACAATATCCCTGGGGGGAAAAATAAATAATCATCTATGGGTCAGGGCCGAAACGAAAAGGATTTCACATCTCAGATGAATCCAGTATGTTGTATTTGGAGTGTGGTTACTCACAATATCAATAGGAAAATTGAAGAGAGAGATATGGTCACATTGTGAGACGCAGTGTGTTATCCTATGAAATTACATAATCCAGTGGTGATTGTCCTTTGACTTAAGCAGAAGCAATGCTGATATCCATTTAGCTATTCTACAATCGATAAGCAAATGAGGTCATCTGCAGGATTGATAGGCTGAAAGAATACCTTTTGCAAATAAGAAAAAAAAAGTATTTCGGTCCCACTTTATATTAAGTGTCCCTAGTACCCGTGTACTTTCATAGTAACTAGATGTGTATGTAGTATGTAACTACAGTGGAAGTACACACTGGTACATAGTATCTACAGCTGTAATATTTCTGTAACTACACACATGTAACAACCCTCAGAATGGTGTGTGTAAGTACAAATGTGTAACAGGACATTGGTAACAACACTTTTTGGTAATGAAAGTACAAATGTGTAACAAGACTAACAGCACTTTTTGGTAAATAAAGTGTTACACTTTATATTAAACAGATAATTGCTAGGTATGTAGCATGTAATGTCTCTGATGTTACACAGCAGTGGTCAGTAAATTAGGCTTTACATATAAATTGTGGCTGGTGTCCAGAATGTTTATAAAGAAACACTTTATATTAAGTGGGCAGTTCCTGAGGGTTAGTGCACCAACTCGACCAACTCCACTCACTTTACATATCCCTAAACCAACCCAACTATACCACCAGCCTGTCCTCCAACAAAAACGACTCTATATGTAATTTCTGCAAGTACCTTATTACGACCTATATTTACATTTTAAAGGTAAGCATCCTCTAGTGGCCATAAAATTAACGACAGTGTCATATTGCGTCTGTCGTTACTGTTACGAATAGAGGACGCAAGGCATGTGAGCTCAAATGCAACAGTGTTTAATAAAATCAAAGTCAGGGTTACAGGGGTAGATCGCCGGCAGACAACGTTATTGGAGACAAAGACAGAGGCAGAGTGGAAAAACAAAGCAAAGGGTCGAATTACCGGTTAACAGAGTCCTAGGGGAGAAGCAGAAGGGAAGTCCAGGTCCAGGCAACAACAGGTAATCCAATGAGCAGAACAACGGGAAACAGGGAACAGGAATGAAACGTAACAATAACAACAAACCGTGCTGGAAGCTAAACAAACGCCGGCTTATATGCCGGTGGATATCCGGGCGGAAGTGAACTGAGCTGTGGCAAGGATTTCAACATAAAAGTCCGGGTTAGAACATACAGAAAAGAGTACATAAAGTCATAATAAATGTCCGTGAGTGAAAAACAGGGAAACACACCCAACAGAAGTCCTGGGCGCTGGAGTGCCCTCCAGTGGTCTGAATGGGAACATCCAGTTGAACGTTACAGTTACACTGATCTCACGGTGATTAAAACACATTTCACTAGGTTTAATTTGTACAAATGACAAAACAGACCCACTCCTAAACCAAATATTGTGCAAAATAATGTTTTTTAGGGTTTAGTGAAAACGTGGTCTCTGGGTTCGAACCCATGATCACATCTGATCTTATAATGCTTCGCTATACAAACTGAGCTACACCAACCCTGAATCACAGCCAATAAAATAGTACAAAATATAAATGTGCAAATCTTCTGTTGCCGGTAGCCGTGCAATTGTAGTATACGCTCTGATGGGTCGTATTTCACAGCTATTGTAGAAACGACCCATATGGGCATATTAGCTGGAGGACATGTTGCAGCATACATACTGTTGTTACAAAATGTAGCAGAAAATGAAAAAAGTGTTGTAACCAATGTCCTGTTACTCATTTGTACTTACACACACCATTCTAAGGGTTACATGTGTTCAGTTACAGAAATATTACAGCTGTAGATACTATGTAGCAATGTGTACTTACATTGTCGTTACATACAGTACTAGGTACAGTATACATCTAGTTACTATGTACGTGCACTTAATATAAAGTGGGACCGATTATTTTCTACTCAGAGAAAAAGAAAAACTTTTAAATGAAAGCTATAACTATAATTGCAATAAAACACGAATTGGACAACACACCACACAAGATTTAAAGCTGGCAAAATACTTAGACAGATCATTTAATATTTCCATTCAAATGGCAGCTTGCAACAATATTGCTTTAATTGATTGAATCTATGCTGAATTGCTAACTCAATTGAAAACAATGAGTGCAACCCAGCAGAACAGAGCAGGGAATGCAGATGGAGGGGCACGTGGCTCTCCCGTTCCCCAGGAACATGTCTTTGCTGGCAGCTAATCAATCAGCTGTGGTAATGGATGTCTCTCTGCCTATGGTGGCACCTTTTAACAGTGCAGCTCAATTTAGTGGAAGACACTTTTGACCTTTTGTGGACACTTAGAATAGGTGCAAAAAATGCCTGCATTGATATTTTCAATCAACAATAGGATCAAAAACAAGCTTGTAAATATAGTCTTGCTGCCCATAATAAAAATAAATAAATTGGACCTGATTGCCCATGAAATGGCAGTGTAATAAAAGTAAATATTATATTTATATAAGTATAATTTACAGTGGTTATAAAACTGTGTATTAGTGTTTAATGTTAAGTCTCTAAAAAGAAACATTTTCCATTTTTAATTGATTAGAAAAGCAATCCATTTAAACACTGTCTTTTTTGCAACTAAAGCTTCAAGAGCATGCTCTAAGCATCGATTAGTCCAAAAGTTGGAAAATGCGACTATGCAGACAGCAGACTTCTCATTAAAGTAAATGAGATTGCGCAAAAGGGCACCAAAGCAACCGATGCTGGTACAGCCAATATACTTATATACAACTGAGAAACAATGACGAGTCAGGTCCCCTGATCTTGTTACGTGACACCTCTCTGTTTAGAGCCTCTATAGACTTTATTTCTGATAAGCCTTTGATTCTATACTGAGAAAGAGAGAGAGAGAGAGAGAGAGAGAGAAAGAAAGAAAGAGATGCAACCGCATGCAATTTGCACAATCCATCCACAGCCCTGGACTGGAGTGTGATGCGGTGAGCATTGGCAGTGGCAACGGTGCTGAATTCTAATTGTTTTGAAGGGTATGGAACTGAAGGGTTGCCATGGCAATGTGCAGCAGTCCAAAAGCAGGGAGCGATAGCTTTGTCGCCTCATTGCTATGATCTAATTCAGAGTTTCCAGACTGCCTGTTATCATTCAGTTCAAGGTACGGAAGATTAAAACAGGGGTCTTCAGAGGTCAACGCACAGCATATGTATTTACCATTCACACACGTGTTTATCATTTCATACATATAGACATCTACATGTAAAGCATTTGAAACTGTGAGCTGGGTGGGTGTCAAGACTGGTAACGTACATATTCATAATGATAACACGATGACTGGTTAATGAAAAACATCACTGAATGCTTTTTGATACCGCTTATTTATTCCTCAAGGCTATGGAATTGTCATTAGTGGTAATTAAGAGCAAAAAACTTCAGCCTGCTGAAAATGACTAATCATTCATGTAAACATATCGCTGTGCCAGTGTCTGACTCCACCAAATAAGCAGCGGGCTTTTAGATAAGATTGGAGCTCAGTAAGTGCCATAAGCTAAAAAATGAGCTCTATGCATTTGTTACAGATATACTCATAATGGAGACGCTGCAGAAAATCAATAGGTAATCAAGTCTGCAATCTAAAAGCGGGATGCGCTGGCCTCTTTCCTCCGCCGCTGCACCACAGTGTCCACGTACCCCGGCAAAGATAGATGTGGAGGCTGTCGGATTTTGGAGTAATACCGTAAGGTGCACGCTTTTTAAATTGATCATTTTCTTTGCCATTCAGACGCTCTTTGGGGAGGGAAAGTCACTCGCAATTTTGATCAGGTTGCACGGTCTGCCAATGTTCTGCTGTGTTATATACGGCCTGGCATGAAAATGTCTTCTCTGCTGCAGCTGTTCTTATACATTGAGCCATTCTTATACATTCATGCATTAAACCTTAAGTAGATGATAAAAGTGAGCGTTCACACAAAAGGTATCTATCTATTTGCCAGAACCTGCACAAAATTCCCCTACTAATACCCAGTATATGAATCTCCACACTGTCTCTTTCCTGGAATAGCCATTTATGGAGCTAACAAAGCATAGTTTTATTATGCAAAAATACTTGCACGCATGTTACATTGATGTGACAGCATGTTTAATGCCAATAGGGGTGCAATATGTTATGAAAATATGAGATATGGACAACCTGGTCTCATCAAAATATGTACCTCTCTGCACTTTTTGTGCAACACCTTTTTTATGTGTCTTACTGCATATTTTGCCACAGTTTAAAAGAGACACAGGTTCCCTAAAATATGTGACCCCTGGCACATTTTATTACGTTGATATAGGTATGTATTGTGGCAGTTCGGGAATTGAAATATCATGTTGGAAATATAACCATTTCAGATTCCTTTCACTCAGCTGAAGCTGAATATGTGTGATGCTAATGTTCAAAAGCATCAGTTTTCAAGCATCCCGGCATATAATAGTGTTTTCGTCAAAGCATTATATTTTTTGAGCAATTGTGCTAAAATTTCACTTTGTTAATGAAAAAAACCAACAACTCTCACTTCTATACACATTTGTGCGTATACAACATTTACACTTCAGGCATCTGGGCCTGAAAATAGCCATTAGCTATTATCGTTGTAGATCCAATTAACTTTTACTCATTTATTTACACTTGCCTGTGATTTAGAGACGAACATTGGATGAAGCAGGGCATACACTACAAAATATTTGGGCTGATTTAGGGCCAAAATCTACCCTCTAGACAATCCTAAGAATACTCATGATGTCATTACAGATTATCTTATCTGATTTCCCTGTTATCCAACTTGTTGTGTGTGGGCATCCCCGAAGACAAACATGCACACACTGTAGATCAGGGGTCACCAAGTTCGGTCCTGGAGGGCCGGTGTCCTGCAGAGTTTAGCTCCAACCCTAATCAAACACACCTGAA